>CAJNDT010000868.1:640000-1178924 GCA_905221615.1 Symbiodinium sp. CCMP2592
TGTCTTCAGATTCTGTGTGATCGTCAAAGCAGGGACGCTTTGGGGTTGAAGCTCTCTGGGCTTAGCACTTGCAGGATTTAGGTTTTATGTTTGGGGTTTAAGATTTAGGGATGTGGGTCAGAGTCAGGGGTTTCGGCTCGCAGCTCCATGCTTAGGGCAGGTCCGTGTTTGTTGCTGCGCATCAGGAAGTTCGAGGCGCCACCTGATGCCATGAACAGAACCTAGTCTGAAACCACCACGACACTTCAGCGAGAGCCCGGCGCCCTGAGCAGAAAATGTGCTACTGAAGGCATGGGGAGGCTTCACTCGAAAAAAGTGTTACCCTAATTGGGGTTTTAAGTTTAGTTACCTTATTTCTGACCCTAGTTACTCTGCCACAAAACTCAAGGGTCCGTTGGATCCTCACAGTCGGCCTCAACCACAAACCCGAAACGGAGGATGAGAGGATGGGAGCCTAAATCTGCAAAGTATGGTTGTGGGGCAGCCGGGCAGCCCATGTCACTACGTCAATATATTCCGCCTCTATCAGCACATCGCACCAGTTTTGCTATTGGCCTTCCGGTGTCGTTTCTGCAGCATGGATGCTTGCAGACTTTATTCACCTGCAGCTTATCCAAACCCTAAGCCCCGAATGAAACTCAAAACACCGAAAGAAAGGGACCATGCCGCCTGGAAAATCAGACACAGCTGCTCGAGGTCGCTCCCCCCAGGGAACAGGGCATCCCCGGCCACTGAGATCAACTCCGCGAAGCTGCAGCCCGTGGCCCACAGGTCCACGCCTGGGTTTTGCCGGTGTATTCCAGTAAAGGGCTTATGGTGTGGGGTTTCAATACAGGTCCGGCTTTAGCTTTTAGGAAGCATGGCCCAAAATTGAATATCGACAAGTGCACATATAACTTTACTACCCCCCTGCCACTCAAAGCAGACTGCTTGCTGTCCTCGTGGGGATATTCCAAGCCCCCAAACCCCAAAATCATGAAGCGACTTTGGGGTTTATCTGGGAACCTGCTTAAGAAACCTTGGGCCTTCATTAGGGTTCCTGATAAGAAAATCCTCATATATTGGGGGTTATAGGGCCAGGGTTTCTTAATCAGGTTCCTACATTAGGATTCATCGTCTGAGGTTTCGGATATCGGGCTTCAGGCGATGAAACTCACTGTCCACCCCAAGGACTAAAGAGCCCAACTAAAGTTTTAAGGGGCCCCAACGCGTGATTCCGGGCTCGGGGGATTCGGTTTCGGCCGGGTGTACTCGGTTAAGGGCTTATAGGATTTCGGCGCTCACACTCGGACAATCCAGGCGGAGTCTGCTAAGTGGAACACACCGGACCCAAGGAGCTTCTGTGTGTAATTCAATTTTACCCAGTATGGCTGAAACAATGACTTGACTGTACTCCTCGCAGTGCTCAACCCCCCTCCCAAGATCCCGTGTGCAGAACTGCGACAGACAGCTTACACCAGATGGGATCTTGAGGACGATGTCTGCAGATTACAAGGAACTACTGTCGATGATATAAATCCTGCATTACTTTAAGGACCCTACAGTATGCGAATCATGGACTATTCCTTATTATGGGTAATGCAGGATTTATATCATCAACCGTAGGCTCAATATGAGACACTCCGGGGGTTGTACCAGCCGGGATGGCGGAAGTTAGTGCGATCTGCAGTGGGACTTCCTTACGAAATCCGACTACTTAAAGGACCATGGGACTCAGTAACTAGGGTTATAATTAGGGTAACTGTACTTATAACTACTTATCACCCCAATTAAGGTACTTATAACCTGGTTTACTAAGTCCCGTGATCCTCCAAGTAGGCTTCTGGACCTCTTCGTGATGGCCCCGACCAGGTGCTTGATTGAAAAAAGTGGCGGCAATAACCCACAAGATAAAGAAATCACCAGAAGAAATATGTAGAAATCACCCGTAGTGCACTGGGCTCGCTCGTCACGAGCAAAAGATCTTCAACCTACCGTTTCGTAGGTTGTATCTTCAAGAGCTGCAACCGATTTATGTCCAAATTAGGATTTAGGGTTTAGGGTTGCTAGGACAGATGTTTCACTGTCATTGGCCAGGCAAGCAATCAAAAACAAGACTCGAGCATCTGGTTTTCTTAGGGGGGTTTACGCTCTCACAACTCGGACACAGCCAGGCGAGGTTCTTAGGTGCACAGTCGGTTTATTAAGGGGGTTTAGGATTTGGGATACGGTTTATTAAGATTTGAGGAGCAGCAAACACCCAAAGCACCAACCGTGCCAAGCTGCCAAAGGAGTAGTCTACCGAGCCAAACAGCATCTCCGGCGACTTGTACCACCGGGTGCAGACGTCCCGTGTCATCCTCATTAGGGCTTAGGTTTGGGGTTTAGGGTTTAGGGACAGCTGCAGAACTTCATCAAGCCCGGCGCAAGAAGCCCATGCCCACATCCCTGAATCAAAACCCCCTGTCCGGCTCACACGCCATTTCTTTAAACTCTCTTGGGGAAGGAGCTGGGAGTTGGCACAAATGAAGGTTTAGGGTTCAGGGGTTTAGGGTCTAGGGGGAATAAATCCGTTGGAACTGCGGACCTGTGAACCAACAAAGCCGGATCCAAGGGCTGAAAACCGAGCGACACAATCGGGCATACTCCAGCGGAGCTTTAAGCAGAAATCCACCTCCTGAGTAGGTTATATTAGGTTTCTCCGTCTTCGGCCCTTGGAGAACAGTGGGTTTTAATTTTGCTAGGCCCCTGGAAGGCCTCTAGCAAAGGGACCTTAGTAGTTCATACTATACTTCCCTTTCGAGCTATTATATTGAAATATCATGCTACACTATACGAATGACTACAGCAGCTTCGATAATATACTAGATCTAGCTTAGTTTAGGTTATGCTTTAACCCTAAACCCTAAACCCGTGTTGGAGCCCAGTGGCAGCCCGTCGCCCGAGCTCGAGGTTGCCACCGGGACTCCGGGCGCTCCCGGAGCGAACCTCCGAGGAAAGGGTGTCGGGTAGTAGTGTAGTAGTAGTGTAGTAGTAGGGTAGTAGTAGGGTAGTAGTAGGGTAGTAGTAGGGTAGTAGTAGGGTAGTAACAGGGTAGTAAGGGGAGGGAAGGAGGTAGGGTAGGGTAGGGCAGGGTAGTTGGGTAGGGTAGGGTGTACGGCTTAGGGGTTTAGGGTTTGGGGTTTTATGGGTTTAGGGTTTCGAAGGGTTTCAGGGTTTCGGGGTTTAGAGGTTTAGGGTTTAGAGTGTAGAATTCGGTGTTCAGGACAAGTTTAATCGGATTCTTTACCCTCCTACTTCGCAAGGACGAGGCCCGCTTTGCAGGGTATGTTCGGCAACTGTGGTCCCATCGGATTTGAGGCTCAAGGTTTCGGCGCTCAGACTCAGACAGCCCGAGGCATGTGGTTCGAAGTCTGTAATGATGTGAGGCTACTCAGAGAAAGTACACAACGACGACTCCGACTACAACATCTACGACTACGACGACGACCATGCAAAGACCCTGCGCCCGAACGTGGTTCTTGTCTTGGCCTTGCCGACCCGAAGTCGGCCAGCTTTAGCTGACCACTGGTGCCGTCCTTGACAGCAGATGCGGTTTCCAGTTCTCGGGTTTGCTGCTCTAAGTTCAGGGTGTATGGGACTTTGGGGTTTATAGGGTTTAAGCTTTCCACTGAGATTCGGGGCGTTAGTGTCAGTTTCGGTCTTAGTTTAGGGTAGGCGTGCGGATAAGGACAGAGGCTTTGGAGCCTAGGGGCCTCAGCGCTTCCTAGGGTGTTGCATGGGTGGTGGGAGGCTAACGCATCGGGACGTGGGCAAGCCAGAAACACCCCAAGGCATCAGCCGGACGCGTTAAGTTCTGGAGGTTGAGTTGGGGTTGGCCACAGCAGGCTCCTGGTCAAACATGCCGCAAAGTCCAGATTGTATTGGCTGAAGAAGTGTGATTTTAGGGCTCAGGGCTTAAGGCTTTTGCTAGAACTAACAATTCGGGCAGTTGTTTCCGCTGGCTGTGCCCTGGCGAAACCAGCATCCCTGCGAAAGGCCACAGACTCTTGACAGGGTTCTGTATAAACGTATATACCGGTTTTTGTGGAGATGGAGGTACTCCTTGCGCATTGACTCAGATGCGAACCTCTTCATCATGTACAGAAAAATCATCGAAAGTCGGACTGTGCTTGCAAATATGGGGGCCTTTACAATTAGAATGCGGTCTTGGGGGCCCTTTCTTTCTTTCATGAGGCCATGAGTCCAAGTATGAACGCGCCTACTGCAAATGAATTCGACTAACAAACGGTGAAACTGAAACTGAGGGCGGCGCCCGAGCCTGCCGCACAGGCTGTCTCTAGCCACTCGCCAAAAAGCCCCGCTATGTCGGCATGTTTGTGCAGACGGATGTGGCATCTTCTCCCCAGTTTGGCACAACTGAAAACAAGGGAAATCCACTCGAGCGACAAGTGCAGCCATGAAGCGTGTCGTGCTTGCTGCTTGATCTGGCACGAGGGAACATCCCATAAGGAGGAGCACGCCACCGGAGGGGGCGGGAGAGTGAGGAAGATACAAGCCCAACAGGCATTGGGAGGAGGCGTGATCGAAAGAGGCAGAAAACGCCAACCTCCACCTGGACGAACTCCAATCCAGTCAAGATCCGTGGTAGAAACCAAGCCGGCAGCAAGGCCAGGCAAGCCGGCCGGTCGAGGAGACCACAGGAGTGGAAGGACATGCGGAGTAAAACTGGCCTGTTCTGGTGCTGGCGCCGTCCTAGCATGGACCTCATCACACAAGAGGTCGATTTGAAAGCAGAGCAGAACGTCCTCGGCAATGTTTCTGGTGAAGCCGGGGGCAAGCTCGCGGATCCATTCCTGCAGAGTTTGCTTGAGCAGGGCGAAAGGCTCGACAAACTCAACAATTTTGTCGAGTATCTGTGAGTCCTCGGTGAAATGGCCACTTCGCAATGCTTTCAACAACTCGACGGATGTCTCAGTGGAGGCAGGCGGCAGGTGCTCATTGCCCCTGCCCGGGGTCGCGCGACTCTGAGAATGTCCGTCCGGTGCTGTGCAAACAGGTAAAAGATGTGGATCATCACGCTCGATAGCCTGGCGGCAGCGCACAGCCGATGACAAGTGGTTGCACAGTCGGGCGTGGCATGCGAATGTAGAACCACACGCCTGGCACTGTCTGCCCCTGGCCAGGCGACGCGCCTTGGTACGGAACCCGTGCTGTAGTGCAGCATGAGACGCCCACGTGTGCGCGTTCGGAAATGCCCGACGGCACTGCAGACACGCATGCTCAGGAAGTTGGCTGAGCCTCGGATCGGCGGGAACCGGATCCCAGCAGTGGCGGGCAAAACGCATAAAGCAAGCCCATGCATGTCGGCGATTAATATGCCAGGCAGTGGCCCTTTTTATGAGGCCCTTCCACTGCCGAACTCTACCTTGAGCCACAGCACTCCATCGGTGCCAAGCGACACGGTGCACGCCGAGGTCACTGGTGGACGCTACCGCTTCGTAGAGCCAATCGCAAGCAGCATGAAATGCGCGTAGGGCTGCTTCATGGTGCTGTAGGAGAGCCCATGCTGCGTCCGGTGCATGCCGGAGCATCTGGCCCATAAAGCGTAGCCGCTCGGCGTGCAACAGATCCTGTGGTGAGGGGACCTTGCATTCATCATACACGTCCTCCCTCGTCCAATGCTGTGAGGCATCGTGTGGGATGCGAACGAGTTGACGAAACATGGCTGTGAGGCCCTGGTGAAAGAGCGACCAGGCTTCCTGTGGGAGCCACGGCCAGGCACCCGCGCCGGCCAGAAGCGTCGAAAGCACGTGTGCCTGGAAGAGCTGAACCCTTCTACGCAACGCGATCTGGGGGCAAACGAAGATTTTCTTTCTGCCTTCCCGGAAAGTTGCCCGCGCAAGGGCAAGGCGATGACGGATTTCGCTGACAAGAGAACCACTGTGGGTCAAAGTTGACCCTAAATGCTTGTATGCAGGGACTGCATCGAGTAGAATAGCAGGTGCTCCTTCGCGCAAAACATGCAGTTTGCCCCTGCCTTTCCCAAAGATACTATCCCTTGCTCGCTTAGAACCCTGACCCCGTGGCACCAAGATGGCGGCAGTCTTCTTGGGTCCTATATTGGGAGTCAGTCCGTGGGCCGTGGCAGAGTCGAAAGTGATGCCCGCGACGTGGCGGACGTCTGGGGCAAGCTGCTCCGCAGAAGCTGACTTGATGCACGCCGCGTGATCATCTGCGAAAATCACTTCTTTGACCTCTGCATAGGAGCAGTGTGGGGTGTCAGCCGCCTCAAAGCTGGTGAGCTCCTTTCGGCCAGTCCACGGAATGCGGGGGATAGTATGCTCTGGGTAGTGCTCCCTCCTATCCAGAACGCGAGAGAAGAGGAGCGCAAACACGATGTCGGCTAGAGACCCCCCTGGTCGCGTGCCTCGTCTGGTCCTGATCAGTGCATCATCTTCGTGAACGTGGAACCAGGTGTCGACGTGAAGTTCGCGGGCAAGCATCCGGAGCAGCTGGGAGGAATTGGCAGCATTCAGCACTGGGTCCGAAGCGACATAGTCTGCAATTGCCTCAACATCGCCCTGGGGAAGCTCAAGTGATGCAACAACATCCGACAGGCTATCGGTGGAGAGGTCCGCACCAAGGATGAGCTCCCTCACCACTGCATAGTATGCTGCCTGCAAGTCGAGGAAAATCAGTGCAACGGATTCGTTATGCGCTCGGCCATATGCTAGAAAGCATCGGCTAATAAAGAACCCAAAGGTGTGAGACCTTCCCTGTCGGCTGCCTAATTGCAGTTCTGGGGCGTGCCGCTCCATGAACTCAACCGGCAGAGCGCGCACCGTGCGATGCAGGGCCTTGCCGAAAACCGATTGCACCAGAATTCCACGATGCGCGTCGGTGGAATGCTTAATCGCCGCGTTCGGCTTCGGGATGTGGAACAGACGCCCTCCTTTGAAGCCGATGGGCTCTGACCCTTGCGTCAAAACCTTAATGACTATGGGCCATAAGATCGCAGCGACTTCAACCGCGTGTTCGTGGCAAAGTGCAGGCGGTATGAGGTCTGGCCCGCATGCCTTGAAAGGCTGCGCACGGCGAAGCGCCGTCACAAGCTGGTCGAAGGACGGCATTTCATCGCAGTGCAGCGTGTCCTGAACGCCGTTCTGCCTCTGTCGCTGGACGCATAGACTGACAAGTTCCTCCGGGCTGCAAGTCGAGCCGCCCTCAAGGCGCGCGAAGTGGTCGCGCCAAACCTGTCTGATGGTCTGTGGGTCAGAGCAAAGTTCCCCTTTACGGTTATACAACTTAGGCAACGGAGCCGGTCCCTGTCTGCGGAAACGCCTGGGCCTCAGTAGGCGGGTGATAGCCTTGTGGACCTGGGCCGGTGATGCCTGATCGGCTTGGGTGGCTAAATCGGCAAGATATGCATTTCTATCTTGTCGGCATCCGCGCCGGACAGCCTTGCCGTGCTGACTGATTTGGTAGGTGAGCCCAGCGATGGCAAGCCGTAGTTGATGCAACCACGTCCCGGCATAAACCTGGGACCAGGCCTGTGGGGACCGCCATACCGTCCATGCGCAGCGAAGCCTAGTGTTGGCTAAGTTGCAAACACATCTGCGGAGCGCCTGCCGTAGGCGAGCTAGACGCTCGTGTAATTGCATGGTGGCTGGTGTGATGAAGTGCTGCCGCATTTTGCGTCCCTCCAAAGGAAAGGCGGCAGCCAGACGTGTATACACATGGTCGACAACAAGGGAGGCGTGTTCATTGACATTGGTATTCCACGTCACGCGAGGTGTGTCGGCCAATATGTCCCTAATGTGTTGGGCATTGGCAGGGTCAACTAGGGCTCGAGGGTCGATCCTTTTAGGACGGGACTGGTGAATGTTCTGTAGGGTAAGATTTGCCAGAACCCCCGCGGCGTAATGGTCGGGGGCAGCATGTCCGACATGAATGTCCGGGAAAACCTCGGCTCTGACAACAGCTTCTCGCCACTCCAAGGGGAGGGCTACGAAGTCGCTACGGTCTAATTTCTTGCTCCTCTTCTGAAAGAGTGTACCCCCTGGTCCCTGCGCAAAGGCCTGAAATGTGGCGGGGCACCACGCTTGGTGCTTGCCAATGAGGGCTCGGAATGCTTGCCCCGCGTCATCTTCCTCATCCGCCTCGTGATCACCAATGGAGGAGTCTTGAATGGACCCGACACGCCCATTGACGTCAAAGAGAAAGACACAGGGAATGGTACTCGGCAAGCGAGAACACCGATGAGCAAGGTCCTGCCACCAGGCCTCGCGATGCGGAACCGTATGACCCTTGTGAGGCCCATGGCCCGCGATGACAGTAATGTGAAATGTCCCAAAATCAATCCTCAAAGCGAGGCAAGTTGGGGAGGCAAAAATCACCGCCGCCGCATGCGAGGGCCAAGGAGGGCCATCACCAACCCAAACCTCAATGCCGAAATGTTTGCCGTCCAAACAGCCGGAGGCATAGCGTCTGTAATGTGGGGTACTAAAAGTCCCGGCGGGGGTTCGGGCCTCCTGAATACCTGCTATAAAGACCCCTTTACTACACAACGCGGAGTCAAGTAGCGTGACCCGCCCTGTGCTGCCATGCAATCCAGCCGCACTGGTTTCCGCACCGGCCCCTGGCTGAGCAAGCGAAAGTGCGTTAAAAGTGACGAAAAGACATGAGCAGCCTGTTGAAGGGCTTTCTGCGAGGGCCTCCTGAGACATCGAGCGCATGAATGGGGCGAGTAGATCGGAGGCAGACTGTGTGGGTGCGGGCTCCTCTTCATGCCAAGACATCACATCCTCATAGAGCGTGGGCGCCTGATTAGGCGCACGATGCATCCATGCAAGGTGAGGGATCCATTGGAAAGGCTGTGCGCCCTCAGCGAACCAGGTGCGGAGATCAAGAAGAGAAGGTGAAAAACCGCGGCCCGCGCGCCCTGTGTCAGCAAGAGCATCGGCCATTTCGTTGGCCGTGTCACCTTCATGCCCCTTAACGTGAAGGTAGGCCGGTGCCCTAGCGATCCAGAAACGTAGCCCGAAATGGACCCCTCGGCACGCTCGCCAGAGAGGGCTGTCTGAGGTTTGGCATGTGCCTGCCGCTGCTGCGAGAGCTGCGATGTTGTCGCATCTGAAGACATGGTGTCCGCAGAATCCAAGCTGGAAGGCAGCAATTCCAGCCCACAGTAGCCCAGTGGTTTCAGCGATATATGCATCGAGTGCCTCGCGGGCCTGCGGGGTATGTTGCCATACATCGCTAACCGAACCGCTAAAAGCCCCTACATACATGCCTGGTAGGGTGGGGCTGTCGTTGGTGAGGACCGAAACAGAGACACCCCAGCCGGCGGTGCCAGTGGTAGGGCAAAAGGATCCGTCAGCGGTAAAACAAATGGTGTGGGCATCAGCGGTGAAGAAACCAGCAGTGCCGTCCTCGCACCATTGGCTAAATCTCTTAGGGTCAGGTAAAATCGTGAAATCAATGTCAAGACAAGCAACAGGTACCTGCGTGACTAAATCGCTCCACATGTTTTGACTGATGGGAAGCTGGCATTGCCCGGCGGTGAGATCAAAGCAGGGGATACGATGTCCAGTATGATCAGTTGGGGTCAAAGCAAGTTCGAGATCGATGCGATGGGCACCTGCTCCATCCGCCTCTGAAGCTGTTCTTGGAGTGCGACCTCCGATTTCAGGGGAGGGATCTCCGGCATTTCGTTCGGCAAGATGCTCCGTTAGAGTATCGAGCAGTGTCGCTGCAAGGAAGAATGCAGGAGCATGATGCACCCTCACACTTTCCTCGAGGAGGGTCTGCAATTCGAAATCGCCCCCCTCGCAGTCATGTTCCAAGATAGCTGTGTCTGAGGAGACAGGAGGGGCAGGAGGAGAGCGGCCCAAGGCCCGTCGCAACGGTGTGGGAATGGGGCGGCAAGGGGGGCGCGTACCGACACATGCGGTACTGATGCTGGCTTTGGGAGCACGGGTACCCTGAAAGCAGGAAGGGTGCGCAAATCCGGCGCGTCCGCCATGTGCACCTTGCAGCAAAGTAAGTCCAATAGCAAGTGCGGCACGGGGATGTAGCACTGCCCGTTCCGGTGCAGCACGCAACGGGGAAAAGGCGCGGCGGTGTGGGAGGCGCCTATGCTGCGGATCGGCGTCCGCAAGGAGCCAAAGCCTCAGGAGGACAGGGGTGCAGAGCAGCGAAACAGCTGCAAGGCACGTGACTACTCGACTGAAAGGCTTCTGCCATAGGCTCCTAAACCTGGCAGGAGGAAGAAAGTCGTCCTCCGGACTGGGTATTGCACTGCCTGTGGCGGCCTGGATTAAGCAGAAGAAAGTGACCGCAATAAGTGGTATCCTCCATGCAACGCCCCGATAATGCGTCGCCGGCCGCCTCGCGGGTTTCCGAAAGGCAGCCGCAACAGGCCGTGTCAGGGTCTCGCCGTGGGAGCGGTCAGGGTCGTGTCCGCTGACTCCAACTGTGTCTGCCGCAGCGCCTGCAGAAATGCGTGGTTGGAACGTGATAAGAAAGAGTTGTCCAGGATGGACTAGTACGTCGTCGTTTCCAAGTTGCTCATTATTACTGCGGTTGATGACGCAGGCCTCGAAACCTTCCGGACACAATCCTTGGAGACGGTCGGAAATCTGACGACCGCGGGTAACACCTCCAGGGGCCTCGCCCAAAGCTAGACCAAGGAAAATCGGTCGCCTATCAACCAAAAAGTAAACTGATTGGCTTTGCTCAACAGGGGTGGCCAGCGCAACCTCCCTACATGCCCGTCCGGCGTGTGCGAAGTCTCTAATAGAGGGCTCGGAAGTCTGGAGGGAGAGGTCATCGATATCGACAGCCAAAATGCTGGCGACGACTAGGCCATAGGCCTGAAGATGATCGTGGCCCCGAACCGGGAATTGATCCCCGGGGGCAATGAACCAGGTTCGGCCATCGTAGTGACCCGGAGGCAGAGGAGCGTCAGGCCACTGGGTTGTATGGTGCAGCATTTCTTGCAGCCTACCGAAAAAGGGCTCATGTAGGTTCGGGCGAGTGACCTGGATTGTCATGCCCTGTCGCAAAGTGACTTCTGTGCCTTGATCTAGGGGGCGGGAAGCATGCCCAACGAAAACAAGGACATTGACATGCGGCTCGATATCAGCAAGAGCAAGAAGAGATGCTCGACGTGCATACAGAGGAGCCAGCACTGCAAATGCGCGATCGTCATACCCACGGCTATCAATGAAGATGAAGACCCCCGGTGGGCGCCAGGCCGGTATTGCAAGAGTGACACAGTATGACGGATCTGGCTGGGGGTCGGCAATCAAGAGGCCTGATGCTAGCCAACGGGCAAAGTGGTCCCTACAAGCATTGACTCGTGATAATGCCTCGTGAGCCAGGATGCCCGGTGTCAGCTCAATCTCGACAAATTCCGGGAGTCGATCGGGAGTATAAACCAAGAACTGAACCATATGGTTAGGCTCGCTATGGTCGTTATGATGCTCGGCGTGGTGCCGGTCCCCAGCAGAGTAGGACGCATCAAAGACTGCCCCAGTGGGAAGCTCAAGCATATTTGGGCGAGCAGCAGGGACTGCCCTATAGAAATCGACCGAGCAGATGTGCCCCGGCCCGAGCTGTATGAAGCCGTGGGCATCTGGCTCTACGCTTAAACTAGGCAGCCAACCTGCTGGTGCTTCTCCTCGTAGTGCATCGACAAGATCACTATGGGAAACCCCCTCTCGAGGTACAGGGAGCATCCGCCAGCCGGCTAAGAGACAACGACAATCGAGGATGGCAGCATGTGAGGCGTTGCTCTCACGTAGTCGTCGTACTGACGCAACCCCAAGGCATGTAACACAAAGCAGGCCTGTCAAGGCGACATCCGGAACCCTCGGTGTTGCGGGGTATATCTGGAGATCCTGCATGGCAATGTGTGCCGCGGCCGCGATGTGCGTGCGGTAGCGAAACGGATCGGTGACATCGGCTGAAAAAGGGGTGCCACCGTCCTCGCCTACCAAGCAATACAACCCTTCCGCTGAGACCGTCGGGAAGGGGGGCGTGAGTCTCCACTCGGCTGGGTTGAGGAGCATCTGCGTGAGGGAGCAGACGTGGTATGGAGTACGGGCATCGGCAATGATGCGAATTGTGACCCCGGGATAAACATGAAGCTCTATACCCTCTTCAAGGGGTTCCTCAAAGTATCCCACTAACACAATCACGTCCGGTGTGTCATCAATCCATGGCTCAACACGTGCGATTTGGAGCAACGTGTGGCGGTCGCAATACGCCGGGACATGTTCTGCAAAAATGCGCCCGTCGAATTGCAGGAGATCAAAGCAAGCAATAGTCGAAGAGCCCTGCCAATGTGGACAGCTGACAAAGGTCCCATGACCTGCAAGCGGTTGTGGCGAGGCATCGATTAGATGCGGGAATGTGTCGGCTAATCGCGTGTTGCGGGCCGACTGGACAGCGTCGATCGCCTCCGCTAAAGTTGCAGGCATAACAAGTGGGATCATGCGGGTATCAGGTGCAAATCCGGGTGCTAGAACCGTAAAGCAAACCCAAATAGGGAGAGGCTCATCCTCTTCCTCTTCGCTGCCCGAACTAGCGTCCCCTGGCGTTGTTGGGTCCCCACGTCTGCGTATCGTGAAGGGCCAAGGGTGTCCTAATCGAACTGTAATGCGACGAAGCTCGTCGAGAGCGCGTTGTGCTGTGCGGCTCCCCCCACCGGGTTCTTGGAGGAGTTTGCATTGCCGACTGAGCAGGGCAGGGAAGGCTAGGGCTCTCTCCATGCATACATAGGGAAGGCCGAGGGCAACACAACAGAGGGAGTGTATGCCTGGCAATAGGCTCTTGACAACTCGCGCTGTGGTCAGTAGAAGCAAGGCACCGCTGCAGAAATGGGTGTAAATGCGCACTATGGTCTTTAGCTCGAGAGTGGTAAACCCAAGAGACGCTAAAAGAAACCCGACGCAAACTCCCAAGTGCAGGGGCTGTTGTCGGTGAGTGCCCAGTAGCCTGCGGATGCCCCAAGCGGCAACGAGTACAGTCAAGAAGAGCACCAGCCCGGTGAGGATAAGGCTCGGGAGCGGCAGTGATCCTTCGCTGGATGCCCCCTCTGCATGGGTCACAAGCGCACTGGCCGCTAGGGTATTGCGCAAGTGACGGCCTCCTGCAGGTAGTCGAGCAGGTGGAACCGCATCACGGCTGCGAGAGCGGTCCTTGCGATTTCTAGTATGGCCTTGTCGGCGTCTAGGGGGGTCAGGACTCGAATCAGAAGACTCAGAGTCGTCGTCTGGGCCATCGTCATCCGGGTCGGACGGTGGTCGGGGCTCCTCCTGAATCTCGCTGCCCTCCCCTAGCAGATCATCGCAGAACTCGATGAGAACGGTCTGTCCAGAGGTGATTCTAAGGAAAGTGTGCTCGTGTTCTCTGATCCATTCGCCCCCCTCAATGCTAGTAAAGAAGCCATTGGGGGCTGCGAACTCCTTAATCAAGGCTTCAAGATCTATCTTGTCACCCACAACTACTCGCCATCTTAAGTCTCCTAGAATAGGCCTTGTGTCAAGGACGCAAATGGACTGCCTGCAGAAAGGGCGAGCCGGAGGGCAGCGGACATTAGGCACCGCCTCAGTGGCAACCAAAACCTGGAAGCATGGGTAGCCGATGCTGCAATAGTCAGTGATGCTGGGAACAGGTTGCCGTAAATGCAGTCGGTCGGGGTCAGCTCTAAGAAAGGCAGCAAGGAAACAGTGAAGGCGAGTAGGCGAGTCTAAGCAAGCGCTAGGAATTTCAATGGCAGAATTCCACGCGTCCGTAAGGACATAGACTCTGTTGCCTGGGGCGGGGGCGACGCGAGGGCACGGAATCAGCCAATCCGTGGAGCGCTGGAGCATATCCGAAAGCCTATATCTAGGCGGGATGATACCATCCCATGGTATTACTGTGAAGGTATCTCCTTTGGAAATTCGGACCGGTGCGTCAGGTCGGATGATCGCTCCATGGTGCACAATTTGGTACCCTGGTCTCGTGGGCAGTTGCAGCTGGGCGAAGATGGATCTCAAAAAGAGACCGTCCTCGAGTTGCATACAGAAAAGTCGACCGTCGATCTGCCGTGCATCGACTGCCACAAACGAGTGGTTATGGGCCCACTCCGGTACCGCAATAAAAGTGCAAAAGCGATCCGATGGCTGAGGATCGGCAATGATCAAATGCTCATACAGGTTGAGAAGCCGATCTTTACGCTCTTCAACGAGGACGTTGCATGCTTGTTGCGGAGAGCAAGGTATCGGTAGGTTAAGGTCGTAGTGTTCGGGCATCGCTCTGGGCAGGAGTACCACGCATCCCACAGCAGTGTGAGGAATGGGGTGCGGCCTGATGACGCTAGGCGTGCCCCGACTATGCGATGGGCCTCCTTCGGCTGGGGGGAAGAGAAGGAACTGCTGGTGATCGATGCCTCGGCGGCTCGCTGATTCCACGTCAAACGAGGGAAGATCAAAGGGCTCATGCATAGCCGCCGAGTTTGCCGGAAGCTCTTCCTCAAACCCATATGTGATCACCGCTCCGTCAGTGATCGTAACACCTGCGTGCTCCAAGCTAGTGTGCTCGGCATATGGTCTAAAGCCCGTGGGAGGCCAAAGGCCCATGATGCGGACAACAGGGCCCGTAGGCAAAAGTCTGGCCGACTCAAGTGAGCACCCGATGCCACGGCCTGCTGGCCGGCAATCGTAGAAAACGAAAAGGCCAAGGTTTGGGCCTGGAGGGATAGACTCGGACCTCGGGATTGCACCTACTACAATGTGAGTGCGATATCCGTCGTGGATCACATCCTGAAGGCCTTCGATTGCAAGGGGGGCCCCAAAACTAACGTTATGCACCTCACAGTACATATCATCAGCAATGGCTTGGTGGAGTTGGGGAGTCACTCCCCCTTGGCACGGGAGAGCTTTGTAGAAATCGGGCCTAACCACTAGGCAATCTCCTTTATCAAGCTCGCGCTGTGCATTATCGAGGCTGTTGACCCAAGTGTGAGGCCGAGCAATCAGGAACTCCAAAGTGGGACCCCAAGATGGCCCTTCGTGCTGGGGTACGAAGCGAATAACGTCCCCTGAAGATACCAAAACCGAAGACCCGCGAGCGACAGGTTCGAAGTTGCCGAATCTGAAAGCCTGCCAGAGAACTTCGGTATGGATGTTGGCTTCAAGTTCGAGATCGCGGTAGGTGATCCTGTCGTGCACAAACCGGGCGTAAATGGGGCCGCCTATTGTAGAAAAGTCGAAAATGACTATTCGCCTATAGGAGGCATCCAGCCAACGAGGCAGGGCAACCAAACTGGCGTAACCATCCCCAAGCTGCGGCGTGACTGGGATGAGCCTGGCGGGTTGAAGTGCACTAAGCCTAGCAGAGGTTTTAGATCCCTCAGCTAGTACGTCATCGGTACACCCACACCTCTCGGGCCTGATTTCAACTATCTCAGTAGTGTAATCTGGGGCGAAAATTAAACATAGCAGACGTGGTTCAGATTCGCCTGCATAGGCCGGGGGACGAGCATCATCAGAGAGCTCGGTCGCCTCTCCAGGGGGCGCGTCTGGCAACTCATCGATTACAACAACTGGTGTGTCGGAATTCCGGACAACTGGGCCGCCATCTGGTAGAGCCTCAGATGCATAGGCAGGGAGGCCAGGAGGTGCAGCCCAAACAATTGAGGAGGATTGTAGCCAAGTGAGAGCTGCGATGCACAATCTAGTCTTCCACGAGGGCAGTCTTGTTGCTGGCTTCCGGGAGCGCTGCGACTCCCAGCGCAGGCATGGCTCGTGGCACTGGGCAACAGACGCGGCAACAGCCAAAATCGGTGAAGGCGGCTGCCAGAGTAGAGCGCGAAAGCATTTGCCCGCTGTGGTGTGTTGATGACAACTGGCCTTAGCTAACAACCCTAGCGTGGCGAGCAAGACTGCTAAGGAAAGCAAATATCCACAGCTGGTGAGCTGAAGTTCCAACCAGTGCAGGAAGGACAAAGGGATGCTGATCGTAGCGGTGGGTATCCCTGAGCCACCGATAAACCTCTTAGGCACCGCATCTGGGACAGCAAACCTCTTACGGGGTAGGCAGGGGGAAAGGCCTAAACCCCTAAATAAACCCTTATGGGCAATTGCGGGTCGGGAAATCCATACAGGAACGTCCGACTGGCATGGCAAGTATGATGATCCTGCAGAGTGAGAGGGGCAGCCTCTAAAACTGGCGCCCACACTCGACCGGTGGCATAATGCTCCGAGGACAAAAGGAGAAGGACGTGTGAGAGGAGACGGCGCACAAACCCAATGCACCGCGTCCTGCCACAAGTGGGCCTGAAGGGCACGCCAAGACAGAACACAAACCCAGTGAGCTGTTAGGCGGCCTGGTCCATGAGAATGGGTGTCGGACGAGGTGAAGAGTGCCTGAGGAGGAGTATGCCTCGATGTCTGCTCACGCTCATGATACTGTACATTATCTACCGCCGGGTTCGCACGCCTTGAGATCCAACCAGTAGCAGAGCATTGCCCGTCGGACTGCATGTCCTCGCGACCTGTATCCCAAGACAGATCGGAAGGTTCCGGGTCCGCAAGGCTGCAGCTGCCACTTATTGAATCCCTTCGCGCGGAGGAAAATGAACTATCCGCGGCAGCTGTACATAGCGTCTGTACTACTCCAAATTGCCCAGCACTCCTGAGCCTGGCTCCTCTTCCGATTCTCCATTGGTATCGATGCGAATGGGAATAGGGAGTTTCGCTTGTGGATCTGGGTCTCCCTCCGCTCTCGTGTCCTGTGAAGTCGTTCCCGCAATGGACCTCTCGACTGCATTGGGTTCGACCGACCCAGCTGGTGGAAGGGGCCGTGGCGGAGGTCCTCCGAGCCCGAAAGGGGTCATAGCCGCCCCAGCCTCCGATGCCCTTCTCGCTTCGAGTTTCTCCTCCAGTGATGGTCCATACGCGTTCACCGGAGGAGGTGGTGTCCGTGGTTTCGCTGTCCTCTTCGCCAATGCAGGCCTCATGCGGTCTCCTGGAGAAGCCGCCGGCGACGAGACCGGCCTCGCGAGTGCAGAACCAGGAGAGCTCAAGAAAGGGGTCGGCCCCGATGTGGCAGGCTCCCCAAAGATTGCCGAATGCCCAAACACCTGTGTCTGCCCACTGGCCGGTCCTCCAGCAGCACCAAATATTGTTCCAAAACCGAAGTGCCGATCCTCTGGCGGCTGCACAAGACCTGGAGCTGCCTGTAGGGTATCGGGGGGCGTCGGCTGAGGTGGTAAGATTGGCAGGCCCATTTTGCCAGTGTGTGAACCCAGCTGAGAAGGGAAAGGCGCAGCAGGAGGTGCAGGACCCGGTGCTACTGGAGCGACCAAAGAAGGTTGTGGTCCTTGAGCAAGGTCCGTTCCACCGACCAATGATGCCACCTGCATGGCCTCCCGAAGGAAACCAGTGGCTGGCATCGAGGCAGCATCGTCTGCTGCCATAAGCGCATTCCAAGCAGCATCCGAGGATGTCGTGGAATCCTTCTCCTGCGGCACTCCGTGCAGCACCAGCTGCTTCACACCCGCTGCAGCTTGCTTGCCATTCAGGATTGCTTGTTGCTTCTCCTTCTCCAAGCGGTCCACGTCTGCCTCGTACTCTTGTTGTTGACGGGCAAATTTGCGTTTGGTATCCTGTTGGAACTGGATCCACAGCGCGTCTTTCCTCTGTCTCTCCTCGTTGAGGCGCCGCACGCGGGTATCCGCCCGCTTTGCAGCGGACAGAAGCTTCTGCATTTCCCGCATAAGGAGAGAGTCCCCATGTTCGAAGGTCTCCTCGTTCCCAGCCTCGGGACCGTTCGCCGGTCTCTGCAGGGTAACTTGGTCGTAGCGTGGGCCTTCCTGTCTGTACGAACCAGGAGAGGCCGAAGATCGTGATCCATGCCAAAGCTGCCATTTGGGCCCTTTGGCTTTTGCCGCTGCTTCGCGCTTCCATGGGGCTTGAGGCTGTTCCCATTCGCGCTGTTGGCGGCCCATCGGCAGTCGTAGTTCCTTATAATCGGGAGCGCTGTGGTGCGAGACCAACAGCAACAGGTCTTTGTGACGAGGCGGTCGGCCTGCCTCTCTGGCCAGCCGAATTCGAAACCTGGCCCTCGTACGGCGCAAGCGTAGCTTGCGGTGCCAATGTGGAGAACCGCCAATGGCTCTGGTCGTGCTACCTACGGCACTGGGGCTCTAGCAATACCTAGCACAGCTAGGTTCGATCCAGAGCGCCTTCTTGGGGGCCCATTATACTATAATTATAAGAATGATCCCCCAGAGTAGTATTGGCAATTAATTGGGACCCTATAGTATGTGCTTGTACTCGCGGTGCTCTGGGATCGTGCTGTATCTCCGGTCCTTGCTTTTGTCATGTGTACGGTGACATGGTTTTGGACCCCAGTTCCTCAACTAAGGAAGTAGCACACAAGCCTTGCATCCTGTTGAGGCATGGGATGAAAAGGGATCCCTTTTACACCTGGTCTACACATATGCCGGGATCCCTAAACCCTAAACTCTCTAAACTCTAAACGTTCGAGCACATGAAGAAGTCAGCCACGTGTCCACCAAGATGTTCGGCGGCTTCAAGTCTCGATGCCTAAGTTGCTTTGCGACTTTGGGGGCGGACGGATTTTTTCACATTGACAAAGCTCTTCCTGTCAGGTTTCAGGGTTCAGGGTTGTTGAGGGTTTGTCTCCATTTAAGAAGATCAGGAGACCTAAATGGCAAGGGTCGGGTGCCGAAACTTCCCTGACCTCTTTCTTGGAAGAAGCATCTCTCGAAGACGTATTGGCTCATACTGGTTTCTGGGGAGGGGTGTTGAGATTTTCGGCTTCCTGCTTCGAAGAAGTCCGCGATTGTCAGAGTCCTAGGTCCTAGGTAAGGGCTACTGCAGCTGGAGCCTCAACATGATGCACTTGGCGGAGAATGTCCTCGAACCCTAAAATCTACAGCCCTTTTCGCCTGAACCTTGAACCGAAACCCGGTTTTGCACCCGAGCTTGGGAAGTTAGCCGGGAAAGTGATATTTCTCCACCGTGAATCCTAAACCCTCAAGCATATGGGAGTTTCCGACAATAGGGGACCCTAATGTAGTACTCTAAATAGTAGGGTCCTTAATACAAGGACCCCAAAATAAGGTATCCCAAATCTTCGGAAATTCCCATATAGCCCTGAGGACCCATCACAAGAAACTCGCGGTGACTTATGAGTCAACAAAATGGGCGTATGAAGGTTTTTAGATCGGGTTCGCAGGGACGCGAATGTTCCATTGGGTGTTGGCCGTGAAGTGTTTTCCATTTGCGGTAGTCCAAAATTGAGAAATGTGGCCCCTCAACTATGCAGTATACTTGTACATGACAGTTCTTAAACACGGGTTGTTGGGAACACAGATGCAATTACAGGCTGCAATGCATGATGTTTCTCCTTCCTGCAAGATGGCACCTGAAAGAATCCGTGCCCGATCACCCCAATGCCCCAAATCCAGCTTGCAAAGAAAAAGCCTGCAATACCTAGAAAACGTAAGCGCTACACACACCAAAAATCTGAAACCCTAGAACCCGAAACCGTAACCCCAAAACCCTAAACGGCACAAGTACCGAGAAGGCAGGGGGCCTGAAATTATGAGCTTCGAACCTTTCGACACGAAGCCTTCTTGGAGGTTCATGGGTAGTTGTAAGTGGGATTTCCTTAAGGGCTGCTTGTTTTGCCCTCCTAATTAGTAAGGACGGGGCCCCCATTGCAGGATAACTAGGGCTCTATAGGATTTTGGCGCTCACACTCGGACAGGATTTAGGGTTTTGGGTAGTTACAAATCGAGTCATCAGTCCCCTAATATGGGCTGTAAGCATAGCTACCCTACTTATAACCCCACTGAACCTCCAAGTGACGAATTCCTTCATGTGCACAACCAAGATACACCACGAAACAGCTATGGAGGTGTGCAAGGCCAGAGAGCAGCATGGAAAGCCTTGGGTGTAGGGGGCTCTATGGGTTTCAGGGCTTTGGGCTCGGGGGTTGCAGGCTTGAGCGCTTCAAGGTTCAGAGGGTGTGGGATTCGAAGCTTTAGGAATGGGCTTCTGGTTGTGCGGTTTGGTGTACTTGGAGGTTCATGGGTAGGTATAAGTGGGGTTATAAGTCCCCTAATATGAGTTATAGCTATTATAGTTACCTTACCTAAAACCCTACTTATAACTCCCAATGAACCTCCAAGTAGGGGAGAAGGATCCGCAAGAGACTATGTAAGGCTGGGACTGCAAGCACAAGCCCTAAACAAAGTACCGACAGCATCGCGGTCAAACTCTTGCCCAAGCGGTTGCTAGATATTCTTTATAAAACCTGCAGGACATTCCTCAACCTAACCTCCAAAATTGTAGCCGACGTGCTCCCCGGAACAATTTCCGGCACAAATTCAGAGAAGTGTGGCGTTAGGGGTTCAGGGTTAAGGATCTAGGGGTGATTTTTTTTCCCTCCTACCTAGCAAGGACGAAGCCCGCATTGCAGGGTGTCTCGGTTGAACGAGTGCAAGGCTTGAGGTTGTGGTCTTGGGGAGTTTCGAGCTTTAGGGCTTTGGGTTTCCTGGCCAGGCGTTCAAGGATTTTGGTTTTGCGGAGGGGAGTGGTGCGACGAGCGCGGGGTTCTTTCGGAGGGGTGGGAGACAAGATTTCCACGAAGGCTAAACTGACTGCAAGCTTAAATCCGAAAGCCACAACGAACAAAACGGACATCGTTGAATCCTGAATGCTTGTTGAACCTAAACCCCTGAATCCGAAAGCCTGAAGCCTACAGCCTTAATCCTGAACGAGATACAGAGTCTTGGTGTGTCCCTCCTCCATTGGCTTGTGCCGCTCCAGCCTTGCGCCCTAACGTTAAAAGTCATGCCCCTATTTGTGCTAACACTACTACTGATACGATTTAAAAACCAATGCTAAAGCTAATACGAATAATGGTACTAACTTAAAGCCCATACGAATTCTATTGAATGGTAATGCTGGGAGCAGTGACCCTGAACCGACACCGCAGTTGCAGGCTGGGGTTGGGAATGTGCTGTTAGTTGGGTGTTCAGGGGTCTCGGGTATGGGGTTAAGCATTGAGGCTTTGTTTTTTTTGGGCTTTGGGTTTAGGGTTTGGGGTCGAGGTTTAGGGTCTAGGGCACAGGGTCCCAAGCGTTGTTCTTCAAACTCTGTGGGAGGTATAGAATGAAACATTACATACATGAATGGTGGAAAAAAGGTTGATAAGATTGAATATGATAGTAAAGGTGATATTCCATTGAAACATGATGAAGGTCAGCAATGACAACACAAACTAGGAGAACAATAGACATAATAATACTACCACAGTATCTAGCAACAGTAGTAACAACAATAATACTGATATATACTAACTAACACCAATTAGAATAGAAATACAAAGAATCATGAGAATGATATGAATAATTGAATAATGTGTAGGTGCATGGTTCACCGTAGGATTGAGGATTGCTCGTGTATGGGTTTCGGAGATCAGAAGTACTCTCTAGAGAGGGGTCCGGGGGGGAGAGATTTTGCCTGCCAAAGGGGGCTTAGCGGCTTAGGGTTTAGGGTTCAGAGGCCCAGTACATCAAGAAAAAGCGACAAGAAGCTTCTCAAGCATTCGGGAGAAAGTCCACAACAAAACAAGACTTGAGGAGGGGCTGCTGTGCACATGCCCTCATACCCGAGTCACGCAGCATTGCTCATCCAAGGCTTAAACCCCAAATCCCTAAGCTGCAAGCCCCAACGTAACATCACACAGTCTCAACTTGAACCCGGTACAACCTTCCTTTTAGGGATCCTTCCTATGATCTCCCGATCTAAGTCCCTACGAAGGGCTCTGTAGGCTCCGGTGAGGCTGCACTTTGACGTGGGACTTGTTGCCTCTCAA
Organism: Symbiodinium sp. CCMP2592; assembly: GCA_905221615.1. Classification (NCBI taxonomy): domain Eukaryota; class Dinophyceae; order Suessiales; family Symbiodiniaceae; genus Symbiodinium; species Symbiodinium sp. CCMP2592. The sequence goes on from CAJNDT010000868.1 coordinate 661,889, forward strand.
CTCTCGATCTGGGCCCTGCCCTCAAAAAAAGGGTAGGGTTTAGGGTTTAGGGTTTAGGGTTTGGGTTTAGGGTTACAGGGTTGGTTACGGCCTGTTAAGGCTTATAGGGCGTCCAAAGGGTGTGCTGGCTTCTGAGTTCGGGAGATGGTGGCGTTTCAAGAGCAAGGGTTTAAGGAAATCTGACCCCTTGCACCTCTTTGAGCTGTGGGTTTCGGGCTTGTTCGGAACATCCGGAGGGCTTACGGCCGAAGAGCACTCTGCCCAGGCCCTAAATCCAAACCATGGTACTGCACATACAGACCGAAGCCCGCAAGCCACTTCCCACCAAGCCCTCCCTGCCAAGCTGAGATCCTGGCACGGTGGCCAAGTCCCAAGACAGGAACGGATAGATCCTAAAAGCGGGTCGGTTTTGGGGTTCGGCGTGCATGATCTGATCTTATGCGTCGCTGCGTTCTCTTAGCTACAGTCCCGGGAAGGGCCGGCGGTGCGAAGAGAGCTGTTGCTGCTGCTGCTGCGCTTGCCCTTACCGCTACGGCTACCACTACCGCTGCTGCTAGTGCTGCTACTGCTACTGCTACTAGTAGTAAAAATCGGATAACAACTGTTCATTCTATTCTGTTTCCATTATTTCTGAAGTTGTTATTATGTCAAGCGCACTAGACGACTCATCGCTTCAGCGATCGTGAGAAAGTGTCGTGGATGGACTCACCACCCCCGCCTCATGTCGACCCGGAAACACGCCGAGACCCATCGAAAAGCGGCGACTAACGTGCTGGTGCTAATTAGTGCTACTAATAAAAACACCTATGTAACAGCTGGACCTACGGTAACACGAACGCCGAACATATACTAAGCAGTGGTGCTATGCTCCATGGACTCTTTCTGACTGAGGATCAAGACCGCCATGACCGCACCGGGTTCGACGCAGTGCTCCAGAAGCTCAATGATGTTCTCGTGGCCTCAAGACTTTGATGGCTGAGAACCGGGTTTAGGATCTTTTTGAGGACCGCGAAGAAATAGTACTAGCAGCAGCAGGGGGACGCGGAGGAGTAGTAATAGTATTAGTAGTCAGGCACAAAACCGCAAACACGACCGCTCCTCAAGTTCGCAGGAGAGATTAAACTAGCCAACAAACCATGTGCTTTAGGCCACGACCTGATCCGCAACCGTCCATACTCCTGCAACTAAACCACTTAATAAACACCCAATCCCTGAATCCCATTTTGAAGACCCCAACCCGGCCTGGCTGAGCTCCTGCCCTCAAAGCACCTCCTACTTGTCGGGTATCATGGCGAACTAAAGGTTATCCTTTTTGGTTATATAGGGCTTATAGGGATTATACTACCCAAAAAAGGGGTTAAAGGTTACCTACTCTATTACTAAGACCCTTTAGGTACCCGGAACCCAAAATCCCTAAACTCTAGTGGGCTCTAATATCTTCAGTAACTGTCGAAACTGCCCTTCCAGGCAGGCCACGGACCGCGACCAGCACATCCCGCTCTCGCTCTGCACTCTTGTACCAGGGATCCTGGATTCGGTTTAAGGGTTTCTGAGGGTCCCCCAAAAATTATACCTCTTAGGTTTTCTAAGCTGTGTGAGATTCCTTCTGGGATTTTTGTAATGGGTCTTCAATACCCCTTGCAAAAACAAATGTGCAAGAAAATACCAACAAAAAAGCGCAAAAGAGTACTAGATCTGATCACACAGTCTAAACCCGAAAACTCCAAGAAAGGCTTAACGGGTATAGCTATAAGGCCATAAGACCATGTCGAACAAAAAGATGTCAAACCATGTGAGGCTCTTGACAAGCGGCGAAGCGAACTGCCTTGCTAACCCCAGACCAAAACCCGTAAACCCCAAAGCCCGAAACATGGGAATCTAATGTGTCACTTATGTGCTATATTGCATAGTCGATTGTACAACCTATAACATATATATATATATATATATGTTTAAAGATAACACGGAGATGCCCAAATAACATATACATATATATATATATGTATACAAACCCGTGTGTGTGTATGTATGTGTGTATGCATGTACGCATATACATATATGCATATACATATATGCATATACATATATATATATATACATATAATGTATTTATGCGGTTAGGTTTTAACAGAACAAGGCTGCCACTCGTTCCCCAAGGGTCGAAATCCAGTCCGGGCAGATTCTTGCGCGCCCGGATCTTCCTCGAGCTTCGCGGTGCGGGCTTAGAGTGTAATTACGGTAACGGGCTTTAGCGCTCACACTCGGACGATCCAGGCGGGGCAAGTGGTTCGGAGTCTGTTGAGTGAGACAACTCCGAGCCTTTAGGTTTCGGGCTTAGGGTTCAAGGGCTTAGAGTGTAACTATCAAGTGTTCTTAACTGCTGTTCTGTTCTGAAGCATCCAAAAAAGGTCAGAGCTTAGGACTGTTGTATAAGGCTAGGGTTTCGGTGTTTTAGGAGTTTTGGGATTAGAAATTTCGCAGATTGCTCAGAGTTTCAGGGTTTACTTTGCTTCTAAGCGGTATAAAGTTGTAGTAGCTTTCTTGAATGGTTTAGGGTCTAGTTTGACTCTTACAAGTTTAGGATTAGATTCTTGTTCTCAAGGGTTGGGGTTTAGTTAGCTTTTCAGTGGTTGGGTTTAGTTTCATGTTTCAAAGTTTAACTTCAAGGCTAGGGGTTACGCTGTTTGTCTGAAGGGTTTCTGGTCCGGACTGTTTCTGAAAGGGTTTGGATTTAGCAATCGTTCTTGAGGTTTTGAGGTTGGTACGGCTGATGGACAAAATCCTGCATTACCCATAAGAAGGAATATACCATAATTCGCATAGTTCAGAGTCCTTAGGGTAATGCAGGATTTTGTCCATCAGCCGAATGTTGTCCTGAGGGGTTAGGGTTTTGTTGGTGTCGAATGCTTGGGGCTCGGGTGGAGGGTCTAGTGGTTAATTTGTTCATTGTTGGGATAGGATTAAAAATCTACGTGTGTATTCTTTGTTGGGTTTAAGTACCCATAAACATGTAAAATTTTCCCCAATTATGACAAAGTTAAGCTTAGAAGCCAAGTGAACAGGCCTCAACTTAACCCTCCTTTCAGTTGACAAGCGTCTTCACAGCCACGGTCTGTCCAGTCACCGTGTTCGTCGCAGCAAAGACAGTGCCGAAACGGCCTTCAGCGATCCGCCTTTGCACCTCTCATCTGGCTTCCAACACAGCAAAGGAACCCAGTCTATCCACTTAACTCAGGAGCATACATCAACTCCCAGATGAACCCATCATCCAACATCAGCTAAATTACAATATTCATTACAGTCATTCATTCACGGGTTGTGGCTCCCGGGATTAGGATATGGGCTCAAGCTCGTTTGCTTGGACGGTGCGGCTGCGATCCACACCTGCAAACTCAAGGTTTACGGTTTCGACTCTCATGGTACAGTTTAGCGTTTACAGACTGTCTTGCATAGCTGCTGCAAGGTGCGGAGGAGTATATACACCTATATATATATATATATATATATATATATATCGATTTATCTATCTATCTGTCATATATCTGTTATATAAATATATACATATGCAACTATATACACATAATTACAGATATATATATATATATATATATACATAAACACATTTGTTTGTTTGTTTGTTTGTGTGTTTGTTTGTACATCTAGCTGCACTTAAGGATTCGTCTGGTGAGTGCAATTTACGGGTGTTAATTATATCACTAGGGTTTGTTGGGGCACGTTAAAAGCCAGAGTTGAATCATGGCAACTACAATCTCAGAATTCAAGTCATCCACCTTGTAATCGGACAAAGGCATGCTTGGGGCCGCCCAGCCAGCGTTGGCGTCACGCAGTTTCCCGAGGCCAAACTTTCGACGTGAGTGACAGTTGTTGTTGCAGGTGACCCTTGCTTCAGTTCCAAATGCAAACATGCGGTTCTGAGAATTAAATCGGAAATTTGCGTAGAATCTACCTTACCTGAAGCTTGCATTGACAATGTACAAGGTTGGCCAGGTTGGCCCTTCTGGTGGGCAAGACGAACCGGACAAGCTGAGCACTCTCTTATCCGGATTCCAAACCCTGTACGGCTTCAAATCTACAGTCTACATATCTAGATAATCTAATCATAGAAGGGCCTTAATCAGCAAAATGTAGTTTGGGGTTATAATTTATAATATACGTAGTGCGACTCTGGGCTTCTATGGTAGTGAAAAACAAAGGGTTGGTGTTTCGACATCCTGTGCAGACCGGCTCGGGCCAGAAAGCTGCGAACGACGGAATCAAGCTTGGCATGTCGAGGGATGTGTGCTCGCCGCTTCGTTGTGACGATGTAAGCATGGGAACCCAGGTTGTTCTTTCAAGATCCTGTTCTGGTCAGACCAATTTTCCTTAACAAATAATGCGGCATACATTTACCAATGAAAAACCTGACTGCTCAGCCGAACTGCTTGTGCACATCTCACTCTTCAACCGAAAAGCCACTACATTGAGACGCCTGCACTGAGCCTTAAAACTAGGATAAGCCCGTGACCTGTAAACCCCTGAAGGGCGGGAATGTTTAGGATAAGGATAATCTACGAGGTTTCAGGGTCTACCCCATTTAATTTGGTACCAAGGGTTTCAAAACATGCCGGGTTTAGTGATTGACTGCACGGGTTTAGGGTTTAGTCTCGAAACGAGCCAACCGGCTGGCTGTCGTAGAGTTGTAAAACACCAAGTCTAGTGTTGAAGTCTGCATGGTGACGGGGATCGCAGCTTCAAGTCTGCATTAAGGGGTGGCGCTCTATCTCGGGAAGATCTTACATCTTGCTCGCTCTGCATACTGGCACGGCTCAGGGTTGAGGGTCTAATTGAGGGTAAGCTCTGACCCCACATGTAGGGTGTAGTAGGAGCTCAACAAAACTGAACTTCTCAACCTGATCTCCCTACGAGCCGGTAATATAGGGGCCTTAATAAGTCGAACAGGGTTTTGGGCCCATTATACTGTCATTAATGATGAGGAACCCCAGAATATTATTGGTAATTGTTAACGCCCCTACAGTAGGCACCCTAAACCCTAAACCCTAAACCGTTCAATCGTTGCTTCTTTGGGGCCCAAAGGTCTAGAGATTAGGATTAAAGCTGTCAGGGCAGTGCAGACGGGCCGTCAGCTGTGTGGACTCAATCTTCACCTTGAGCTGCTCCTTTCCTTCGCCGAAATGCTTAGAGACTCTCTTTGGGGGGCTTGGTTTGGGGTTTAGGCTGTAAGGGGTGCTCTGATCTTCAGCCTAGACTCAGCCGAAGACTCCCTGGGTTTCAGTAGGGAATGGGAGAAATGGGCTTTAGGGACTACCATAAAAAATTAGATATATATATATATATATATATGTAGAGGGAGAGAGAGAGAGAGAAAGAGAGAGAGAAAGAGAGAGAGAGAGAGGACTGTCATAGGGATCCATTCTCCGCGTTCCCCACGAAGGAAGAGGGACTGAGGCCGAGAAAGAGTTCAGCTCCCCGGATGTTTCAGGATTAGATCGAGAAACAAACCTAAAGACAGCTAGACGCAAAAATTCACCCGAATCCGAGCATCCAGGGGCTCCTACACGGTAGGTAAGAGGCGCTCGGAGGAGGTTCGTTCGGCTTGAGGTTCAGACTCTGGGATATGACAAAGGGAAGATCTAGAAACTCGGTTTAGGGCTTTTTTCGCTCCTGCCTAGCAAGGACGAAGTTTAGGAGCTAGGCTTTGGGGGGGGTTCGCGTTGAGGATACCTAGGTCGAAAATGGGCTCCTAGCTCATTCTGATCTTGGTGCATTACGTTTTTGCCTCTTCACAGCCTTCAAGACAGGGTTCGCGAGGAAGAAAGGGTTTGTAAAGTTTAGAGCAGCTTCGGACACTGTACCCCGCCTGGCTTCGAGACCGTAAATGACACAAACTTAAGCCGCCTTAGACCCCAAACCCGACAGCGATGAAAGCAGCTGCAGCGCATGTCACGATACACTAACCGAGACGGCGTCGCCCCAAACCCGACAGGCCCAAAGCCGATACCGGAGCTGAGACAGTGCTGAGGATCCTTCTTATAAGCACCCCAAAAATAAGGGGTACCCCTAACTTTCGGAAACCCTAAACCCTTATAGTAGCCCTTTAAAGGAACCCTTATAGTACCCTTTTAGTAACCCTTCCGACGTCGGGAAACCGGGACCTTCTTCTTCCGACTCAGACCGAACACAACGACCGCTGCAAAGAACCGCCAAAAGATCCTTACCCTAAGGCTCCAGAGTCGTTCCTTTTTGGGGATTGCCTTATAGGATTCTAAATATGAACCCCAAGAAGGTACTACTATGGAGCCTCTATGTACGGCAAACGTATCTGAGCACGCAGGCCAAGCGAGGGATCGAGGTCAAATTTCACCGTGACCTGCAAACGAGTACTCAAATGAATTCGGCTCCCACTGCACTTTTTGTGGGGGTCTAGGGCGGCTTGGCTAGTGCTGCTGCTGCTGCTGCTGCTGCTGCTGCTGCTGCTACTGCAACTGCAACTGCCATCGCTACCGCTACCACTGCGACTACGACTACGACTGCTACTGATACTACTGCTGCTGCTGCGACTACCGCTATTGCTCCTTGAGTCGTGGTGCTGCTATCAATATCTTCTCTGCCTATATTAACTAAAGCCTGAAATGCTTAGCAAAAGTGCAGGGCCTTTCCAGTATATTCGGTAATGGTGTCACTCGATAAGCACGCCCGATCCTAGAACATTCATGCAGGAACCAGACGTGGACAACGAGAAGCTTCAATGTAAGCCATGCATGAAACTCTCAGGTAGCCATTCTGGTACTTCGGCTCCTGTGTTTGCTTGCGGGTGCAATGGGGCTGAATTTGAGAAGCATGAAGTCCTTATACTGTTAGTCGTGGAATTATGCAACCATAAGCCCGACCATGGCAAAGAAGTTGGTGATAGTGCTTGTGCGAGCAGGGCAAATGACGGACAACAGCGGGAAGTTGTTGTCAGACCCTTGGAGTCGTTCGGGTTAGGCAGAGTTACGCACAGTGTTCTGGCACAGTCGACTCAGCAGTGTAGTTGGCTTGGGGCTTCAATGACTGCTGCGGCTGTCGATTGGAGATTGGTCCGATGTATTCGTTACTCAGACTCAGGAGACCTGATTGACGTGCAGAGCTTTGCGAGGCTATCTGCCTCGGCATCGCTTTGTGACCAGTCTGGTGCCATTGCTGCGGCACTCCTTCTCGGAGTTCACCCCTTCAACCTAGCTAAGCACTGAGCCGCCATGGCGACAGACCAATAAAAAAATGATAATAATTCAAATAATAATGAATACCAACATCAAAGCTACTAAACATCACCGTGACAGTTTGGCAATGCCAGTAGGATCGACGCCTCTTTACATCAGCATCAGCGTGACTAGTCACTACTAGTATCATGTACAAGCATGACTGCGCCAAAATGGAGTAGGTACTGCCCGTAGTACTGACACCAATACTGGGTAAGACTATGAGATTTCAGGTATAGGGCTTAAGTGCTAAACCCTATAAAGCCTTAACCCAACCCTTTTGAGCACTTAACCCAACCCTAAACCCTAAACCCTAAAGGCTTCTTTGCTGAGGACCTTTTCAGGGTTTTCCGCAAGGATCGATCGACCTCGGCCGAGGAGAAGGACCAGGTATGCCTTTAGGGGTTACTTAAGGGATATGGTTTAGGATGTAGGGGCCCCTTTATTTTATTTTTTTTTTGCGGGCCCTTTTCCTCCCTTCTACAGTCGGAATACCTAGTAGGTAGAGCCAGGGCCCCTTAAGGGTTTAGAGTTTCGACGCTCACTCTCGCACAAGGCAGGCAAGGCTCCACATAGGGTTTAGAGTTTAGGGTTTACTTTACCTCAATGGTCTTAAACCTTGCAGAATCTCTACAGCCTAGACTCCTAGACCGATAACCCCTGAACCCCAAGCAGTGAGCCTGAACAGTCGTGCTCCAAGCCCCCGGCTGTAAGAAAACATACTACAACCCCGAGTCTAGGGTTTCGACTCACACACTCGCACAAGGCATGGCTTCAGGCGTTAAGTCCACTGAGTTTAGGGTTTAGGGTTTCCGGCCTTCAAGACAGAACCGCACAGCAAGACGCGTTGTCTTCGCTATCGCACCACGGCTGGGTTTAGTTTGAAAAGGCTGCCAGGCTTGGAACATAAACAGAGCACCTCAGGACTGCACATAAATATGTAGGATGACGGCCATGCTCCCTCCCTCCTCTCTGCAGCTGTCGGGAAGTAAGACTAGTGCCTGCATGAGGTTTAGGATGCTCTGCTTGCTGGCGGTTGCATTCCGAGGCTGTGCAGTACCCGCACGATGCCCCTCCCAAACAGATGCACGGCGCGGCTGTACACGCATATGGCCTCCAACTCGCGCTGCCCGCACTCCTAAGCGTGCACTTTCGTCGTCATCTGCTTCGGCTTGTGTTCCAGAACCTTCCTGGGATTAGGGCGTCTATCTTCGTGGAGCGATCCGTGGGAAAATACAGTAATAGTTCCAGTGCGAGCCTGAAGCTACAGCACAATCACGTTTCCCGGACAGTGGACGCTTGTCTGCCCCTTTACACGGAATGCTGACATCGCCTACCCGTAAAATCCCGAAAAGACTTCCTGTCTCAGTTGGAGAGCTTCTGCAACAGTGGTGTTGGTGGAGGCACGGGGCCAGGATTAGCAACTCTACTTCCAGGATCAGAGGAGCATTCTCAAGCCCTACGCACCATTGCAACACATCGAGAAGCCCTGAAGCACAGAAGTTTTGAACAGCCAAATTAGGCTCTAAACTGCAAAGATGCCCAAGCCCTTACACTTAAACTGAAATAGGCTCTAAACTGCAAACATGCCCAAGCCCTTACACTTCATCTGAAAGCCTAGGACGTCGAAAACTTAGAGGCCCCCATCCAGCCCAGGTTTCCGACCTGGCAGGACTTACGGCTGAGGTTTCTCTGGGTTGGCCTTTAAACACCCTGAAAAATATTTATATATAGGGTCCCTTATAAACCCAAATAAGGAAAAAATGTCCCAAAATCAAACCTAGTTCTTTTGTGTGTTTGAACCCTTGTGTCTTTCAGCTGTGCGCCTCCAGACCACCTCTTTGGTTGAGGGATTGGGGCACTACAGCATTTCGGAGTTTAGGATTTACAGTAGAAGCCCAAATTTGGAAACCCAATAATTAGTCTCAATCCTGAAGAATCATGTATAGGGAATCCCAGCACTACTGTTGATGATATAAATCCTGCATTACCCTAAGGACCCTAAACTATGGAAATTATGGTATATTCCTTATTATGGGTCATGCAGGATTTATATCATCAACCGTAGTTGTCCTAGATCCGGTTTTCAACTCTTTTGAGGCTTACTGTAGGGTTTTCGGGGGCTGAGCTCTATGCACGCAGGCTCTTAGGGAGCTCCTGCAGATTTAGGGTTGATCCGATGGCTGAAAACGCAGATGCCGGGAGTTGGTATGGCCTTGGCAGCCTTCAAAATTCTCTAAGAGGCTTGCCCGCAGAACATTGGGCTTCGAGTTGGGGAGCGATTGTGCTGCTTTTGCTGGGTATGGATTTATGCAGATGAAAGAGCATGAGGCCTAGAGGATGCAGGGTTCAGGCTTTTGGGTTTAGGGTTTTGGATGGAGATGTACGTTTGCAATTATGCGTTCGCTTTTCGGCAAACTTCCGAGTTGGTAATCTTTCAACAGCAATAGACACAGGATGGTGGCTGTGTAGCCACAGTAGCAAGGCACAACTCGGATACAACCGGCAACACCAACCAGTCACTGGACCAATGAAAGTAATCATGTTCGTCGCTTCTGTCACAACAACCGTCAACATTGCTAGAATCTGACAGGGTGATGGAGGCACTCAGCCTAAGTCTCACAGCCGGTTCTGCGGACAAGACATCCAACGCTTGAAACAGTGGCTTCGGTGTGCCGGGCCGGGCCAAAATATGATGTAATGTAGGCGCCTGACTAACTACAATAGGGTTCTACAGGGAACAGGGTTTATATGGGCTCAAGATTTAGGCTTCAGGGCTTTATATACGCACCTTCATATACGCTCCTTACTAGTTCTTAGTTCTTAAACGGTTTATTGCGGCTTGCTGTACTGTAAGGGTTCTACCAAAGAGGGACCTGTATGACCCGGATAGGGTGTTGGGGTATGCCTTAACCTACCAAAACCTACTTTTTTGTAGGGTCCCTATAAATTCCATATTAGGCTTCATAATACGGACCTGCGAAAAAATAGGGTTTGGTGGGTTAAGGTGCTGTACAATAGATACCTTCAAGAACCCTGAGGACCTGAGGAACACGAATTAGAACGATTCCGACCTCTGTTTTATCATGCCAAGGCCCGCACGGATTTATTGCAATGCCGCAAAGACCCCTTTTACATGTGCTCTCTACAAAACCAGGCCCAAAACAAATTCTCTGCTTTTTTAAAAAAATCAATCCGTGCAAAGTTCTCCCTGTGCCGCCTCAGGACCTCACGGCTCCGTCGATGCAGGTTGAGCCCAAGCCGGTGTTCCATGTGGGGGTTTCCGAAAATTAGGGGTCCCTTTAAAGGGTTCCTTTAAAGGGATCTATAAGGGTTCTATAAAGGGTTTAGGGTTTAGAGTTTCCGAAAATTAGGGGTACATTCTTTTGGGGTCCTCATAGTAAGGATCCTACTATTTGGGGTACTATATTAGGGTCCCCTATTTTCGGAAACTCCCATGTGCTGAAACCTGAAACCCTAGAACCCTAAACCCTTTCTTGAACGAGGCCTCCCCCTAAACCCTAAACCGCAAACCTACAGTAACCTCAGCAAAGCACCTGTCCGATCGCCTCAGCTTCGAAAAAACACTGACTGCAGGCTGGGCCTACTGCCGCTGAGCTCCGAAATGAAATCCGGAAGAGGGCTCTGGGGGTCATTACTGTAAGAAAACCTATAGTGAACAACACTTAATGATATTGGCTGCTAGTGAAGCCCCTAAATAACCCCGTGTTTACTTTCCTCTAACTCGAACCAGCTGTAACTCAGCTTATATTCGTAACTTCCCCAAAACCTCTTCGACAGAATAACAACTGAAAGAGCCTTGAACATTGCAGCCGAAACTCTAAACCCTTGCTCAACCCCTGAACAAGCACTCCGCATTAACCTCTAACTAACTCTTATAGGGGTCTTCATACTTGTTTGGGGGTATGTCGCAGTATAAACCATACTGGGACTACAGGTATCTCACGGTATAGTCGTAGCGACTCTTCCGACCAAGGAAAGGCTCCGGCACACCGCCGTGGCACAAGCACTTGGTGCGTGCCGCTCTTTTTTGATTACGAGTGTCTGGAAGCTTAAGACCTAGTTGTCGGGTATCATGGGGAACTAAAGGTTAACCTTTCTGGTTATATAGGGATGATATAGGGTCTATACTACCCAAAAATTGTTAAAGGTCACCTACTCTACTACTAAGCTTAAGACTTGGCGATGCCTCAGGGTTCTCGGGGTTTTCGGTCTTCGTGGTCTTAGGGTCTCGGGCTTGAGGGGTCTTGGGTGTTAGGGGGGTAAGGGTCCGAAAATAATGAGGGTGTGTTTGAGTTCAATGTTCCTCTTAGGGGTTTCGGGCTCAAGGCTAAGAGTTCATTACTTGCATGCTTGGTCAACTCGTCAGGTTCTGGTGTTTAGATGAATGCTGGGAAACCTCTGACACCTTAGGTCAGGAAGCAAGGAAATGTCAGGCTGTCAGCCAGACCTCCGTCTCCTCATCCTCTTCCTGGGCTTTGAGAAGCTGACTGCGTCGCGGTCGTGGACAAGCAGAGAAAAGTGAAGTGACTGCGACGATTCAGGGCGTAGGGGTTATAGACTTGCAGGTGTATGGCTTACCCATCTTCCGAGCAGCACCTATATCTCGACAGCGGAACTTGAAATCCCCTACATCCGACATTGCGGCCACGATACCACACCGTAGCCACAAGCGCCGAATCTGCAGCACGGTCTTGGGCTCGCCTCACAATGAAAAGCAAGAAGGTTTTTAGGGCTCAGTTCAGGGGGCCGGCCTTTAAACTTTAAAGGGCAGATACACTGGGCCTCGGGTTGAGGATGTAGGTCCCAAAAAACTTCAGTTTAAGGCTTAGGCCCTTGGGCTTTCGGTTTGGGGCTTCCAAGCTTCAGACGTCTAGCTCGCAGCCTGCTCATGACTTCAGCAGCAATCTTTCCATGGGCTGGTGGGCTACTAAAGCCGAACCAGCACCACAAACCTCATCGGAAGCGCATTTTGTGCTTAGTGCTTATGGCTTATGGTTCAGACTCCCGCAACTCGGACGTTGCGGGCGAGGAGGTTCGGTTCGAAGGCGAACGCGGGCTGATTGGCCGACCGGGTCGGGAGACTCCAAACCAGCATGACAAGAAGTCTACGAGAGCCTTGAGCCAATATCTCCGAAATCACCCGTGTGTATGCATCCCATTCAAGCCCCAAGCTTTATCGAACCATCTGAAAGGATCCTGAACCAAAGGGTGCCCATAAATGTTGACACCCACAAGCCCCCCAAAGAAAGCGATTCCAAATTTGAAAGGCAGATTGGCATGCCTTGGCCACGGTCTCCGTTTGAGTCCCGCGACTCACCCTTGGCAGGTCTTCTGGCATGACAGACACGAGTATACGGTATCATGGTGTGGTCGTGTCTTTTGAACAACCCTTGTTAGCCTGCAGGGTTTAAGAGCTTGGGGCCTACGGTTTCGGGTTCATTCCGGAGTCGAGGCATCTATCCATCTGTGCAGCTGTCTGCCTACTGCCTCCAGCACAACGGCAATCTTGCAAGATGACGATTGAGGCTTGAGGTTCGGGGGTTTAGGTCTTCACACACCACAAAGTTTGCATGAAGCACTGTAAGAACAGTTGCCATTTCTTGGGCTTCGCAGCTATTGCATCTCAGGAACGCGTTGTCCCCGCATGGCTCTATGTCCATGGCATGCCTGAGGGCTTGGTCTTTCAGAGACTTGAATGCATGTCGGCTCCATCAAGTCTCTGTCACAAAATCACCTTGAAATGCGGACTCAGGAATCCCAGTCTAAGATGTTCTAACTCTACAGCTCTCGAAGCTGCTACTGTACTACTACTGTACTACTACTGTACTACTGTACTACTGTAGTATGTACTACTGCCTTGACCTCACGCAACTTAGACCCCGCCCCCCCCGCCAAACAACTTACCCAAACAACTTATGAATTGGGTGAGGCGAACCTGCCGGACACTATTGCGCATTCAAAGGTCGGGGGGGGGTGGGGGTGATTGGTCAAGAGACCGCATTATTAAACTCCACCAGCTTCCAAAGTATGATAGAGGGTAGTCTGGGTTCTTGTCAGGGCACTTAGCGTAAGTTACCATAATAAGCACAGCATGTAATTTACCGTATTACCGTAAAGCCTTGTCTTATGAGTAGCTCAAAATAGCGCCGTTGACAAAAAAGCCCGTGATTGGGGGCTCTACTTGGAGGTCCATGGGCAGTTATAAAAGGGGTTCATGGGCAGTTATAAAAGGAGTTATAAGCAGGGCAACTATAGTTATAACCTATATTTGGGGACGTATAACCCCACTGATAACTACCAATGAACCTCCAAGTAGGTTGAGGACTAACTTTGCCAAACTCTGCAAACTGGCATCAGCATCATGCAACCCATACTCGGAGGTTCATGGGTAGTCACAAGTGGAGCTTTAAGTCCCACAAGATGGGTTGTAACTACAGTTACCCCACTTATAACCCCACTTATAACCACCCATGAACCTGCAAGTAGTTCCCAAACCCGAGAGAAACCCTGCCCAGGCCTGGGGCCTAGGGTTTTACGGGTTTGTTGGATTTGGGTTTAGGGTTCGGGTGTGGGGAGTGGGGCATGGGACCCAAAATTCGGAACTTTAGACGCCAGAAAAGCACCTAAACGGATCTTTCGAAACATCAGAGAGGATTCAGTCCGCGTGGCTTCCGGGACCAAAGACCCAGACCCCAACTCCCGAAAACCCTTTTTCAGCACGGGCTTTGGGTGTGTGCCGGCAAGCTGGAGTCTTATGGTCTTCATAAGACACCACCAAACTTGAAACTCAACTCGCTCATAGCACTGCCAAAAACCCTAAAGCAACATCCAACTCTCGAGCAAACCCCTTTGCAACCAGAAAACCCCACAATACCCTTTGAAGCCCGAAATAACATCGCCAGGAGACAGTAGCCATGGCGTCTTTGGCTTGTTTAGGTCGGCCGCGGGCGGGTCGGCACCTAAGTTGGGCTTGCGGTCTTGGTTTAGGGCTTATAAGGTTAAGGGATTAGGGTCCAAGGGATGAGAGCCTTAAGGGTCATCGTTTTCGGGCTTAGGGTTTAGAGGTGCAAGGGCTGGATTTAGGGCACAAAACAGTATGTATGTACTAAGTATGTGTATGTATGTGTGTGTGTGTGTCTGTGGGTGTGTTTGTGCATTTGTTTGTCTGTTTTTGTTGCGTGTGTGTCGTGTGAGTAAGCTTCATGGTTTTGACTGGTTAAGGTTTGAGGCGTTTTCGGCTTATTAGGTATTGCAATTACTTCACCCGGGGCCCGAGAATTTTACTTGTCATTTGATGAAGGGTCCGTCTTGAAAAGAGTCGTGACACGCCACCGAAAACCCGGAAATGTTCGGCCTCACTCCAAGTGAAGGGGACACTTATCCTAAACCCTAAAAATACTGAAACCTAAACCTAAAGCGTTGGGCGCATCTAAACCGAACCATAATTACTCCCTTCATTTACACGGGTTTTCGGACGTTCCACCTACAAGGTACGACTCATCCAGACCTATCCTGGACCTATCCTGAGCTATACTCCAAGTTCTCAAACCCTGGGCTGGCGCGTACTGCGGTTGCCTGTGGCACGGCACAGGAAAGGGTTTGTGACGAGTATGACAAGAATAGTGGTTTTGGCATATTCTAGTTTCACTATACAGAAACTATCATGGAATAGTACTACTACTTGTTCAGACCTGTTCATTAATTACTAGCAGAGCCACCCCATCAGGTCGTTGAAACGAACCACCCCTTCAAGGATCAGGGGACTTCGTAAGTCGGTCATAGCTAAGGTTACAACTAAGTAGCCCTCCCTTAAAACCTCAACAAAGAGCTCATGATCCGGGCGAGAGGCTGACCGGCGGCAACAGTTCCAGAAACGACTCCTCTGCTTCGCCGCCTCACTTGGTTTAGGGTTTCGGCGCACACACTCGGACAGGCCGAGCAGTTCTTTGTTCGTGGGCGGTTGAGGTGAAGCACATGTGGGGGGGTTTGGCGTTATAGGGTTTAGGGTGTATACTGTGGATCAGGCCAGAAACTTGTCGACTGAGCGACGAGTTTAGGCCTCAAATGTCCTGGAATTCATCGGCATCTGCTATGTTTTTTCGGTCGTGCAAGGCAAAGCCTCCATACTTTGAGCGGTTCTGAGGCGTCTGGTCGTAAAGACACCGCGGATGGACCGCAGAGCCTTTTGCAAAACTGCGCGCCCTAAGCTGGAAGCCGGGTATATGAGCACGGACATGAGCAGAACCTCTTACATGCAGCCGCAATGACTACAGGATGCGCTATGCCTCCAAATCTTCAACCATGTCTAGGGACTCGGACGACCCCTTATTCGGAGTTTCCGAAAATAGGGGACTCTCAAATACCTGATTGGTAGGTCCTTCTTATTATGAGGATCCAGAATATGGTACGTATAGTTTTCGGAAACTTCCTTAGCGGATCGCCACGGTGTATTCCCACATTACAACAGAATCAACAAGAGCCGTCAGTGAGGTTTAAGCGCTTGCGGCCGTAGCTACCTTATAACTCCAAGTGCTCCAACATGCTCCACCTATATTGATTTGATTTAGGATGTGCAAACAGCCTTTGCCTGCTGAAACTTAGCACACCCCTACACTATACACCATAACAAAACAAGTATGTGCTGAATACTCTCTTGGATTTTTACTTGAACAAAAACAAAAATCCTAAGGACACTATAGTACACCTACACCCTAAGCCTTTTCCGGGAGAAATTCCGTAAGACCCTCAGGCGACCTTCGATGTCGAAGCGAAGCTTTTTCTTGCTCGCATCCTTCTTGATCGCCGACTTCCTTTGGGCCATCGGGCTTTTCGTTTTGCTGGGTGCTGGGTCACCTTGTGACGGATGAGCGGCTAAAAATGGCAGACTTACTTAGACCATAGTCGACTCCGGCAGAGTTTCTTGTGTTTCAGGACTGCGACTAATCATAGAGACCCTTAGGGGGGGGAGGGGGAGGGGGCAGTAATGCCCATAATAAGGACCCAGTAAGGCCTATTTAAGGAAGTATAGTCCCCTCCCTAAACCCTAAAACCTAAACCCCTAAACCCCTAAACCCTAAACCCCCCTGCCCCCTACCGCCCCTAAGGGTCCCTATATGAACTATCGACTTCCGGGCTTCGGACGTCCGGGGCTCATGGGTCGATAATCACCAACTCTCTCTCTCTCTCTGAATCGCTTGCTTGCAGGGTTTAGGGTTTAGGGTTTAGGGTTTAGGGTTTAGGGTTCTTGCTTGCTGCGGGGTTTGGGCCCCCAAAAGGACCCTGGCCCGAAGGCCTACCCCCACAACGGTCCGCAAACCTCTCTCTCTCTCTCTCTCTCTCTCTCTCTCTCGTTCGGGCATAGGGGTCGGTCAAGACCCCCGGGCATCTTGCCCACCCGATATGATTTATCGGGTTTGTTTGGGGGGTGAAAGTCAAATGTAGACCCCGGTGCAAGCTAAAGCCATATAGTATAAGATGACGGATTACCGGGATCGTACATTTTCAGTCCACACGTGCACAACTGCAGGTTCCCCCATTGGAAGAAAGAAGGTACTATCCAAGACTCGCCTAGTAAAATAAAAATGTGGGTTCACCACAGTTGGTTTAACTCTCTCTCTCTCTCTCTCTCTCTCTCTTTTTATCAGCTACCGAGTTGGGGTTCCTGAAGAGGCTTACGATAAAGAACTGAAGCTTAGAGGGTGTAGGGTTTAGGGTTTAATAAGGGGCTTGCTCAAACTTAGAAATAATAGGGCTAAAGAATTTCAGGAGCACTATGGATACTTCTTCCGGCCTGTATTGTAGTCTATGGTAGTCTGAGAAGACATCCCTCGAATGTGCTTTCGGATTTAGCGCGGGGGGACGTCTCCTCCGGCTGAAGTTGCAGCTCTTCTCGGGCAGTATCCCTCGACCCCGAGTGCCAAACCTTGCAGCCTACACCACAGTCGAAAAGAATAGGTTGATGATTCAGGGCTTTGGTTTCACAGCAAGACTAGCCGTCTGTGAGGGTACTGCAAAGACAATTGACTCCTCACATCCCAAATCCGTGAGCTGTAAAACCCTTTTTTTGTAACCACGAGATGCCACTCGCCCCCTTTTCTAGGAGGTGCTTTTAAAGCCTTTGAAAAATATTAGTAGGTAGGATCCTCTTAAGCCCAATAAGGGAAAATATAAAATGCCCCAAAGCCCTACCTAGTTTTTTGCAAAGACTGGTACATGCCCGTCTGGATGTCGGATGTCAGAGCCGCTGCAGTCGTGGCAGTAACCCTAACCCTCTGAAGTCAGTGCCCCTAAACCCTAAACCCTGAAGCAGATCGTACAAAACTGGAACACCGAAAACGAGCCCAGTTCTGTCTAGCCCGGCCACAGAGAAATGGAGCCGGTGCCAGAATTGTCCTTGGGTTCTCTGTTAGGGGGTTTGTTGATGGCCTTTGGCGCTCAGCTGTGCGACGGGAGTCGGGTTTAGGGTCTCTCTTCTTCAACAACCGGGCCCCAAAAAGTTCAAACTTTCTAAGATCGAGAGAATATATAGGGCCAAAAAGTTAAAAGTTCCCCCGTTCACTATCTAAGGGGTCTCCAGTTTAATGTTTGTTTACACCCTAAACCGCTTGTATGTTTAGAGTCAGGTAGGTGCAGGACAAGTTTGGGCTTTTGGAGTGCTTTTCGAGTAGTGCAGTGATCCGGACATAGCCACGATTTAGGGCTTAGGGCCCCAGGCATCTCCTCAATGACATTCTACTTCCACAGAGACTACGAGATGCCAACATAGGGGCCGACTTACTAGGGGGTCCCCATATTTACATGGAAGCCTTTGCTACCCGACCCCACCGCAAATTCAGAAAATACTTCGTCGCTCAGCTCCCAGTGTGGCCGTCCTGCAGCCCCAATACCCTGCATTCCAAAGAACATACCCGAAGTCGGTCCTTTCTTGCTTTGCCTGAAGCCTGTTTCGTAAGTTATATGTTACTATAGGAGCCTCAATCATGAGAATACAGTTTTGCGGTATATTATACTATACTTGTTATTAAGCCCCTATATTAGGGTGCCTGGGGGCTTCCGGGCAAGAGCCTCAACACAAACCCCGAATCCCGGCACATGATCTTGTGCCGAGGGGCTCGAGCGGAGTCCATTCTAGTGGCCTGGTCCGCCTGCGTTTCATCTCCTTGGGCCATGACGAGCGCTTCCACGACGGTTTTGGGTTTTAGGTTTAGGGTCTTTAAGGCCATTGGGTTTAGGGTTTTGGGTTTGTTCAAGCCATTGGATTAAAGGGACCCCTGCAATCTCAAGTCATTTGCCGAAGATTTTTCAAGCTTGAACTCAGTGCAGGTTGAGTCTCGGCGTTTGAAATATCCATGGCTTCAGATACGTTAATTATGGGAGTTTCCGAAAGTAGGGGACCCTAATATAGTACCACAAATAGCAGGATCCTTATTTAATCTTATTATAAGGACCCAGAAAATGAGCTACCCGTATAGGTATCTGGTCATGTCTGGGACGTACAGCTTATCGGCTTTAGATTCCTCTACCTGTCCATTCGGACCGCCTGACTCTGGCGTGGCGCCTCGGGGTGCTTTCCCGTGACCCTACACCTCCCCAGAGACTCCAGTATCCCTTAATTAAGGAATATTCCTTGAACCATAGCAGGATTCCTATGATTCAAGGAATATTCCTTAATTAAGGGATATTGGAGACTCTGGGTCTCTCTCTCTCTCTCTCTCTCTCTCTCTCTCTCCCAGGCATTCGAAACGCCTACACCTAAAGCTTGAAACCTTGAACCATCGAGAGAGAGAGCGAAAGCTAGGGAAGGAGAAGGCAGTAGCGAAGACGCATCTCCGAGTTACCAGACTGCAAATTCGCTTCAACTGAGGATTGCTGGACGCTACCTTCGTGTCCGTGTGCACAGCAAAGCGCACGCCATTAAGCCATTAAGGAGTACACTGTTGTGGGATCCTTATAAGTATGGTGCAAGGTACCTTTTCACACTTGCAGTGCAGCTAAGCTTTGTGGAGACCCCACTTTGATTCAAACTGGGGGAAGTTCACGTGTACCTAGACGCCGATTCTTAAGCCTCAAACCAAGTCCCCTCACCTTGTATGTACCATCTTTTAAGCTAAAAGCCGCTAGCGCCATAACAAAACCAACGAGTGCAATACCCCCAGGAGTTTTATTATCATGGACATATAACATGCCTCAGAGCACTAAAGCAAAAGTTCGGCCCCAGGTTCGGGTCCAAAGCGATGATCCATCACTCTCATCCTGGGTGTGGCAATAGCTGGCATCTACTACTAGGGTTTTGGGTTCACGGAACTTAGCAGGGCGAAAATGCAGGACTGAGGTTGTACTTATCGCAAGGTTGACTGGGAAAGTGGGTTGTAAATGAGGTTGCACAAGGGAGTGCGGTAGAGGCCGCCAGCCTATCAACTGCACTTCTTCTGCACTGATGGCGTCGCTCTGCTGCGGTGGCAGCAGTTTTTCAGTGAGACTTCGACCCGAACCCCTAAATCACAGGGACGCTTTGGGAGGTAAGAGGGAAGGGGGGTAGGGGACTGTACTTCCTCAAATAGGCCTCATGAAATCCTTATTGTAGGTATTCAGGCCCCTACCCTTCTCCCCCGTACCCCCCTTATGGGTCCTTAGGACCAAACATAGTGTGCTTTTTTTATGGGCTCTTTTCCACGGGGTTCAAGTTTTTCTTCGATTGGCTGGATTCTTGGCCAGGGTTTCGGGTTCAGGGCCGCCACAACAAGCTGAATATCTCTGTCTAAGTTCTGAGGTTTGGGGCTTACTTAGTTGGGACTTGAAGCTCATCACCTGGTAGATACGAAGAAAGGAGATGACAGAGATCAAGACCCGTAAATGCCAATAAAGACCTTGGTTTTTTCAGCATGGGCTTGCATTGTGTGCCAGTTTATAGGCCTGCGGCCTACTGCCCAAAGTCTCGGTGAAAAAACCCATCCCCAAAACTTAGCCATAAACCCGAAACCCCCTAAACCCTAAACTCGACACTCCCCATGAAGCCGTTGAGAGTCGATCCTACCCCGGAGTACAACCCTAGAAGAACAACATCCATGGAACACACTCAACGGAAACCCATGACATGAAACAGATACCCCAAAACTGTTCAGCAATCCCGAATGAACAGAGCCTGGTTGTGAAGCCCCTATTACACCTTTGTCATGAAAACCTTGTTGCAGCCTTGTGAAAAGCCCTATATCCCTAAAACCCCAAACCCCTAAACCCTATAGTGTAGGAACCTGATTAAGAAACGCAGGGCCTATAACCCCAAAATAGTAGGGTTCATATAAGGAACCCTAATAAGGGCCCGAGGCTTCTTAATCAGGTCCCTACATTAACTTTCCAATCCTTTGCGGAGGCACCGAGTTCCTCTTGCTGAAAACGTTGGTTGCGCGGCTCAGGGCCATCGTCGCCATCCTCGGGACGAAGGCTTTACATGTTGGGTCTGGAACGTCTAGACGACGGCTCCCTAAACACCAAACCGTAGTGAGGCGCTCAGGTTGAGGAGGAAAGGCTTTGGGGGTTGCAGGGGGTTAAACAAGACGTCAGGGTGACTAGGGCTCCGGATTAGTCTTGGAGGATGGTTTATAAGGGACATGCAAGTCCCCATGTCTCTGTGAGAGTTTCAGGTGGATCACTGCATGGCAGCCGCATTGAAAGATCGTCTTGGATCCTCCACCGCATTTATGACAGAACCGCTCCCTTACAAAACGCGTATAGAGTCTTAGGACCTTGAACGAACCCTAACACCCGGAAGATTCGAATTTCGCAGCACGAAATCCTCGCAGCCCGAAAACAAGAAGGCACCAGGCTTGAAGGTTCGCGTTTTCGGATCTAGCTTCGGGTTTTGGGTTCAGGGCGCCCCGGCCCAACTTATTGTTTTCGGATTCGCGTGGGGTGCGAGACACTGGCTTTACGGGTATATGGTATATGTGCGTTTGGGGTTTAACGGCTTTAACCGTTTGCGCTTGCTACGATCGGCTACAACCACGACTGGCTCCGCATTCAAACCACTAAGGCCCATATAATACTAGAAGCAAACTATAGTAGCCCTTGTAATACCATTCAGAAGGAACCCTTAAACTCCGCGACGCCCCGGCAGCCAAGTGGCATTCGCGACTTCGCAGACTTCCACATCTTGGCGGACTGTGCTTGGGCCTGGGTGGGGAGCGGGTTCGTGTGCTCGCAGGGCAGGTGTGTCTGTGCGTGTGAACAGCTGGGAGTTTCCAAAAAAAACCGAGGTACCTTATTTGGGGTCCTTATAATAAGGTTCCTACTATAATGGGGTACCATGCTATTAGAGTCCCTGTTTCGGGACACTCCCATCTACGCGCCCCCAAATCCCAAAACAAACTCGAAAGCCGAAGCAAGCAATACCTCTCTGAGACTCTGCGCACAAAATCAAGAGAACGAAGGACCCGCAGAGCCCATTACCCTTGACCACTATCCAGATCCCCCCAAGTGTCTTAGCAAACCCCATGGGCCCTAAAAACAATCATCCGCGAACCCTCAAGTAACCAGCGAAACTCGGAACGGGGCAGCGTCGCTCAACCGCGTGCGAAGCTTTGCGGGCGCTGGCAGCAGCCCGGACAGATTCGGGTTCCTAAGTGTGGACTCGGGCTGAGGGATAGGGGCGTAATAGGGGTCTTTATGATTACCTGTGCTATTTTCGGGGGTTGCTTATTCAATCAAAGTATACTGGGCCCCAAGACACAATCCTAATTACTAAAGCCCATAGACTTGTTCACAAATCTTTGAGAACTAAACATATCGGGGAAGAAATAGTTTTTCCCCAATATGTTTAGTGCTTACGTCGTTTCTGCGTGCAATCACTGAATGTACCAATGGTGCTATGTGTGATGTACGCATCAGCTTTTAGGCCCGATGAGTTCCAGGAGGAACGAAATGCATAGCTAGAGCTGAAAACCTGATGGTTGCTTGATCTCGGATTCACGTTTGTTTGGGCTTGAAGCCACTTTGGGCTTCCAAGTCGCCCTGCGACAGGTGTTTTTAACCCTGATGAGGGGAATCCTGTCAAGCATTCCTCATATGGAGCCTAAGGGGGGTAGGGGGCCTTCAATCTATAAGAAGGACTAAATAAGGCCTATTTGAGGAAGTATCGTCCCCTACCTCCCTCCCCCCTACCCCCCTAAGGATCCCTTATGAATTCCTGGCCCGGCCCGGAGTCCGCAAATCACAGAAACCTACGAAACCGCACTCCTCGTTAAAGCTCCGAGACTAAGGGACAACTCTCTAGACCCTGCATTGCGCCATATTGCATTGCAAAAAAAAGCGGAATTGGTAAAACGAAACCCGCAAACAGCAAATTCGATCCATGGCGCAGACCCCTGATCAATGAACGCCTTTGAGTTATGGAGAACCCGAATATCCAGATCACTATGATGCATCTTCTTTGTTAAATGAGATGGGTTGACTAGTCGGGGTCTACATCACCTCTCGTCAAAGGTCGAAAGTCGAGACCCTAATTCACGCAAGACTGATGCCAATTCCACAATTAGAGGGTGGCTATAGTGCAATGTACCCTGAAAGGTTGTTCTTCTTCGAAGTTTTCACTGAGGACCTTATATCCATTGGACGATGACGGTCAGCGTCGCACAACTTGTGCTAGGTACACTACGGGAAATAGCGACTAATCCCGGACTGCACCAATCCCCCATGAGAGGGCCGAAGAACAGCCTCTCGTTGGCGCAACAAACGACGACCTGGGCAAGAGGCTTTGGGTTCGGGGATTTCGAGGTTTGGGATTTGGGGGGTTTGCTGGTTCGGGTCGAGTGTTTCGGAAAGGTACTTATCAGCCGACTTCATAGGTTCGTGAGCTTCATCAGAGTTACAGATAGGATACACCCAATTTGCGTTCTTCCACTTACAGTTCTGTTCTTCTTACTAAGTCCCATGAACAAGCAGGTAGCCGCTAGGGCTTTAGGTATTGTGAGCTTCTTCTAAGTTCACGGGCCACTTCGGTTTGAGTATTCGGGTTGTTCGGGCTTCAGGAATCCGAGCTGGGATGCTCGGCTCGGGAGTGGATTTAAGCGTTTGTGTACTTATCGGCATCCGGGAACCAGGACTTGGGTTTCGGGGAACAGGCCCGAAATCCCTAAACCCCGAAGTCCTGAAACCCGAAAGCCTCTAAGAGACCTCTATATCTCCATGTCCAGCTTCAGCAGCGACCCACATTGCCCCAGGGATCAACATCTGGAACGGGAGCCCGAAGTATGTTTAGGGTTTTTCCCTCCGGAGGGTTTAGGGTATAATCTGGTTCTGCTTCTTTCGGGTCGAACGGATGCACAAGTATTTAATGAGTAGTATGCACTAATGCTACCTGCTCGAGCTCATTGCTCTCGTGGATATCACGGAACAGGCGGGCCACCATCGACTAGCATTCTCGCTGCTACTTGCCAGTGCGACGGCTATGTCTACAACCTTGAAGCCCCCTACCCCCGAAATCAAAACCGAAGCCCTAAACCCCCAACGCCTCATCCCACATCCCTAGAAACCCTGAATCCTTCGCAACCCTGAAATCCACAGGTCTTGGCCGCCTCCGCAATCCTAAAGTCACACCCTGCAAACCTGAAGCCCCAAAGTACCTCAAACCTAAGGTACCCTAACGCCCCAAAGACGAAGCCAAAAACCCAGAACACCCCCTGTAAACCCTTTTCACTAAACCGCACCCTCTACGTCACAAGCACGAAGAGAAAGGTGCTCTTAGGCCCGCCACCAGCGTGCCGTCCCTGAAAGGCGAGCTATCTAGCACCGCCACCTGACGATGCTACCGGCCCTATGGAGCAAAACAGGGATACTGCTCATAAAGGCTATGTAAGAGTTCTATAAAGATCCATGGTTTTATGGGCAAAACAAGGATACTAAGTATAAAGGCTATATAAGAGTTCTGTAAATAAGAGCTCCATAGGGTTACTGTCATTCCCGAGTTTCTGCTAAAGTGCTTGAGAGCTTCAGGTATTAGGGTTTTCGGGTTGTGGGGTTTAGGGTTTAGGGCTTTCGGGTTGTGGGGTTTAGATTCGGGACTGCACATGATTTAGGCCGGTATATGTTTAGAATGCTTGACGTGTGCGACCCAGCTGCCTTCCCAACACCCGCACCATCTCAGATGCCCGAACCATGCCAACAACTACAACCTTCGCTGCTTGCATCGCTGCCAGCACATGACCCAAACCCAAAACCTATGAACACTTTTTTAGAACCTTCAATAGCATGCTGGAGTTTAAGCCCTGACCCAATCCGACTCGCCAGGCCGGCATTGGCAGGCAAAAGCCCGACTGAGCAACAAATGCACCAGACATGGGGAGACTCGACAGCGAATGCATGCGAAGCTTCAATAGTCGAAATGCGAAACCCTCAGCGGCTAAATGTGAAAAACACATGAACTGCGACACAAGAGAAGCTTGTTCATTGCAGATGCGGAAACCACGTGAAATCCTTAACGTGTGATTTCTACAATCTGCAAGAAGCCGTATTTTCCAAGGGGTACAGCAAGAGTACCGAACCCTCCCAAAAAAGGAAGACCCTGTGATACAGGCCTGCTGCAAAGCTGGGTGCTGATTCTACACGCCCTGTTGATCCAAAATATTCAAAATCAAGATAGAATTTTCGATTACCACTTTTGCTTGTGTCGTACTGGTAATGAAATTTGATCCCAACGGGCAGCCTCGTCTAGTGACCAGTCAGAACCTCCCGGTCGCTCGACTGCTATCCAGATAGAGGTCACCTTCACTTGTGACTCTTGGCCTTTTCTCGTGTTTCGGCACTGACAAGTCGAGTGTTCGGGTTTTGTACTCGGGGAGTCGGGGCCAGGGCTCCAGGACACTTCGGCTTACTGTATGCCTTGGTAGGAGGATGGGGGCCAGGCGTAAATCGCAATCGTACCCTACTCGGCAAGAAGCACTGAACGACAGAACCGAGGACTTAGCTGACTCAGCCCGGAAGGGAGGTACTCCATCATTACCATGGTCCGGTCGTGCTGGTGGACACAGCAACTGCGGCAGTGGAGGTAGTTGTGCTGCTACTAATGGTGTAGTCGTGAAGCTTTCAACACCAGCAGAAGCAGAACTAGCAGCAGCAACATGATGCTAGCATGCATGTTGTTGTCCTGGATGGCTTCCCTTTGCAACTTCCTGAAAGCGTTGCTGAACATGTAGGTAATACAAAGCACCTAGATCGCAGCATGCGTCAAGGAGGAGTGATCACATGCAACAGCCGCAAAAACCGAAGCCCGATAGTGACGACAATCATCGAATACACTCCAACAATTAATTACCGGACACCCGTCGAGTTCCGGGGCAGATTGCAAAGCGAACCCGACAGCTTTCTGAACAAAAGCCTACAAACTAAAAACACCGAAAATCCTCAACCCCACAGCCTAAGACACAGAAGCGTCTCGGGCCTGCCGCTCCACTCCTGCTTCAAGACTCACAACCACGGCAAGCCCTCGAGCCCTAATGTAGGGGCCTTAATGCTTAGAATAGGGTTTGCGGGCTCCTTATCACAATTATGATATAATCTACCCCCAAGCCATATCTATAAGGCCCCTATATTCAACCCTCCATGTCAAAGGCAAACTGTTGAGGTTGCAGGACTTCGGCAGTTCCTGCTCAAAACTGTCTGGGAGGAGTTCTGTGGCCTAGGGTCTTGGATATTTTGGCCTCCTACCTGGCTAGGGTTCTGGGTTTCGGTGCTCACACTCGGACAATCCAGGCGAGTCATATGGTTCGGAGTCTGACAAGTGAGACATAACTAATGCACGATCCAAGGAGCAGAGACGACGAACTCAATGGGAGAAGTCATGATATCAAGCAACCAGGTTTAGGGCGTTTGGAGTTCAGCACTCACACTCGGACAAGCCTTGGCGAGGTTCTCAAGTCCCACGACAGGCACATCTGGCCCAAACCGTCATACGTTGATGACAGCAAAACATTATCCGCATCGCGTTTGGAGTTTAGGGTTGGGGGTTCAGGGCCTCCATGCACCCGGCCATATCGAAAGGGTCTTGGGCTCTCCGGCATGGGCCACTCGTTGCCCATCAGATGCCAAAGCTCGGTTTGGGGTTTAAGGTTTAGGGCTTAGGGCTTAGGGTTTAGGGTTTGGGGTTTAGGTTTTAGGGTTTGGGGTTTACGCTCTCGCAACTCGGACGCATCCAGACGAGGTTCGTGTACGGCAGGTCGGTTGACTACAGCGCACTCCCAGAGACCCAAGAAAGACAGCTGCCAACAGAAGGTAATGCCACGGAGGACCGGTCTAAGGGAACACGCAGAAAGGAGCCCCTACAGTGAAACGCTGCAGGAAACCTCACACTGCTGGAAAGACAAGACAACACAAGGTAAGGCCACGCATGACGCAGTATGAGGCCCCCGAAAAACTGTACAACCAAAACACGGTCCTACAACTACCTTAAAGGAGGAGGACGTCACGTGGGGAGGATTCAACTACCCAAGTAGTAAGTATATCGGGGACCTGGATATTGCAGATTGCCTAAAGCAAGCGGGTGAGAAGGAACAAGGTGGTTTCACTGGCTCAGAACAGCTGGTAGGGCATGCAGAAAAAGTCATCGCCATGCAGTATTAGACGTATCATCCTGTACCATAGCAGGCCGGGCACGAGACGTTTTAACCGTCAGTCCACACCACCCGTATCATCGAAAAGTTGCCCTAGTCGGCAAGCATCGAAAGCAGGCCCATCAGCTGACCAAGTGTAGACCGTCCGTAAAAGCCGGGCATGTAGGGACAGCGCTGGCCCGAAGCTATCTGTCGGGTCGTATCAAACAAAGCTCCGGAAGTGTCATAGGGATCCTGTCGTCACAAAGATGGCGCACCCGGCACAGGCAGTGTCTTGTGATCTGGTCCACAGGTTCCGGGACACCCAGCTTTGTTGTCCGATTTGCGGGCTAGTGGAGCATTGCGCTCACGTAGCCCGATCAAGACCCAAATGTAGCAGCTCGGCAGCAAGTTGGTCTACCGATCATCTGGAAAAGCTCGACGAAAAGATGTCGCACCAGGAAACTTTTCAACCATACCAGCAGTACAGAGTATCACAGCTCGTAGTGCCGGCCACATGGCTGTCCAGAGTAAACGTTCCGGGGCCATGGCTTGTCGCACGTTTGCGGGCTCGTGGTTTCTTAGGGGGCACCGGAAGCACGTGGAGGGGGACGAGGTCAAGGTGTAATCACATGTTCAGGTCATAGTTGTCTCTAAGTGTTGAACAAGTTCCGACTCAGTCGACGCAGCACGGGCTACGACGGGGTCATCGACATCACCTCATGGCACCACCGAACGACGCGTGCATCAGGGAGCATCGCAACATCATACAGGCATGCAGAAAAGTGCACAGCATGCAAAAAGCAGTACAAGCAAGGAAAGGCAGTCCAGCAAAGGCAGTCCGGCAAAAACGAATTCCCACAGGTGTACAAGAGACAGCAAGCGACCAGTACTCAACCCTCGTCTGAAAGGAACCGTGCGGAACCAAAAAAACTCAAGCAAAAGTGGTTTCGCGGCTCTGCAGTGCCGTCAACCATGAAAACCTTCAATTGGAGCTGGGCTGAGAATCAAGCCCCAACAAGGAAGATGAACCCCTAACCACTGCCAAACGATCGCCTCAGCCGTGCAATCAAGCCTACCCCAAGCATCCATAATGCTTTCCTGAACAAAGCGGGCATCCTGGGGTGAGGCATAGGTCGTGAGGGGCAGGTTATGTGCCGACCTAGGGAACTGCGAAACGACATAATCGAGGGAGTCCAGGTACAGAACGAGGTGGTGTACTCGGGTATAATACCAATGCCAAGACTTCTTATACTCCCGAACAATAAAACGAAGTTCAGCCGCAGCCCAGCATGCAACCTGCGTGGGCATCTGGGTTACGGCAGTACATACTCTTCGTCCGCTGAGAGGGGGATGAAAGGTCGAAGGTGTCGGGGCTGAACGATTTCAATTTGGGTATCCTCCATCTTGCACGGAAGTATCCCAAAGCTGAAAGTCTTGATCCGAAGCTCACACAGGCGCTGCCGAAGTATTCGGGGAATCCAAGACCTCTACAACCTCATCCACAATCTCAAGTACAGCATGTTGATCCCTTTGTTCAGGGGGCAGCTCGAGAGCCTCCCTCAGGCTAAGCTGACGCAAGCGCGGCTGCGCACAAGAATCACAAAAGGAAGCGAGTTTGTTGATCTGAGTCAAGGGCATCGAAAACCGAGTCAAAGCCCAAGTCTCCTCACTCATTCCATCAAACATCTTGGCAAACCGATTGCGCACGAGAAAGCTGAATTCCGCCACTTTGTCTGGAGAAAGAATCTCAATTTCACAATCTTCAATCCCATTGTCACTAGGCCTGGGGCCTGGGTCGATGCAGGTGAGAAGAGGCTGCGAATTGCGCGGCAATCCTAGCCGAAATAGCCTCATCATGCACTGAAGATGGCCAATGATCAACACAGAATAGCCATCTGGAATGTGCGCAAGACACACCTGGACCTCAATGGGTGTGAGAACAATTGAGGCTTCAAGCCTCTCTGAACAAACATCTGAGGGCTCAGGAGAAATGTCCCCATCAACCTGAGTCACCTCATTGAAGAGTTTGCAGGACCCATGCGGGACTCCAAGTCGAACCGCAATCTCGTGTGCTGCTTCGAAGCTTCGCTGGAGCTGGCTGGAGAGCACCAAACACACTTTCCATCCCGCAGCATATTTGAAAGTCAATTGTTGGATTTGGCTTTGTCCGGAAGAAGTGAACTGTCGACTCTCCTTTGTCGAGTCTGGGTGACGTGCAATCAGACACATAGGCTTTCCACTACATGCACCGCGATCCTTGGCAGCGGACAAGCTTGCCGCAACTCGCCTTGCATTTGCATAGCCATTGAAAGCCTGTCGGAGTTTGACTGCACTCTGTTCCCCTAGTGGGACAACCCTCTTCAATTCCGGATGAATGGCCTCCTTTGGGTCTCCTTGGTGATCCTGCCTGGC
This sequence comes from Symbiodinium sp. CCMP2592, assembly GCA_905221615.1. Taxonomy (NCBI): domain Eukaryota; class Dinophyceae; order Suessiales; family Symbiodiniaceae; genus Symbiodinium; species Symbiodinium sp. CCMP2592. Next base: position 691,164 of record CAJNDT010000868.1, read on the forward strand.
TGTGTACTTCATCCATGTGTGAGAAAGAAACCACTCTGCACACAGCCGACGCTTTGGCTCTTGGTCAAGAATCAAGAATCTTTCCATCTGGGTTGTAGACGGTCTCATTCAGTAGAACTCGGCGGACAGAAACCACATCATACCCAAACTGTGGGTGCTTTGGAACTTCCGCCTTTCTGAGATCCTCATGGTCTTTGTCATCAGTTGACTGAAGGACCTCCCAGATGTCTGTGGTCTTGCGCAATTTGCCTTGTTCTTGTATGTAGAAACCCAGACTGTTCTTGTCAGCGGGCCTCCACCAGAGGTGCCTTGTTGCTCGGTCAGTCTGGTCTTTGGGGACTAACCTGCTCTTCGGGGTACCGCCTCTAGGCTTCATTTCAAGTTTCTTCTTTCGAGAAATGGCCCTTGCGCCTTCAACACAAATTGACCCCTCGCGCCGTACGCAGCCAACAGGCCGTCAAAAAGCTTGAGCCGTAGCCAGGGTTTGGGGTTTAGGGTTTTGGGTTTAGGGTTTGGGGCTTAGGCTTTAGGGTTTAGGGCGGAGGTTAGAACTCCGGGATCGAATCAAGCCGAGAGATTCTGGCTTCTAGACTCAGGTCCCAGGGGGCCCTCAAGCCTGATACAGGGCAGGACAGTGAAGCTCTAAAATCGGGCTTTGAGGGATATTTGTATACCCTAGCAGTCTACAACAAAACGACTCTTAACTGTGAAGGGCTGTATATATCTACGCATATTTAAGTTTTGTCCACGTGGTTTTGAAGGGCATGAACATGCCCCAGTAACTCCAAACCACCCTGCGACGACATATCCCGACACTTCACGGAACCTGCACTGAAGGACTCACTAACGCCCTGCAGCTAGGTACTGTCTCCATACAGTAACAAGTCTACAACCAGGTTACTATTACCATGAAGGACCATTTGTATATCTACGTATACTTAAGTTTTCAGGTTCATCCAACTGTTTCTGAGTGGGGGCACAAGACCTCAAAGCCTAGCCCGCTGTGACCTAAAGACTGTCTATATATACATATATATATAATGTTATTTATATTTAGTTACTTGCTTAAACCGTCTTAAACCCAAAATTACGAGCCCCCGAACCCTGCTCCCGAATGCCTCGGCTAAGCCATCTCAGAATGCTCTCCCAGGTCAGCCTGAAGGGGGCTTGTATAAGTGTTTTCCAGGCAGCCCAATACCCTCAAATTAAGGAGTGACATAATAGAACTTCCCTAAACCCTAAAGCCCTAAACCCTATAAGTCCTAAGATGAAGCCCCTTCTAACTTAAGGTGTATTGCAATTCCTTAGCTAAGGGGTATTGGGGACTGACGGGGTTCGTCCAAGATGTAAGGTTTCGGGGTTTGGACTAAGGAGCATTTAGGGTTTTCGCCTTTTTCTTACATATGCCTTTTGAGTTCTCCCCTGTCGGAGTTTTAGGCGTGTGTCCGTTGTTGAGAGCTTAGAGCTTTGGGGTTGAGGGTATGGGATTTCGGGTTGAAATTAAGGACTAGTAGCAGCTAAGCCACTTTTAGGGATTAGTTATGTTATGCGCCTGTCCCAGCCACTCTAAATTATTTGAATTTATTTGGGGGGGGGGGGGGGGGGGGCAAAGCTTCTTGTGATGAGTGTAGGCTCGGGGCTCAGGGCCTGATATGTCTACTTCCCGCAACTCTGCAAAACCTACATCTTCAAAAGGTGGTTGTCAAAATTATGGTCCCTTGTTGGGTCCCTAGTAGAACACGGCACCTATTAAAGTACCCAAAAAGGGACCTTAGTTTTGACAACTAACCATATGACCGCCAAAGTATCGGGTGAGAGCCCAGACTGAAATCGTGAAGCCAAGTCCTGACCCGTAAACCCTTGACTCCTCCATTCCCAACCAAAACACCCATCCGTGTTTGCACAGGCTTGATTGGAGCTCACCCGGCCAGGTTAGCAGCACAACGCACTCGTGGCGACATGCGCAAGTCTAAGTACGATCCTCTAAACCCCGGAATAACCCGAAACCAAACTGCCGAAGCCCGGTACATGAAACTCAAAAAAATAGAACGAAACCCGGAAACCCTGCGAAAACCCTGAACCCCTGCCCCAAAAGCACACTAACACAAAAGTTCTCAAGGTGCTGTCCCTCTGAGGAGAGAATATTGAAATACCCTAAAAAGCAACCCTACAAGCAACCCTAAAATTCTACACCCTAAACCCTAAAATCTCATCCCAGCCCGGTGGCTTTCCAGCGTGCTCATTGCCATGCTGGAAGTACTTGGGGACCGGCAGCTTTTCTGAGCAGACCAACGGGGCGGAATCTCAAAATTAGGGATACGTAGTCTTGGTGTGGGTCTCCATCTTAAACGGTTTAGGGTCTGGGGGCTGTTTTATTCTTGGCTGGACGTCCCTTGTCCATCTGCTCTGATCCGGAAAGGGGCTTGGCGGTTAAGGTTCTGTTTGGGTGCTGTATTAGGCTTTGGGGTTCTCAAGCTGCATGTGCTCTGACCATCTTATGATAAAAACTGAAACCATTTTGACTCAAACCTAACATGGAACTCAACAACTGAACCCTAAGGCCCAAACCAGCAATCCCATCATGCTTCCTGAAGCACCGAAGAACGTCAAATGACATCGAGAAGCCGAAAGTCTCAACGTCCAAGACCGCACACCTTCATCAAATAGACACATAGTATGGAGCCGTGTTCCCAAAAATTCCGCAAGCGCTTCCTCGACAAAGTGAACCAGACCATAGTAGCCAAATGTAGCCAGCATTAAACTTAGGCACGGAGGCCTTTCAGAGTTGCAGTACAGGCCCCTGAGACGCAGCATGAAATGAGAGCAAAACTGGCCCCCTGGATGCGCACTAGGGACTAAAGAACAAGATTCCCGAAGGACACCGAGGTAATAAGGGGGCGTCGGACGATGGGTCACCTAGCCAGCAATACTTCAGTATTTCGAAGCATGTTATAGCATGTTGTTTTCTTTATCGTGTCTTGGAGTGTACTACAGTGCATTCTGGCATCTGATAGTTCACCAATAGTATGCAACAGTATGGCATGATGATTTTTGGCGCCAGCATGGCTGGTCTCTATACTATGGGTAGTTCTCTAAATTAGAACCCCTTTTTAGAAGTGGCCAAAATCGTACGGCACTCTTATTAAAAAAGGTTTAGAGCAGTATTCATATTGTATTCTATGTAGGTCCCATCCGAGCGGCTTGGCTTTGCGGGTGCTTTCTGGTCGCAGACCCACACCCACGGCATCTTTGGCATCTCCTTGGGCGCGGAGGCTTTCGAAGCACACAGGCACGGCTTGATGAGGGTCCAGTTTGCTACCGTGCACAAGCTTCAGGGCCCTTTAGGGTTCAGCACTGATAGTGGGGAGTTTACGGTTTACCGCTCTAATATTTTATGTTTGTTTAAGGGCCCCTTTTCCACCTGCATGTGTCTGACTACCCACCCTGGAAAGCCCTACAGTGCGGGAACCCTCCCTATAGTGCAGGCAGAGTATGCAGGGTTAGGTTTAAGGGCATTTGTTTTTGGGATTGGGGAGGGTTTCGGCTCATGGCCGCTTCTTCCTCCCTACACTTACCAGAAGCCGAGTATGAACTCAACTTCCGATCGGGATAACACTTTGGAGTTTTCCAAAATACGGGACCCTAATATAGCACCCTAAATAGTAGGATCCTTATTTTAAGGACCCCCAAATAAGGTACCCCTATTTCGGAAACTCCCACTTCGGAGCTTCTGGTTCAGGAGGCCTAGAGGCCTCCCTGCAGCTATGGAACCATTTGCGGAATCCTTTGCGGGTTGAAGGACCTACTTGTCGGGTACCATGGGGGAGTAAAGGTTAACCTCTTTGGTTACATAGGGATTACAGTATATAGGGCCTATACTCTACTACCCAAAAAAGGGTTATATAGAGGTTGCCTACTCTACTACTTACTAGGAAGAGGTTTGTGGATTCAACAGAGAGCATGAGCTGCAGGAAAACCCGCCCTTGTGTACAAGCTCTCAACACGGAGCCCCAACCTCAAAACTCTATGAGGCCGAAGGTCTCGGTTTTAAACATTTTTACACGGGCGAAAACATGCCTGAACTCCAGAGCACTGCTTTCTGGTCCCACAGATCCCCTAGAGTTGCATCACAAGGCTCGCCAAGAGAAGAGTCATGCCGGAGGAGGGCAGTCTGACTGCCTTGGGGTTGTCGGTGCTTAGGGACGGAAAAGCTACTATAGGAGCCTTATTGATTAGAAAAGGGTTTTGGGGCCCATCATACTATAGTTATAAGGAACCCCCCAAAACAGTATGGGTAATCATTAAAGCCCCTATATCATAGTACCCTTACAGGACCCCTTTGAAGGAATCCTTTAAAGGAACCCTATGAAAATTATTAAGGGCCCTATATTATTACTTTCTGGAGTGGCAAGGAGCAAAGCTGCAAGCGGCAATACTCGAACTTGTGTGCAGGCTGATTCTCTGCTTGTTGCTGATAATGACGAGAATGATGAAGATGATGGGTGTGAAAATGATGGTGATGATGATGATGATGGTGATGATGATGATGATGCCGATCACGCTGGTGGTGGATATTAGCTGGCCATAATGATGAAAATCCGGATGGTGACGACGACGTTCATGATGAGGCAGATGATGGCTATTGTGCAACGGATGTTGTCGTTGCCGTGGCTGTGGTTGTGGTTGTCGCTGTCGTTGTGGGTGTTGGTAGCCTCGAAGAATGGAGCGATCATGGGAAAGGACGGTTTACACACGCAAACCTGGAATTGTCGGACAGAGTATTTAAATTGCACAGTGTTTACAGCACGTTCACTGGCCTGCGACTTTTGCATCGTTCGCGGGTAGATCGCGCCTGCTCTGAAACAACCAGCTTTGCTTCGTGTTTTCCGTGCTGCAGAAGCCGAACAGTGTTCGAAACCCGGGTGTTTTAAGCGAGCTTTCGGATGTTGTGTTTGTCGGTGTGATGGGTTGCTGGGGGATGAGGCGGGCGGGCTTAGAAAATCTCTTTGCCCCCAAACATGCCCGTTCCTCGGTATTTACGGCACTTCTACTTCACGCACGACCGGCACTGGAATTCTGGAATCACAAAATCACAGCTCTTTTCTGTCACATGGTCAACCACCTCCCAGTTCACTCAGACTGTCTTGTAGTAGTAGTTACCTTAGTAGTAGTTGTTGTTGTCGTCGTCATCGTCGCCGTCGTCGTCAACGTCGTCGTCGTCGTCGTTGATGTTGTTGTTTCTGCTGCTGGTGCTGCTGTTGCTGCTGCTGCTGCTGCTGCTGCTGCTGCTGCTGAACTCCGTCTCGTGGGTATCTAGCGGACCTAGCAGTCTCTGGCATTCGCCACGTCCAAGATGCTGTTGGAGCTTGCCACGACAGCAGCAGCTGCTGCCAGCGACATGAGTGGATCGCTGAAACTCCCAAGTGTCCCTCCACCACAGTAAATTCAGAATCCCTTGTTTGCCCTTTGTGGGCCTGGGAGTGCCCATAGCCACTAGCCGGATGCCACTCCTTAAAAGTCTACAGTGCATAATCGTAAACCCAAACAGAACAATCTCGAAACTTTGTATCAGTCTAGGATACTACGCCAAGTGCTTTGGGAGTTCATGTGATACGTTCTGGGGTATGTATGGACTCATCAACTTTCTTAGGCTCCAAACCCTTAAGTGGCCCTAGTTCCTTGTTCAATCATAATGCAGGGGCGTTAATGATTCTCAGGAACCCCCAAAATAGTATAGGCAATGATTTAGGCCCCTGTGGTAGGGCGTCGAGGTGTCTGTCAGGAACAGCAAGCCGAAATGAGCCGCAGCGATAGCATCGATAAGGGCCGAATACCCAGAGACCCCAAAACCCTTGATCAAGGAATATACCATTGTAGCTGGATCCTTAATCTGGTTTAAGGAATATGAATATTCCTCAATTAAGTGATATTGGAGTCTCTGGGTAAGGGTCTTTGGGTGGCTGGGTGTGCTTCAGAAATCTTGGAGCCAAAAGAGGTACTCCAGGTTCGGACAAGGATGGTATCATATTTGTCTTGATCAAGTATTCGGTATTCTTCTCATTGTTACATTTTGGAACTCGGGCTGATGGGCATTCGAAGACCTTCGTCGGGTGGTCATGCTCGGGTCGAGTGGGACAAGTGATTTGGATGCACAAATGCATAGAAGGATGCAATACAGGTCACAGCCAAACGACCAAATCATGCATCTCCTGGAATGTGCTAGCCTAAACTAAGCCCGCTCAAAACGGGATCTACATTCAGGGGCTTAGGAGCATTACAGTTTGGAAGGTTTTGCGACCTGTGGGTGTTCATTAACAGTCCGAAGCTCACACCCCACGTGAAATTGAAGCTTCAGGAGAATATTAGCAGGGCTTAAGAGTTCTTGCAAAGTTTATGTTTGACTGGCCCGGCTTTTAAATCAGACACTGTTGGGGCCTATGTCACTATGTTCGCTACTGCATGTTTATGTTCGAGGTATGTCCTCGCTTCAACGTCAGGGATTTGGGGTATAGACTTGCGCCCCCGCAACCCTAAACCCGAAGCCTAGGCTTGATCTACTCGAACGCCACAGCCTGAGACGGGCTTTCGGCGTCCAATCTTCTCGGATCACACTCAGTGGCAAGGCCATCAACTCCCTGAATGCATTCAAGTCCTTGGCTTCGCATTTTACAGGCCTAGGGCTCAGGGTTTAGGGTTTGCTCCCACGGTCTAGGGTTTAGGATCGTAAAGGGGATCTAGGGCTTATAAGTTTGGAGTTTCAGAGATAAGGGTTTAAGGGTTCAGAGCACTCGGTCCACATATGGTTTAAGGTGCATTCTACCATGGACCACTCCTTGATGCAAGGGACCATCAAGGTGGTGATCGGAAAAGAAGGGAACCCGATCTCCACCCAAGCTGAACTTGTACAGGCATCGTCAACACAAAGACCCTTCAGCGACCCTGAACCCTCAAATCCCAAGCCCGAAGCCCTAAACCCTGAACCCTTGGGCCCCCTCTCAAACCTTCCTAAACCCCGACAAAACCGTACAAAAGCCACCATTAAATTACTGTTGTGGCGTCAACCAAAAAATGTACACCTCACGGCTTTGCCGCCCCCTAGAACCCCTTAGAGTATCCCCCCCCCCGATCAAGCGCTCTCCAACCCCTTCTCAGCTCCGCATGAACCTCAAGGTTTAGGGTTTAGGGCATAGAATCCTACACAACCCTCCAAAGCCTGTGCAAGACCGTTTCGAGCGCTCGATTTAAGGTTAAATTGTGCCAATTTTACCCTAAGCCCTTCGCGCTAAACCCCAAACTCTCAACTCAAGACCTTTATATCGCCCTTACAAACCCTACTTAAAGGATCATGGGACTTAGTAATTGGGGTTATAAGTAAGGTAACTACAGTTATAGTTACATATTAACCTTTAATTAAGGTACTTATAACCCTGCTTACTACGTGCCATGATCCTCCAAGTGAATCTTAACTAACCAGTGGTTTTGGGGGTTCCCTTGGCTCTTTAGCTCCTTATTCAATAGGGATTATCATCAGCCCTGGCTCCTTAGCTCCCCCAATATCAATGCTTAGTTAAGCCGTCAAGTGCAAGGAACAACCCGGAGGGTCGGCGTGAATCGCCAATGAGGGCTTGCCAAGTCCTGGACCTCGTAAAAGCGACCTGCGAGGTGGGTTTTAGGGTTTAGGGGTTTAGGGTGTTCAGGTGTTTAGGGGTTTAGGGTGTAGGGTTTTAGGGTTTAGGGGTTTAGGGTGTAGGGTTTTAGGCTGTAGGTTGTGCTTTCGTATTGCTGCAGTTTAGGGTTTGTGGCACAGGGGCTTAGGCTGTCGGGGGTCGGGGGTTTGTAGGGTTTTGCGTGTGTGTTGCCTCCTGCGTTGCTGAACGAGTCGCTGGGTTTATTAGTGGTTGTCGCAGGATTGAGGGCCTAACCTTAAGGCTACGAGGGCTTCTAGATGGCTTCTACGGCCGCAAGCAGCCGAACTGCTAGAATCGGGATTTCATAACCCTAAGACCCTGAAACCCTAAGCAAGTCCCAGCCGCTATGCTCTCAAACCCAAACCTTCCCAAATCCCTTAACTAAGGAATATACCTTAAAGTATAATAGGATCCCGAGTATGATTTAAGGTATATTCCTTAACTAACTACGGTCCAGGAACCCTTCGCCCGGCCTTTATTCACGGACATGCAGAGGTGGTGCAGATGAGCACGGACAGCCACGTGTCCGACGAGACTGCCCGGATTCGCGTTGAGACGCTCCTTGCAGTTGATAACCTGCAGAAACTTGCGCCGGGCTTTAGGGTCTAGGGTTTATAGGGTTTAGGGTTTGATAACCAGCAGAACTTGCCGAGCTGGGGGGGTAGGATAGGACAGGGTAGAACAGTTTAGGTACATAAAGCCACTTGTACCCTTTGATATACTTTACTATACCTATAATGCTAATATATACATATACCTATATATATATATATATATTATGACTATACTTCAGTGTACTTTAAGAGTCTTGCGGTACTACAGTACGCTGTCCTCTACCATGCCGTACCCACCCTCTGTGAATGAGTAAGGCCCCTATATCAGGCCGTGTAACCCCCCTTGCGAAGCCGTACTATAACACATAAAACCTAAACCCTAAACCCTAAACCCTAAACCCTAAACCCCAAACCCAAAACCCTTTTGAATAAACCCTAACCCATGAGACCCAGAAGTCGCAGACCCTTACCTCAAGCCCCTTGGACCCCAAAAACTCACTGTCTTTGTCGGCCCCCTGGGGTATATAAAACAACTCAGTCGAACCCCAGATAAGCCCTGTTTGCATCCAGGCCTCTTCGAACTGCCGGGTACCCAAAAAAACAAAACCCTAAACCCGTAAAACCCTTTTTTGCATCCAGTCCTCTTGAAGTCACCCGTAAACCCCTAAACCCTGAAACCCGAAAAACCCTGAGCCCCAAACTTAGGGCCCAGCCAGCCTCGAACTGATTGTTTCGCTTGTTCGCCCTGGCTGGGTCTACCACGGCTTGCGGCATCAACTCGACGAGGAAGGTTTCCTTCGGAACCGTATAGGAGGCTTCTAGGATTTCGATCCTTAAATTCTAGAATAGGGCTCCTTTAGAGGGTTCCTTAAAAGGGGTGTATAAGGATCTGTAGAAGGGTTCTATATTTTAGGGGCCTTAATGATTAGAATAGGGTTTTGCGGCCCATTGTACTATAACTCGAACAAGGGCCCCCAAGATAGTATAGGTAATTATTACAGATCACTGGGTGTCGACGCTCATGGCTTATAGGGTTTGGGGATTTAGGGATTTAGGGTTTGAGGTTAGGGTTCATTGTTTTTTCCTTCCCAGCTGGCTACGACTATGCGGGTGTAGGGCGTTGCGATTGCTTCTTCTGTCTGGCTTGTTATGTTTGGATCTAACTGGCTCCTGCTCTAAATGCAGCTCTACGTAACGATTGTTATGACAGCCCACAGTCTTTCTACATCTTCATTAAGTTTGTTGTATGAAGGTGGGCTCTTCGGGTGTAGAGCAGGGTTGTGGTGCCTGAGTGTGGAGATGCATGTGTTGGTGGGATTCAATGACTTGGACGCTTCGAGCCTAACCCAAGAACCCGATTCAGAAGCTCTGGTCTCAAACCCCTCGACTGATCAAATTACTACTATGCCTGCTCATCTAGGAACCAGGGAAGGTCTTCTCAGTTGAGTTCCCACATTCATCCCCTTTAATTGCTAAATTAAAGTGACCCTAAACACTTATGAACTCATCCCGGTCCTTCTTCCTAACAAAGGATGCCCTATCCCCGCACCTGGTCGCCGGGCGGAAGCCCCGGCCACATGATTCAAAAGATCCAGAGATTTCTCATGCGACGATATGTCAAGCACAGAGCTCTTGTAGACCCCTGATTGGTAAAGGCCCTGCTTGCCGGACCGGATTCGAAAGCTATGGCCACCCTTATCACAGGAAGGGAATTGATCAATCTGTGGCTCTGCGTTCAGGGATTCCGCCTTACCGTCCTCAGCCCAGCCATCCCAGACAGACTGAAGTAGAACCTCAATAGAGCTAAACCCCAAGCCGAAAATGAAAAGCTGAAACCCGAAGCCTCCTCAACACAACGCCCCGAAAATCCTGACCCCCTAAGGCCGTCAGTCCTCCAAATGCTCAGTCTTACATCCCATTCGATTACCCTGGGGCCATAGAACCCCAAACACTAAACTGTAGGACCCCTTTTCACCAGTTTTTCAACAACAATAACTTGTAAGGCCCCCCCTGAAGAAAAATGACCCTGCCTCCCGCATGAAGGCCCCGAGTCCGAGCTCGTTGCCGCTGGGGCCGACGAGGATGTCGGCCTCGACACCGCCCAGTTTGGGGCTTTGGGGGCTTAGCTTAGTTACCCAATAAGCCACAGAAATGAAAGGTTAAACTTCCGATTCCTACTAAACGATAAGAGCCCAAAAAGTTTAAAGGTTGGATATTGGGCATCTAAGTTAGGGTTTTGGGCTTTGGGCTGTGGGTTTCGGGGGGTTTAGGGCTTTGGGGTTTACGCTCTTGCAACTCGGACTCGGACAGGGGTTTAGGGTTTCAGGTGTTTAGGGTTTTTTTTCCCTCCTACCTAGCAAGGACGAAGCCCGCATTGCAGGGTTTAGGGTTTAGGGTTTCAGGAATTTTGGTGTTTAAGGTTTTGGGTTTTCCCCCTCCTACCTAGCAAGGACAAAGCCCGCAAGGCAGGGTATCTTCGGGTTACTCCGGTCGTGGCAACGGTTTAGGGTTGTGGTGCTAACAGTATGGGAGTTTCCGAAAATAGGGGACCCTGCTTTAGTACCCTAAACAGTAGGATCCTTATTATAAGGACCCCAAAACAAGGTACCCCTAATTTTCGGAAACTCCTGTATAGCTTTTTTGTTTGAGGGCTCTTTGCACAGCTAGGAACTCCTTACCAGGATGAGCCTTGGGGTTTTGGGGTGTAGGCCTTACGGCAAGGTTTCCTGTGAGGATTCCTTTAAAGGTGTCTATAGGGGTCAATATACGAGGGTTTAGTACAAGGGTTTCGGGTGCAGCGGCCATGATAATTCGAAGTGGGGTTGGAGCTGTACTGGAGCGTAGGAGCCCTTTGGGAGCTTCTGCGCAGGCTTCCAAATTTAGATCCCTTGATCTAAGATGTGGTTCCGGTCTCTCTAGGGCATCTACACAGGCCTAGCAGAGCTTCCAAAGGGCCTAAGCAATGTTAGTGGTGTGGGTCATGTTAGGGCCGACCCTTGATAAAATGGGAGTTTCCGAAAATGGGGGACCCTAATATAGCACCCTAAGTAGTAGGATCCTTATTATAAGGACCCCAAATTTAGGCACCCCCAATTTTCGAAAGCTACCACATATCGATGGGTTTTCTGGGAACCATGGGAACCCCGAGCCTGAGAGCCTAGACCCCGGACCCTGAACTTTGCCTAAACCCCTTGGTTTTGAAGTAACCAGGGGGAAAAAGTATAGACTTTTATTTCATAATGGGTTCCCTTTAAGTAACAAGCCCCAAAAAAGTATTAAAGTATGGTACTCCAAAGCCCGGACCCAAGAACCCCATAAGAACGCGCTGAGAACCCTGTCAGAACCTCAAACCCAGCTCCTGCACCCGACCATCGCCTGACGGGCCAGAGCGATCTGATCCAACGCAGAAAGCTCCTTCCACGCCGATGTCCTTGGCAGGTCGTTCTGCCGGTTTCAATTTATTTGGGGTTTAAAACTTTTAGAACTGTTTACAAGCTCTTTCAAGATCTTTGTGATTGGAGTTCAGGGGCTTAGGGTTTCGTTGTTGAAGGCATCCGCGAGCTTTTGGTTTGGGTATTGGGAGGGGTGTACTGGATCCCCGAGTGGGAACGATCCCCTCACCGACTTGCGGCTTGAGACATGCAAAAACTGCAAACTTAGCAACTTCCCTGACTTCTCTGAACCCTGCAACACCCTTTTAGAAATAATAGACAGAGCCCTATACCTATATCCCTTAGTAGGAATTGTTTAAGAAGGTCTACTAGCCGGTCTGTTTATTCTTTTGGGGGAACCATGAAAAAGGACAAGGCTGACACCAGACCCCGACCCTTAAATTTCAAATACACGCCCTTCCAGCCCCTATCTGCGAGTTCATGGGAGTTTCCGAAAATAGGGGACCCGAATATGGCACCCTATATAAATAGAAAGGTCCTGATTATACGGGCCACCTTGTGCCCCAGAACCTTAGCGGGGCCTTGGGCTTAGGCTAGGGCTTGAGCCCTGAAGAACCCAAACCATTGAAGTCTGGCGGCCTTACACCTCCGAGACCAGAACGAAGAGTATGCCAGCAATCTCTACATGACGGAGTTTGCCGGGGTCGTGAGATACCAAAACCTGACCCCCAAACCTTGATCGAACACAAACAGGCATGCAGACCTCTTGAAAAAGACCCTAAAATATCAAAGCCGGCGTCCCACTCTCTCCCGCGATGGCCACAAGGGGGTGGAGGCCATATTGGAGAATCTCGGCTTCAAGGAAGTCGACGAGTCCCTCGGCGTGTGGCTCTAGTCTTACCTTTGGTTAGTAGGGAATGAAGGAATGGGGTACAACTATAGCTACTATTACTACCATTCTTCCATTCCCTACTAACCAAAGGTGAGTAGTTTGGGGTTACGGTTTAGGTTTTCGGGTTGTGGGTTGAGGGTTTGGGGGCGGCTAGGCTTAGGGTTTAGGATTCGGGGTTTAGGTTTAGGGTTTCGACTCGCGCACTCGCTCAACACAGGCACGGCTTCATGAGGTTAAGTTTAGGGTGTGAGGGTTAAGGGCGGTTCAGGGTTTAGGGGTTTCGGCGCTCACACTCGGACAATCCGGGCGAGGCATATGGTCCGAGGTGTGCCAAAGTTTAGGGGTTTAGGGTTCCGGAGTTTGCACTCTCGCAACTGGAATGCGGCAAGCGAGGGTTGTTCATGTGCGAAGGGCGGCACTTTGGCCACAGGTCAGCCTTTTTGTTCAGAGGATCCCAAACCCACAGAGCTTGGAAGCTTAGAATCAGAGGGCTGTGGCTTCCAATGGTGCTCAACTAAAACTCCTGAACCCCACGGCGATTTTGAACTTGAGGGGGTGTCTGCAACTTGGGAGCCACTTACCATAAAGACCCCTAAATGAGACCCTACCCTGGACCCTAAACTTGTAACTCCAGGCTCCTAAACTCAAAACCTAACCCGAACTAACCAATGGTTTCGGGGTTCCCGTGGCTCTTTAGCTCCTGATGTAGTAGGGATTACCATCATAACTGGCTCCTTAGCTCCTCCAACGTCAATGGCTAGCGAAACCCTGCACTACTTGGAGGGTCGGGGGACTTAGTAACTGGCTATTTTCGGGACTTATAAGTACCATAACCCCAATTAGAGTCCCCTTTTAGGGTACTTATAAGTCTACTTACTGCCTACTTACTAAGTCCCGCGACCCTCCAAGTAGAGACCGATCAAGTTCAGCGAAGCCACCTCCAGGTCCTCGAGTCTCCGGGTCTTCGCACGCTGGATCAGCAGGAGCCTCAGATTGATGTGGGGATACTATCAAAGGGGAAATGGAGGGACCCTTAATGGGGACCCCTACCCTATAAATGGGCTATATAATGGGTATATAATGGCTATATTAAGGGTATATTACCTAGGGGTCCTTAGTAAGGGTCCCTCGCTTTACCCTTGGAATGTAAGCTAGCAGGTTCCGGGTTCCATAATGAATGCTATAGTGGATACTAGACTGCACGGGCCTCTTTCAAAGGTACGTTCCGCATGCTCGCGTTCCTTAAGGCCCGCCCGGCCGCGTGCTGTACTTGTCGAAGGGGCCAGCGAGCAAAGGCAAGCACGACAGAACAACACGCCCTGTCACACCCCATGCTCGGAGGACAACAGCACCATTGCGTGTTGGATTTAGAACATGCAACATGGGATTTAATATGCTTTGACAGGACCTCAACTTGCCCATAGCACAAAACAGCAACAGGGCCCAGGGTTGGATTGCAACCGCCTCAACCGCGTTTGTGGAAAGCTCACAATCAATGCCTTGCCTCCGCCAGGACCCACGGACAAGTCACCTGCCAACACACCCCTGACAGAAAAAAGCAAGACATTAAACCAACAATCACCACCGAACTCGAAAAAAGAAGATGGTACGCCAGGTGAAGTGACCCCCCTAACCAACAGAAACTACAGATGCCCAACCCTAGACCCAAACCCGAAACCCCAAACCCTTAAAACGAAAGCTGTAGCCCACTGTCCAACCGAACTACCCTGCAATGCGGGCCTCGTCCTTGCTTTGTAGGAGGCAGAAAAACCTTTAATCCTCAAAAACAAGGCCTACTTGTCGGGTACCATGGGGAACTAAAGGTTAACCTTCTTGGTTATATAGGGATTATATAGGGGCTATACTACCCAATAAAGGTTACAATTTGACTACTCTACTACTACGGTTGATGACATAAATCCTGCATTACCCATAATGAGGAATATACCATAATTCCCATAGTGTAGGGTCCTTACGGTAATGCAGGATTGACATCATGAACCGTAGGAAAGCCACCGGGAAGCCGGAGGAAGGGTCCCGGGCCAGTCGAAGCCTCTGTGGAGCGAGGTCCGAGCCTCACCCCGGGCCGGGCGATGAACTGCTCCTGGGCTCGGAGCTTTCGAGATTGGGGCTTTGGGTTCAGGGTTTAGGGTTTAGGGATTAGGGTTTGGGGCTTTGGGTCCAGGGTTTAGGGATTAGGGCTTAGGGATTAGGGTTTAGGGCTCTTGAGCTCGAAGGTGTACTACGGGGGCCTTAATAATTAGAATTGGGTTTGGGGGCCCATTATACTATAATTAAAATGAGGAGCCCGCAGAATAACATAGATAGTTATTAAGGCCCCGAAAGTAGTTTGGGGATCACTTAGTGTTTCTATTTTAAGGGTTTGTGGTTTACGCTCTCACAACTCGGACACAGCCAGGCGAGGTTCTTAGGTGCGGAGTCGGTGTGAAAAGTCTCTTGTAGTGGGTTTCGGGTGTCGGTTGAGTGTTGGGTATATAATTCGGGATGTTGGCTTCTTCGGGCTTGGAGGTGTAGTTTGGGGTTCAGGGTGTGGGTTCTAGCATGTTCCAAAGTAAGGGTTCCGTAAAGTTGGCCTTTTTGGTGGGCACCAGAGCTCGGAGGTTCTTCGTGTTTTGAAAAGGTTTCATAGGGGCTCTATAGGTCTTTCGTTTAATATAAGGGTTCACCTTAAGAGTTGGGTAGTCGTGAGGCTTCTTGAAGGGATTGGTAAGGGTGCACTACGGGTACAGGGAAAGCCTTATAAGGTCTTACGGTGCTTTAAACCTTACCTTCGGTTATAGTAGGGAATGGAGGAATGGGGTATAATTATAGCTACTATTACTGCCATTCTTCCATTCCCTGCAAACCAAGGGTAAGAAACCTGGCTTCATCAAGCCAAACGCTTTTTGAGGCCGCAAAGGGTGTGAGTCTGCTCCGATCGTCGCCAGCCAAGCACAGGCTCCGATCGCATTGGACCAATGGCTCAAAGTATTGGAGTGGCCTTAATAATTAGAATGGGGTCTTGGGCTCCTTAATGCAATAAGTAATAATGAAGAACTCAAAGGAATAATGGTGATAGTTATTTAGGCTTCTACGTTACATACGTTACTTCCTAAGCCTTTTCTCCCTGAACCCCTAAACCCTGTTTGTATCAGGACTTGTGCAATCGCCAAACCCTAAACCCTAAACCCTTTTCGCTACTGGACCCTTAACCCTAGACCCATAACCCCCAAAGCCTACGTGAGAAACCTTGGTGGGGGTGTAGCCCGGAGCCTGGTGAAAATGACCAGCGGTGCAGGAGCCGGAGGCTACTGTTGCGGGGAGCCTCGACAGGGTTTGAAAGCGATAGGGAAAGCTTTGTTCTGAATCTTGCCTGGATAATGTATGTATGTAAATGTGTGTATATACTTTTAATGTATATATATATATATGCGTGTGTGTGTGTGCATATATATTTATGCATATGTTTATTGGTGCATTGTCGATTAATTTGTCCATCGCTTTATCTCTGTGTCTATGTATAGACATACGTATATACACTGCAACAGTATAGATATCTGGGTAGGTGTGTCTGTACTACGGCTAATTGGTACTAAGTAAGGGTTTCAAAAGACAGGCCTGGACATGCTGTAATTTGATGGATTGATGGCTTCCTGCACCACATCAAATTTTTACGGGGGGACTCGAAGCATGCAGGCCGGCACAGTCTATGAAGAGATCTGCGCTGGCCCTCACAACAAGATTTCCACATGCGCATTCGTCGTCAAGCCGCAGCCGTATTTCGGGACAATCTTCTGCGATGCCACCAGCTTCTGGGCCAAGAAGGACAGCGTCTTGTAGTTCTGGCCTGCGTCGCCCAGAGCACCATGGATGCGGCTTAGCGAAAACATCCTCAGAACGGAACCTGAGCCGGATTCGTAGATCGCAAAGTCCAAGATGTCGGCGTTTGGACCCTTGTACTTGGGAGCGTCATGCCTGCCCTGGAAGATAAACTTGAATGGCTTCGGCTCCGTAATGTTGTAAGGGCGAAGGTCATCCCCTGGATTGGGGTCGCCACCCGTAACGTAGTTGAAGCCGTCGTCCTGCAAGCTCTTCAATGCATCGAGGGTCTGTGCGTAAACCTTCGCCGGATCCATGGCAAGGTCGAGCTCGGCAAGGCAGCATGCATTGCCGCAAGAACCCATGTCTGGCTTGTCGCAATCTGGCACCTTCGAAGGAGAGGGTCCACACACACTTGGGGAAGTTTGCGTAGCGACATCGAAGAAACCCCCACGCTGCATGGATGACGGGGAAGATGCCACCGGAAGTCCACAACCATGCACTGGAGTGGGCTTGCTGGACCCGAGCTTCTCGGCAAGGAAAGCCAGCGTCTTGAAATTCTGGCCTGCGTCGCCCAAAGCTCCGTGGATGCGGCTTAGCGAAGACATCCGCAGAACGGAACCTGAGCCGGATTCGTAGATCGCAAAGTCCAAGATGTCGGCGTTTGGACCCTTGTACTTGGGAGCGTCATGCCGGCCCTGGAAGATAAATTTGAAGGGCTTCGGCTTGGAGACGTTGTAGGGGCGGAGGTCATCCCCTGGATTGGGGTCGCCACCCGTAACGTAGCTGAAGCCGTCGTCCTGCAAGCCCTTCAATACATCGAGGGTCTGTGCGTAAGCCTTTGCTGGATCCATGGAAAGGTCGAGCTCTGCCACGCAGCATGCATTGCCGCAAGAGCCCTTGTCTGGCTTGTCACAGTCCGGCACTGTCTCTGGGTGGCTGCCACAAACACTCGGCGACACGGCTGCCGCCGATGCAAGGCCAGCGAAGAGGCCCAGAACGCGCATGGCTCTGGCAAAGCACAAACCGGATCTGTGGAATGGCGATACCTTGGGCCTCAATGACCAAAGGGACCTTATAGTAATATAATAGTAATAACTGCAGTAATAGTCATAATCGTAACAATAGTATCAATGGTAATGATAGTAATACTAGGTATAGTAATAAGGCTTTGTTGTCAGGCATTGTTACATGACCTCAGCTCGACTGCAACCGTGCGTCAGTACTGAGGGCTCGTTGAAGGCGGGCACTGGCCCCCTTCCAGAACAGCATGGCCTGTGCCGGGTAATGCTGGGGCCTTAACAATGTGATTGGGTACTTTTGAGGGGCAGGGGGTTTCTGCAAGGCTTGCATACTATTGGGACCATAAAAAGCCTATTGTTAAAGCTTCAACAATTGACCGATGCATTCCCATGTCTGGCCCGCAGACATGTCCACTGCCTCTACACGCGAACGAAGGCAGGCTTCAGGGCATTGGGCTCTAAGGACATAGGCACTACGGATTCGAGCCTACACACATACCAAGTTGATGTTGCCATACTGACGAGTAAGCTGAGGTTGAGTTGGTCTGTTACGCTAGACTCCGATATGCTCTGGACTCAAAATGCTGCTGCAACGGAAACGTAAGCCAGCAATCCTGATCCCTGCAACCCTGTTCTCTTATCCCCGGACCCGAAACCCGCTAAATCCTCAAACCCTCAACCCTTAACCCTGCAAACCCCTAGGTTCTAAACCTCGAAGCATTTGGCAAACCCTTTTTTGCATCCAGGCTGCAAAGCTTCTGCTGGGAAGTAAATTTGGCAAACCCTTTTTTAAGCACGGACTTGGAGTGTATGCCGGCAGCGAAACTCTCTGGCAGAGCCTTCCTCAGTCACCTTAGGAGACCTCGGGGATGCACATATGAAAAACACCTAAACCCTTGGCCTCTTTGTAGACGGCCACCCCTTCCCGGTGCTCGAGGCGCTCCAAGGAGTGAGCGTGAAGCTGAGAGAAGCCCCAGACCTTCTTAAGCGCCCTTTCTCTCTCTCTCTCTCTCTCTCTCTCTCTCTGTCTCTCTGTCGTGCCATCATCTCTTAAGCGCCCTTAGAACCAAGACAAAAATATCGACTAACCCACTGGGCTTTTACTATAAAGAAATAAAACTGAAATAAACTATACAACGATGCATAGTTGAGTAGTTAAGATCATCCCTCGGAGCTGTACAATAATAACTAACGCTTCAGAATACTACAGCATTCGAGATGTCACGGACATAGATTAATACAGGGTTTAGTGCATAAATACTGGGATTTGGGGTTTCGGGTTTTGAGAGTTTTATCGGATTTTTGACACGGGCTCTGTTGAAGAGGTGTGTTTTAAAATATAATAGGAGTTTGAGAAGGTGTGCAGGGCTTTGCAGCAGCTTTGTTCGGCTTGTGGGAAGGGTTTTGAAAGTTAAATATGGGTTCCAGCAAGGTCGTTTATTTCAGTTTCTGTTGTTGTACACTCTATGCTTGCCGAGGCAGTGCAAGTCACGAGTAACAAGGAGAGGTTAGTACATACGTCCATGCCTGGATTTAGCTGCTACTGCATGCCACGACAACGACATAGCCGGCAACTCCGCTCCACGGCTGGGCATTCCATCTTACATGAATTGTTGTTTATACCTTTTTGTTTAGCAGCATTTGAGGTTGCTATCAATGCTGCGAATTGGGTACACGGACTCTTAGGGTCTAGGGTACATGAGTTTGTTGGATGTCGGACTTCACAGCTCGTCGGCCCTGAAACGCCGTAACTCTCGCACCGTCCCAACATGTTCAAAACCTCTCGCGTTTCAAAAACTCCGTTCCTGGCCACGAAAACCACAGCCTTGAACAGCTTACACACAAGCTCGAAAAATGCTTTCAGCTAAAAGCTTTCAAACCTGGCCAGCCACAAGCAGAGAGCTGACCTTCCCGAAACACTAAACCCCACAGGCTTCGAAGGCAAGTGTCGGCCCTCTTGAAGCACATAGAGGGGCAGGACTCTGCCGCATCCTCTACAAACCTGACGATCATGCAGGTCTTATTTCCTTGGATACTGGAGACCCGACAAAACCCTAAGGAACCTTGGGGAGTACTAGGGAGCGTTGGGGAGTACTAGATTTTATACGCCACCCCCGCCCTTGAAGCTTCAAGGCCTCCTGAGCTTATAGGGCTCAGAGCCCAAGGCTTTGTCCGGATCAATGGCAAAGGGCGCCATGCAGTTCATCACAGGGAATGCAGCCAAAACAAGCCTCTTCCTGCTCTTCCGATTTAGAAGAAAATCAGTGTGCCGAGTCGGTTACTATTGTGCCGGTGCTCGTCTTTGCCTTCGCATCCTGGATAAGCTGAGCTTGCAATCCGAACAATAGCTATCTTTGTGGTGCAACAGTTGTCTCGCAATCCAACTCACAGTCTGCACCGAAACACGCACCGCTTACTTTTGGTTAGTAAGTAGGGACTGGAGGAGTGGGGTACAACTATATCTACTATTACTACCATTCTTCAATTCCCTACAAACCAAAGGTAAGCCCACTCGGATTCAAAAGCCGAACACCTACACCCTTTTTCCCTCAGCCCTAAGCTCTTATGCCGGAACCTTGCAGACACGGCTCCAAAACTCAAAACCCCAAAGCCCGGACATCAAAAAATAAAAGAAACCCAGCAGAAACGAAAGAATCAAAAAAAATCCGTCGTTTCTGGCAAATCCATAGTGTAGTAAATTGGGGCTGAAGTAGAACAGGGCTGGGCGGCATCTGTCATAGTATAGCAGTAGTAGTTATACTGAGCAACTCCAAGGAGCAGTACTGATACTTGTTCAGTGTCCAAACTTCAAGCCTCAAGCCCAAAACTCTAAACTCTAAACCCTTATGAGAGGCAGGCCAGCAGCTGGCTGAGGAACATCAGCGGCTGGTCCGACAGCTCTTTCAGCCTCATGCCCCAGAGAGCATGTGTTTACACAGGGTTTTGGGCTTAGTTTCGGGTTTGGCCCAGAGAGCATGCCTTCACAGAGCTCTTATAAGAGCTTTACAGGGTCTCATGGGCTCTTATAGGCTTGCTTAACAAGCTTCTGCGATCCCCACAAATGCCGCAGAGGGCCTTCATTCTATTTTTCGTAGGGTTTAGGGTTTTTTTTTGGGCCCCACAAGGGCCGCCGAGTAGGCTTGTGAGGGGCTTGTGGCGGTTGATGGGCCGTGCGGAGGTCGTGAGGCGAGCAGCATGGGGCTTTGTAAAAAAACACTACGGGTTTAGGGGCAGCGCTTCGGTTTCGGGAAGGCTTCAGGGTTTACTGCTTCGGAATAGGGTTTAATCACTAATCTAATCTTCGAAAGTAGCTCCAAGCTCATAATACTCCAGTCCTGAGATCCTCATCAGCTCGCAATGCTTGCTCTCCGGACCTCCAAGCCAAGACCATCTAACAAGATCTGCACATGGGCAGTCGTTGAACATGAACCAAGAACAGTCATCTAGAGCCTGAACAACTAGACATCCCCGAAAATCTCGGAACTTTTTTTGCAGCAGGCCTCGTTGTCCAGAACCCTTAACCTTTTTCCCGAAACCCTAAACCTTCCTAACCGTAAGCCCTAAAGCCAAGCTTTCGCCGGGCAGCAACTCGAAGAAGAAGCCTGTGCCCATGGAGTTTAGGGTTTGAGGTACTGGGGTTGCACCGGGTTGTTCGTTAGGGTTTCGACGCTCACACTCGCACAAGGCAGGCAAGGCTCCACATAGTTCGTTAGGGTTTAGGGTTTGGGCATAAGCACTGTTTCTATCAATGATTCTAAGGCTTTGCGTGCGGCTTCTGAGTAGACAGACTTTTACAATGGTAAGGAGGGCTATATATCCTATGTTTCACTTTTTGCCCCCACACGCTACAGCGTCGATGCTCCAGTTTGCTTAGCAAAGGGTTTTGGGTTTGGGGCTTCCGGTTTGCGAACGGCTTTGTATTACAAAGCCGTTCGCAAACCCGAAGCCCCAAACCCAAAACCCTTTGCTAAGCAAACTGGAGCATCGACGCTGTAGCGTGTGGCGGGAGGCAAAAAGTGAAACATAAAATTTCTTCTTGGGGTGCAGGGTTCAAGATCTGAAAGCAAGGGCTCAGGGTTTCGAATGTGAAGATGGCCATTTAAAGCACAGCTTCGAAAATCAGCAAAAACGATGCATACAGCGGTGAAATCCAACACGAAGCTCCGTTTGAACCACAACCAACCAAAATCCGTGGAAACTTGCATGAAGCTACCATGACCCACGTGAACCTACTTTTCCGCGCGGTCCAATTACCGGCCCCTGCCATACCAAACAGTTGTAATTAGCCAAGTTACAAAAGTAAGGTCTTTGTAGGTAAGTTAACACAAACCTAACTAAAAAGTTGACATCGCAGGGGAAACTTGCAGAAAGTTGCAGCAAAGAGGCCGGGCTTGGCGCGCGACTCGTAGGCCATGGTGGCGAATTTCGGCTTTCCCAGGCCTTTCGGGGGTCGAGGGTACTTCGACTCGCACACTCCCTCAACGCAGGCACGGCTTCATGATGTCTGCCTGCTACTCGAGGGTATTTAGGGCTTTAGGGTTTGGTGTTTAGGGTCAAGGGTGTTTAGGAGGAGGGAGGTTCAAGAGGAGGGAGGTTGGGTGCAGGGTTTTCAATCTGATTCTAGCCACCGTGCACTTGCAACTTCAACGTCCCCACATGAGTACATTTCTTGTAGAGTTTGGCTACGAATAAATATACTGACCGCTGAAGCCCATCCTTTTTTGCCGCTAGGACGAACCTACGATGCAGGGCATCCTTGTTGGAGCTTGAAACCCTCGTAAAATCCGCGAAGGCGCTTACAATCCACATGGTACTCTCGCGGACTTCTTCTAACAGCCCTCCAAAACCACTTATGGAACCCTCATCCAACCTTAGTGGTTTCTGCATAGGCCTGCCTTCACTGATCCATCCGTGGTCAACCACCACCAATGTCACGTTGGATGGCCGCCTCTGATCCTGATTTCGGGTTTCGGGTTTAAGTTTTGGGGTTTTTGACACTCACCCTCGGGCAAGCCTGGCGAGGTCTTGCGACCTAGGGGTTTAGGGAAGGCGCTTGGAATTTGATACTTTTGAAGTCAATATGCGCTTTTGGTCAACCGCAGCTTAGCAACACCAACCAAACTGGGTTAAGAAATAGATTAAGAAAGGGCTTGCGGATGTTTGGGGCCTGGCTCACATTGAACTGTCGATGCTGTGTAGGGATTCATCATCCCGTGGAAGTCTGGTTGCGTTGACGACCTCGACATGGAAGTTTCCGAAAATTGGGAGTTTCCGACAATTAGGGGTACCTTATTTTGGTGCTCTTATAATAAGGATCCTAGTATTTAGGGTACGATGTTAGGGTCCCCTATTTTCGGCAACTCCCATATCTTGAAGGCTTGAATCGCTGTGCTTGAAGTTTTGACAAGGTGGAGAATAAGCAGGGTGTGCATGGGACCAAAACGCAACTAAGGTAGTTATGATCCTTCTTACAAGTGCCCATGAATGTCTGCGCTTGCTCGGGTGCCAGCTTTCTGGCAAAAAGGAAATCGGCGGTCACTACTTCTGGGCTGATATGGTACACGCGTTTGCTGCCAAAGATAAGATCCTAAATGGCAGGTTGTATATTTGAAAACTCAAGGAGCCACTCCAATCTTCAGAAATCCCATAGAGCCGAAGGGTCGTGGAAAATGGCCCTCACCAGGGGCAAAAACCACTGCACGCCGTTGATCAGGTGGCCAACGAGGTCCGCGTGGGGCAGCCTCGGTGTCCCCCAAACTTACCTGTGGTTAGTAGGGAATGGAGGAATGGGGTACAAGTATAACTACTATTACTACCATTCTTCCATTCCCTACTAACCAAAGGTAAGCAAAGGGTTTAGGATGTCTGAGCCTTTTTTTGCCACCCGCCCAGTGGAACAATGTCGCACTGCAGGGAACGGAGAGCCTTTGGGGTTTCGGCGCTCACACTCGGACAGTCCAGGCGAGGCATGTGGTTCGAGGCCTGACAATGTGAAACGGAGTAATGGATCAGTCATATAGGGTTCGCCCTGAATCGTACAACCAAATTATATGCAGTATGGTTTCAGGGTTCAGGGTGTAGGCTTGAGGGATGTTGTGGCTCGAGCCAATGAAGGGTTGCTTGCTTTGCTTGCGTCGAGCTCTGTCCGATTAGGTGTGCGATTTATTCGAATTAGAATAGGGTTTTGGGGTATGCTATACTGTAAAGAAAAATAGGAACCCCCAAAACCCTACTCTAATTATGAAGTCCCCTCCAGTACCAAGCAGCATCACCAGGGTTCGGCTGCTGCAGTCTGCGTCCAGCTCGGCGGGCTTCGACTCGAAGCCATATCTAAGCCTTACAGTACTAATTATTTAGGCCCCTACACTAAGTACTTCTCCTGTGTGCTGAGCGTGAATGCTCCTTGGGAGCCTTATATACATCTCACGTTCCTGCAATGTTGCAGTTGGAAAGGAATTCCTATTTCAAGAAAGTGGCGCGGACATGCAGGACCGCAAGAATCCCCGGCGGACTTGTACATGGCGACTGGCTGCAGACAGCTCCAGGCCGCGGCAGGAGAGTGTCGCACCGTGCTCCAGCTGCACCGGGCACACCGCCAGCTCTGGCCCATCCCATCTCAGGGAGCTGCGTTCTGACGCCAATGCCCAGGCATTGGTAAACCTCATAACATGACGAAAAACACAGTCAGCAAGGTGTCGGGGCTTTCGGAACCCTGGAGTGAAGGCTGCACGGAAATTCCCGAAATCACCAGTCAACCTCTGCTACTTGGAGGTTTATGGGTAGTTGTACATGGAGTTATATTCCCATTTTAGCTATAACTATAGTTACCCTGCTCATAACTCCAACTGCAACTAATTAACCATGAACCTCGATTTGTTGCCAGCACATTGCGGTCCCAGGCGCCAGCTACGAGCGCGCTGTGTTGCCCCCGGATCCACAGATCCGGCTTCGTCTGCTTTGGAGATGCCGCCAGCAGTATCATGCGCGATGGACAGGAAATGCCACAGAGTCGCTGGACGAAAGAACCTAGATTCTTACTAAGTAAAGAAAGCCGTTTCAACTTCTACGACTTCTACGTCATACTTCCATATGACCGTTATGGCACAAAACAAACTCACACTCGGTTCTTGAACAGAACCTAGGAACAGTGTCCAGGAGTCGTCACCTGGGCACCAGGCGGATTGTGGTTGGCTTCAAGCCACTCAGTATTTGCTTAGTATATGAACCGCAATACGTTCCATAGGGTTGTGGGGTAGGTTATGCCAGACTTACAAACCTGAGGAATAATATTGAATATTATTATCCAGGCGCCTGTATTGCACATATTATAATTATATGGATGTCTTAGGTCTCCCGGTGGTAACGGATACATCAACGCAACCCCTCGGCTGTCTGGAGTTCCTCCAAGGCCCGAAAAAGCACATAAGCAAAAATGAGGATAGTGATATCCCATATAAACCCCCTTATAATGAAGCCCATTAAAGCAGGGATATCCCTATAAAATGCTTATGCTTATGTGCTTTTTGGGTCCCTAATCCTCTGCCATGCCTAAGGAGCGGGCAATCGGCCGAAATCGTGGCCATCAGCGCTGCCATCGTGATGCGGGAAAGCGATCGGCTGATCTCCAGTATGTTGGCATCCGCGGCAGCGCATAACCTGGGCTTTTAAGTAACCAGGGAGAACAAGGTATGAACGTTTATTTCATAATGGTTCCTTCAAGAAAAAAGTGCTAGAGTATGGTACTCCAAAGCCCAGTAGCAGCTCCATGGCTATGCGCATGGCTAGGCACCCGACCTGGCAGAAAATTGGAGGTAAGTTAGGGTTTCGGGTTTTAGTGTTCAGGGATGTTTTATTGCTGAACGCCTGTTTTCGTCCGCCTGAGGACAAGCCTCCAAATCGTTTGGGTTTCGGATTTCGGGATTGGGGTTTAGGCTTCTTGACATAGGCTTTAGGGCGGCTCCGGGCCTCCGGATCAAAGGTCCCCGACGCGTTTATACGAGCAGAGACAAGCCATTAAGGGATTTGGGGTTTGGACCTTAGAAATCAGAATTTTGCCTGCCCCAAAACGACGATGCCCTAAACCGGCCTGATACCCCGAAGCCATGTTCCGCCCCAGGCCTGGTCAAATCGCAGGGTAACCAGATGAAACAGAGGGCGAAAGCTCTAAATCCTAACACCATTTCCAGCCCCATAGCATGACCCCCTTTGCCTCCATAAACAGCCGATACAAGAGCCTGGAGAAACCATTCATTAAACCCCATTAAGCCCCAAAACCCTTCGAAACCCCTTGATATCTCTCTATGGCCCCTATAAATGGGAGTTTCCGAAATAGGGGACCCTAATATAGGACCTTAAATACTAGGATCCTTACTTTAGGGACCCCAAGATGAGGAACCCCTCATTTTCGGGAAATTCCCACATCCCACAAAGGAGCTTAGCCCTCTCAGCTCCCGGGCCGTCAGGGTCACGTGGAAGCCTCGCTCCAGGGCTTCCGGCCATGTGCCGGGAGGCTCACCTCAAAGCGCTCCAAGAAGATGGTTTAGGGTTTAGGGTTTATGGTTTAGGGTTTAGGGTTTATGGTTTAGGGTTTAGGGTTTATGGTTTAGGGTTTAGGGTTTATGGTTTAGGGTTTAGGGTTTAGGGTTTAGCTAGTTGGGGGTTTTCGAAAATAGGGATACCTTATTTGGGGGTCCTTATAGTAAGGATCCTACTATCTAGGGTACCAGATTAGGGTCCCCCTATTTTCGGAAACTCCCAGTTGGAGTAAGAGAAGGGGCCTTAAGGGTTTGGGGCACTAGGCTTTTAGGGTTTAGGGTTTAGGCTTTTAGGGTTTAGGGTTTAGGGGTTTAGGCTTTTTTTTCCCTCCTACCTAGCAAGGACGAAGCCCGCATTGAGGGTTTAGGGTTTTAAGGCTTTAATATAGGAGGCCTCAAAGGGCTCCGAAGGGAGATGAAGCTACTTGGTGTAAGAGAAGGGGCCTTGATCATGAGAACAGGGTCTTGGGGTAGAGTTTTATACCATAGATTACAATAAGGAACCCCACAAATTGTATTTATTCTTATCATTCAGGCCCCTATATTAGGTGGGGTTGTAATTACTGTTATCATTCAAGCCCCTATATTCGGTGGGGCAATCCCAAATACGGGTTCCTATATAAGGGATCCTTCATCCTACCTACCTTGATCCCACCCTTCTTGGGGAATCCGATCAGCTCAGTGCCGCAGTTAGATAGAGGCCACGAGGTCAAAAAGTTGGGGCTTCGGGCTTTGAGGTTTAGGATATGTGGCTTTCGGGCTTTGAGGTTCAGGGTACACCTTAACCCTGAATAATCTACCTGTTTAAAAACTTTTATAAGGAAATCATAACAAGGAACGCTACAAGGGTATCTAGGTTATCCAGGGCTAAGGCAGGGCTTGAGGGCGTTGGGGTTTAGGAAATGTGGCTTTGGGGCTTTAGCGTGGGTCACATCAGGGGCCCTTCACCGTGCGCTATTCGACAGAAACGAACCGTGAACCCCATCACCGGCAAAACCGTTCAGTCCAGTTGCGGTCGCAGCCGTACTCCAAATACCTCGGGGTTCAAAGGACAGTCTTCGAGGTGTTGGCAGGCTGTCAAACACAAAATATACCACCCCGAATCCTCACAATTTCAAGATTTAAACCTCGTGCCCAAACATTCTCAACTATGCGGGGTTGCGCGGTCTCAAACCAGAACCCTGGACCAAACCCCTCAAACCTAATCTTGACGGCTCACTAGTTCTTTGTTGCTACAAACCAGGGTCGCAAAGGAACCAATTCCTGAATAAACAGAAGCCGCGCTCATTTTGATCAGGTTGGGTGAACTAAAGTTTAGGAAAAGTCTGAGTCTCAGAACTATGGCAAACTGGAAGTATGGTATATAGAGCTTTCCAAAGTAAAGTAACGTTGGCAAATTCTGTGAATCATTTATGGACCTGTCCTCCTACCAACCTGACAACCCATCCACAAGCGAAGCAGGATCCCACAAGGCCAACTCCCCAAGACCCTAAACCCTATCTCCCAAACCCAGAACCACAACTGAAGTCCTGCTTGCTTGACGCAGGGGCCCGAATAAGTTTGAGGAAGAAGGTAGGAACGTGACTTAGAAACCTTCAGCTCTTATTCCGGCCCTTAGACTGCATCCTACTTTGGCAAACTCAATACTTCCTATTTGCAGTACTTCCGAGACTTGGGCGGTCCTAATTCCTCAACCTGATTGATATACGTGCGGCCCTGTTTTATCAGGAATTTATCTTACCATGTTCCTACAGTATTCTGCCACCTTTCCTCGACAAGGTGTAAGCCCGCATGAAGGCCTATAGCTGCCACAGCTTTTGGGTCCCTGGTCAGGCAGCTACAAGTCCGGTGACGACTACTACACGCACAAAATAGAGTCCCCGCCCAAGACGTGTATTTGGCAACGCGTGCTTTTGATGAAACGAGCTGCTGATTTAGGCTTGCCTGTGCCTGTAGTTGATTTGCTGCTGGTCCAACTTGCGACTCACTAGGTCCTGGCTTTCACGTCTGGCTGTTGCAGCCACCCAGCTTGGATTTTTCGCGAGTATTTGATAAAGGTCCCTATGCTTAACATCTTCAACCAACTAGCACCCAAAGACCCAATCAATGTTTCTTCCCTGGTGCCGTTTCGGCCAAGGTCTTTCATAGCACACGGGTTAGGAGCTGCTAGAGTCTGCTAGAGGTCAGGCGCCAACCGATGGCCGAACACCTCACACCCCCATCCCATGGACTGTCCAACCGAACACAAACCACTTCAGGCCAAGGCGCACCCCGCCATCCACGGAAGCCTTCGAATGGCTCACGTAGATGGGAACCACCTCCTTCCCATCAATCACCTGGATCTGGTGAGTTTCAAAACTAGAGACTCCAATATCATGCCAAAAAAACGGCTCCTGTATGGTGGGTCTCTAGGATTTCAGGAATATGCCTATTCAACACTTTTTGAGGGCCACCGACGACTCTGCGACTGCGAAGAGACTTGAAACCCACGAAAACGTCGCTCACCAGTCTAAGGGCTGTTGCGATTCGGTTTTCAGGCTTAAGGTTGGGAGCTTGGGACTTAGGGTTCTGCTACGTCTAGCGCATGCGAACATGCAATCCTAACCCCTGCACGCCCCGGCTTTCGAAATGGTTCAGCCACTGCCTGTGATTCAGGTTTCATGAAACTGGCATCCCCAGAATGGAAGTTTCAAGCGACCAATTACAAATGACCCAATTGCAGAAGATGCAAGCGGCCGCCATACCGCTTTGCAGGCAGGGCGTGCAAAAAAAAAACAAGTGAGACGTTGCAACCTCATGCCGGCCTTGTAACTATAGGCCTTACTACTGATGCTGCCGCCCCCAACTACACCCCCTGTTTTTTGTTGGTGGCTGCACCTTTGTTGACCAGGACAGGTTCATCATCTGCTCCCAGACCGGTAAACCTATCTGGACCCTAAAGAACCTAACAATTGAGGGAGACGAATTGCCACTTTCAAAAAAAATCCGTAAAAAAGGCAGGCTATTCAGAGTCCTCCCCAGGCCCCAAACCCGGCCGAGCCGCTCGAATCTCCGTCCCAAAGTGCGCGTAGGTCGGCCAAGGCACCCCGGGCCTTGCTAGGGTTTAAGGTTTAGGATTTATTGTTTCGGGTTAAGGATTTAAAGTAGCTTTCAAGGTCCTGACTCTGAGGGTGTTTTAGGGTTGCTACAAGAGTTTACAGGCTTCAAAGTTTGCGGAAGTGGGGTTTCGACTCACCCGTTGCATGCACGCAGGCATGGCTTCGGGACGGAGCGGGGTTTAGGGTTTGGGTCGTAGGGTTGCCGGTGAACAAGTTCAAGTAGTTTATACCGGGGCAATGAGAAGGACATTCCGAATCAGGGTGCTGGCAACAACAATCACAACCTACCAAGTCCAAGTAAGGTGTGTCCAGGCTTGAGTGCAAAGTAGCAGATACTGGAGACTCCCATTCCTGTAATCGATGCTTCAGTGTCAGCATGTGTCGGGGTTGGCGGGGTTGCAGCAGTGGCTGTCGCGGCGGCAGTGGTGGCGGCGGCGGTGGTGGGAGGCGGAAGAGGTAGTAGTGCATGGTGCTTGCTGCGGCGGTGGTGGTGCGGTGGTCGTAACCCCAATGCTGTCATCTGCTGGTATTACTGTATGTTGTGTGGTTGTTGTTGGTGTCGCTGTTGTAGTTGGCAGAGCGCGCGTCTGCCGCCGCGCGGGGTGCAGCGATTTCGCCACTGGCATTTGCTGAAACTCGAGCTTTGGCACTTTGCTCACCCGGAATTGATTTTGCGTTTTGTCTTCCCATCGGTTTTTTGCGGTGTTTTCTAGCCAAAAAATGCTACAGCCGGCGGGCTACACTTCGTTTCTTTCTGTGTTTTCCTATCTGTGTCGCATTTCGCGTAGGTTTTTACGGTGTTTCTGCCGACTCTCGACTTTTTGCGCCTGCCAGCTTGGACTTCCATTCGTATTTCAGCTCTGTGCAGGGTTGGGGGGGATGCGGGGGCTGATGACGTCCATGCGAATGCGGATTGCGTCTGGATTGCGTGTTGCGTTTCTCTTGTTGTTTTGTGTTTTGCGCATTGGTGGGGAAATGGGGGTGAAAATTCCGGGCAGCACTGTGCCGACCCTCGACTTGTCGCATATGCCAATCCAATCCATGTGAATGTATTTGACCTCCGTGCAGGAGTGGGGAGAGGGGGGATGCGGGGGGGCTGATGGGGAGGGGGGATGTTGACGATGCTGATGTTGTCTTTCACGATGCTGATGGCTTATGCGGAAGATAACAATGGCGATGACGATAGCACCGGTAATAACAATGACAATGACAATGTTGCTCCGTGTCGCCCTGGTTGTTACGTGACTTTTATTTTAAGACACCACTAATACCAAATACTCGTGTTTTCTAGGCTTTCTAGATTCTAGACAAAAACTTCGCAACGGACTCCAAAAATCAAGAACAATAAAAGACAAAAAACATGGAATTTGCGACACTTTCGCAAAACCTCACCAAAAAAACAAGACAGAACTACTGTGGAAAAATGCTCCGAAACATCATCTTGACGAAAACCACACAAAACTCGCGGGTTTCAAGCTTTCCACCAAAAATCTCCAAAAATGAACGACACACCCCGCGGGGCAGCAAACGCACGCGCTTCCTTGTTGCTGCTGCTGGCGGTCTCTTTACACGGCTTCTCTTTCCGAAGATGAGCCTGTCGGTGAGCAGTCTTTGCAGTACCGCCAGATAGTGCTCGAAGCTGTTTTCGACCTTGGACATCTCGATTCGTCTAAACCCCAAACCTTCAACCCTGAACCCCTAAACCCTTTCTGGACCCAGACACTGCTGATCACAACCCCTAAACCCTTCTTTCTAAACCCCAAAAAAGATGCCTGCCAGCGAAGAACCTCAGGATCTTTGGGGTTCTTGATACGGAACGTACCACAATACAGTAGGGATCTCTGCTGAGTTATGTGGGTTTCCTTATTTTCGTAAGTAAGCTCCTTGAAAAAGAATCCACTTTCCTTCTGACACGCTGATGGGGCGCAACTTACTGGGAGCTACCGTGCTTGCTGTTCCATTTTGCCGCTTCCCGTCTCCAACAGTTGACTCAAGAAGAGAGCTTTTGAGTTGGAGGCACAGCGCCCCCAAAACTCGATCACGGTGCTGACACAGTTGGTGGGCTTGAAGTCTAATTCTACATCCGTTTGCACACCGACTCCAACAACAAAAGCGGGGACGATAACCTCGACGACGACAAGCATGGCGACCACCACACTCGCCACCGCTACCGCTGTGCTGACGATTACAACACGGAAAGCCACATCATCAGCCGCAGCACCTTGAGCAGCTAACCAACAGCCGCTGCCACCCCAAACACACCAAGCGACCCCAACTACAACAAAAACCGGCCGACCCGCAAACCAGCAGCAGCAGCTGCTGCGACTTATGTCCTAACTTCTGACAAAAACTATGAACGTTCTGAAGACACACTAGGCGGTTCAGCATAAGTCGTCACAACAGCGCCACATCAAACCTGAACTGCAATGACAGCAGACAACGATTGTCGGTATCCCGACTGACTTGTTGGAAACAGATGGGTGCCACGGGGCCCAGTCGATCCGTGCGTCAAAGCACAGCTCGGTTGGGCAGAATTCCTCACCTGTGCCACAGTAACCACATCTGGAGGAGGTGTGTTTGGCTTGCGACTCCACTGTCTTGTTGAAGGGTTGTCATACAGGGGCACTTTCCGCATATTCATGTACACATATGCTCATTTTGCACCCCCCCCCCCCGCATCATGACCAGACATTTGACGCAGCCCAGGCACACGGCTCGAAGAAGCACCACTGCCCAGCGCAGTTGTTGTCGCTGGCGAAGATGTAAGGGCGCACCTTGTAGCTGAACCTGGTCATGCCCCGCACCCGTCTGTTACTACGGCGACGACTAATTACCGCGACTCCTATATATACTACCACGTCTAGTTACTAGCCGGGATCTAGGGCTTAGGGCTAATATTTTGCAACAAGGATGAACACGACGCTGATGAAGCCGATGCCCAGACCCGCGAAACCCTATCCTCGAAGCCTCAAAGCACACTAGAACAGCTGCTGCTGCTGCTACTACTACTACCACCACCACCACCACGACGACTACCTACCACTACCACTACCACTACCACTACCACTACCACTACCACTACCACTACCACTACGACTACTGCTACTTGTACTAGTACTAGTACTAGTACTAGTACTAGTACTACTACTACTACTGCTGCTACTACTACTACTACTACTAGTACTACTAGTACTACTAGTACTACTACTACTACTACTACTACTACTACTACTACTACTACTACTACTACTACTACTACTACTACTACTACTAGTACGACTAGTACGACTACTACTACTACTACTACTACTACTACTACTACTACTACTACTACTACTACTACTACTACTACTACTACTCATGCTACTACTGAACTTCCTTTGCCGGCGAAAAAATGCCGAGACTCCAAGTCTTCAGTACCGCCAGCGTGCGCTGCCAGGCGCGATGCGAGAGAACCGCGGTGCTGTGATGCTGGAACCTATTTCGTGGTTGGGATCGTATAATTAACAAAAAATACACTTCTGTTCCTAATATAGTACCCTGAATAGTAGGTATTGGGCTTAAGTAGCAAGATGTTACCAAACGATGGCAAAGGAACAACGCCGGCAGCTTGTCCTGGATCCTCGGAAACAGCACAAAAAGGGTTCCACGGGGGATTGTATAAGGGCTCCATTTTTCCTTTCTCTTTGGTAATCAGGGTTCCGCAAAGGGCTCTACAAGGATTCCATCAAGGTTTCATTTTTGCTTCTCTCTTTGGTAAACAACACCCATGTTGTACATGGCTTTGAGAGGATCGGGTACTTGAGATCTGGCACGTTGAGGCTTCGGCTTGCCGATTTGGACTCGAGGTGAGGGGTTCGTATTCACTGTGGTCGTTGCAGATTGCCTCCATGTTGGGTTTGAAACGGGGTGCAGGATTCAGGGGCCTTACAAGTGCAGGAGTGGTTGTAAGTGGGGCGACAAGTAAAATGAACAGAGGTACTACTGATTTACAAGGAAAGCTCTGTGACATTCAAAACCAGCTACTTAGAACTGCCCGTGAACCTACTAGAGCTCACAGACATAGTACGCGTCATCACCAGCCCCGACATCACCCTCATCATCATCACCACCATCATGATCGTCATGATCATCATCATCATCATCATCATCTCTCTCAGTCGCTGCCGTGCCATCCTCGAGGGTCGCGCTACGCAAGGGCACGAAACGATGGGCGAGATGATCATCACAGCGGAGACTGGAGTTTCAGAAGGCAACGATTGAACCCCAAAACAAGACAAGCCTAAGTCTAACCTCAAAAATGACCCCCATACATGCAAGAGTATAGAGGCCAAGGATCTTGATATGCAAGAAGAGCATCTCGACAACGTCAGCAGAATGGAGGATGAGGCCGGATAGTAAGGAATCCTTGCGGTACGAGCATTGATACACCCGAATATTTAAGCTTTCGGATTCAGGATTTAAAGTTGGGAGACTCCTGCTCCGCACTCATAAGAACTTGGAATTGGAGACCGGTTGGAGAAGAACGACGAGGCCGCGAACGCAACATCCGCTGGGATTCGGAACTCCAAACTCGAACGCCCTGTCATCCTAGAACCTCGAAATCCGAAATCACGAAACCTAAATTACAGAACACGCTCCCTTGCCTAAGCCGTCTTTCAGGAGCCTAAACAGCAACTAGACATAAGCTAGTGGGTGTAATATCGCTAAATCGGGGTGTCGGATTTTGTGCTTTTATGCCACCAAAATGCTCCACTCCGCGTGTTGGCTCTTGAAGCCCTTCCTTCTGAGCACTTGGGCCCTTCGCTGCTGAGAACCTCTCCCCCGTAAACCCCTTTTGCAGCGGGGTATAGAATTTAGGGCTTAGGTTTCAAGGTTTAGGGCTTAAGGTTCAGGGTTTAGGACTTGGGGTTCTAAACCCTTTCGTCGCCCGGGGGCTCCCTCACCAAGAACGTGTGCCCAAGCAGAGCCGAACTCTCGAAACCGCTGGAACAGACCCTGAACCCCTCCCTAGACCCTTGGAATACCTGAAAGCCAAACCCTACAACCCGTCTTAAGGTCACATATGGCTGCTGGATTTGACTAGGTTAGCCCCCTGAGCAATATGCTGACATAAGATCTAGGGAGGAAAAATTCGAAACATCAGATAAGCCGTGCCCTACCTAGTTCAAACCTTGACATCAAGTGGTAGTGTATATATATATATATAGAGGAACTTGATTAACAAACCTTGGGTCTTTATCAGCGTTCCTTGTATGAATCCTACTATCTGGGGGGTTAGAGGCCCAAGGTTTCTTAATCAGGTTCCTACATTACTATAGTACCCTTGTAGATCCCTTATAGTAACCCTTATAGTAACCCTTTGAAGGAACCCTAATAAAGGCCCAAGGTTTCTTAATCAGGTTCCTAGATTACTATAGTACCCTTATAGACCCCTTCTAGTAACCCTTTAAAGGAACCCTGGTGGCCAGTCCTTGCTGCCTTTCAGCTGATGAAGCTGCCACTCCGTGCTTATCAGCCGCGCCGGAAGCATCAGCTGCGGACACTGAGGCAGGGCATGTGTGGCCTCAGATGCACTCGTTTGGCTGTCTTAGCGTAGGACAGGTTCCTTACCCCTCCCTAATGGTTACGGTATAGGCCTTAGTATGCCTGACGCGTAACACTCGCCAGGAGTAGTGTGCCGGACTCAGAAAGGACTCTGACAAAGCCTATTGCTCATGAGGCTTCAGTTTGTAAGGTTTAGGTCTCATCCTGGAAGCACACAAAACCTCAGAACGGATACCACGCAGGAACCCCCAAAAAAATCCACAAATCCTCTACCCTAACCCAGAACCGAAAACCCTAAACCCTAAACCCTAAGCCCTTAAACCCCGAAACATTCGGAGGGCCGTCTTCGAGGCCAGGAGAAAGGGCCGCAGAATCGGATCAACCACATCTGGTGCCTCAACGGGGACCACTTTGGGTTCTGAGGGTGCCTTTAACGGTTCCTTATGATACCTTAAGGGGGTCTGTAAGGGTACTTCCGGGCTTAGGGTTGAGCATTTGCGGGTTTGCGGTTTACCGGTTCAGGCGGTTTGGGCGTTTCCAAAGTTAACCCTGAACTGAAGAATATACTAAAGAGCCTGGATATGGCTAAAACGGGACACTTTCTATAGTTCTTCGGACCTATACTACCCGGATCCATATGATGGGCCCTTGTGCAATCTCAGGACTCTTGCAACCTCTGGTCATTTGAAGGATCCTTTTGCACAGGTTTTGAATCCAAAATTGGGCAGGGGCAGGGCAGAGCTGCCTGGCTGGGCTGGCGGGCTGGGCTAATTGCCCAACGGCTTGGAATTGGACCGGGCACACATAATTACAGAAAATTCGACTCTAATGAGAACTTCACACAATGTCTATTTATCCTGTTCTTGAGGAAGTTTAGGGGACAGGGTTGAGGATTCCGCAGGAAAGGGCTTTACGGCTTGGGTTTTCGAGTTTCTGATCTGCTCTCGCAATGCGGACAAGCCAGACCAGGTCTGGCAGCATATCTTCGCACCTCTGTTTTTTGCGTCTATAGGGTTTAGGGATTAGGGTTTAGGGTTCAGGGACTAGGGTTTGGGGTTTAGGGTAGTAGTAGCCCTGCACTCCAAATTAAGGATGTCAGGGGGGATGTTATGACAGAAGGAGGGGTTTGGGCTGTGTTGTACTACGACTTGAAGCTACAAGACCTGGGCTCTACAAGGGTACGGAAGGCTGATTCAGGAGAGCCACATGTAGGACTCACGGCTCCAACTGCGGAACTGCCTTAAATGCCCTAAAGCCCTGAAACCTTAGAGATAAATTCCTCATACTACTGTATTCCTTACAGCTGATTCCTTATAGAGTTCCCCTATACGCTTCTGCTTTCATTTGATCCCATTTGATAGCACAACCTCCATATTTGGTGGCTAAACCCAACACACCACACTCCTCCGTGGGTCGAGCCTCCAAATACTGCTGCAGCCAGTCCTACAGGTTCTCACATGCCGCATTTGGTGGTTTATGCTTTTTTGGGGTGAGGGGTGTGGGGTCAGTTTCAGTTGTTTAGGCTTTGGGGTCTAGGGGTTTAGGGGTTTAGGGGTTTAGGGGTTTTGGGGGTTGTGAGGGGTTACGGCTTTGCAAGTTGGACGTTTGGGGTTTAGAGTTCGTGCGTTTCATCGCTCACTCTCGCACAGGGCAGGCAAAGCTCCACACAATCCATTTCGACTCTCACGCTCGCACCAGGCTGGCAAGGATTCAAACAGGTCGGAGGATGAATCTCTAGCTTAGGTCTAAGGTTTAAAGTCTTTCGGAAAGAAGCTCTCTGCTTCCCGCGGGTCCTCGATCAAGCGGAGATATGTCGCCACGTGGTAGCCGCCCAGATCGCACCAGGGTTGCCCGCCGGAAAGCAAGTCCTTAAGTGTAGGCACTGCAGGCATCTAAACGAGGGCTTCAACATTTAGGGCCTAAGGGAGCCAACTGGAATGACAACGAGATTCTACTACCCCCACAAAATCAATTAAAGGTTGCTTACTACTGCTAAGAGTCCGGTTGCATCTGAGTGATGTATTGGACCTCCCTGCTGGCCTGGCTGGAGGTTTCCCCTAACCCATCAAGTGAGAGCTTCGGAAATTGGGCCCAAAGGCAAAGCAAATTCGAACAATCCGTTTGTAAGGACCCCAAAAATAAGGTCTCTCAGGGCTTAAAGTTTACGATCTTCTGTGCAACACTGCGAAGACGGGGAGGCAGCTGTTGATGACATATTCTCGTTGCTCGGGTTGAGGGTTGGTATATTGCATGAATCTGAATCCAGGAATCCAGGTTAGTGTTCGGGGCTTGGGTTCGCGGATCCAATTATCAGCTTGGTGACCTCTGGTTTCTTTATTTCCACCCTTGGGGCTCTTTCGCAGCATTGCATTATGCCACATCGACCTTTGTTGCAGCAGGCGCCCCTTTGCTTTCGCAACCTTTCGAGAGATCCCACGTGATGCCTTCGCACTCCACTCACGCACGCGGTCGTGCAACCCGGCGCCCAGGACCGTGCCCACCACATGGCTCCAGAACCACCAAGGGGCCATGACTTCATGGCACTCCGAAGCACAGTGTTCCGAGTCTGGGTCCCTTCGGGCTGTCGAGTTCGCGTAGTTTAAGTCGGGCCTGAGCTTTGGGTGAAGGAAAACTGCTGAGGAGGCTGCCTACAGGCTGGGACGGTGAGTCGGGTTGGCAAGCTGGGCAACAGCTTGAGTGAGCAACAAGCCGTAAACTTCGTGGGCTGCTTGCTGCGCCGGGATGAGCAGCAATTACACTAGGACTCTTCAAGAAATTCTAGACACTAACACCCTGAAGGCCATCAACCCAAAACACTCTTACCCCAGCTTCTTCCCGATTGCCTGCTCCGCCGGCGAGTCCCAGAACCAGCAAACCTTCAACAGGTCAACCCTGAACCTTCAAACACCACACTGGCAGAGTCTGTGTCGCAGGTGTGTTTGTCCCAGCGCCGCTGGTGCAACATCAGTCCCACCACGGCCGCGAGGAAGAGCATCGCTTGGAAAAGAAACGCGGAAGGCCCACCGAAGCTGTCCTGTGAAGCCACGGGTCGGGAGGCAAAGGCTTTCAGTTCAAGGGCCTGGCGGCCCCACAGTTCCATTACAGTAGAAGCCAGAAAGTTGGAACATGGGCTTAGGAGGATTAGTGCTAGGATCCCTTATCCTTTACCTTGAGGGCATGATGATACTAATGTTGCAACTTTCTGGCTTCTACCATATGGCTGCAGGTCCGCGAAAGAAGAGCCTCGAAAGATCCTGCATCGACTTCAGTAACCCGGGAATGCATTTAGCTTGACTGGAGCTCCACTGGGTGATGTGGACCATACAGGTCGCTACGGTTGATGATACAAATCCTGCATTACCCATAATAAGGAATAGACCATAATTACCGTAGTTTAGGGTCCTTAAGGTAGCGCAGGATCTATATCATCAACCGTATTATGCTACAACTGCGTGGGGAAACCACGGCCTGTGACTTTCACAGTGAAATAGACTTAGAAAACAGTGGGAGTTCCTAGCGGGAAAGCTGGGGTGGCGCCTGTCCAGCACGTCTTGCAAGCGGCCAGGGGGATTGAAATTGCTGACTCGATTCGAAGAAACAGCTGCAGCATCTCTTCGAGTATGTGCTGATTCGGCTGATTCATGAACTATCACCCGATTTTTCAACAATCTCAGCCACCCAGCCTTGCAATCTAGTCCGCTGATTCACGAACAAAGCCTTGAGCATCGAAGACCTCAAAGCCCGAAACCCCAGCAACGCAACTGTGGCAGTCCATGAGCAGCCCGGCCAAGACGGGTGCGGCCACGCGAAGGGCAGAGGAGCACACATCCAGCCTCGGGTGGTAAGGGCAAAGCCTTGGCTACCTCTGCGCGGTCCGAAATCCCGAAATCCACACCCCTGGCCCTTAACTCTAGAACCAAACTCTCTGGCTGAGGGTTTGCCTCCAAAACTTGGCTTTTTTTTTCCCACCCGCCCAGCTGACAATGTCGCACCGCAGGGAGCTCGTCCGAAAGCCTAGAGAAAAAACCACGTGGTGACCGTGTGCAAGCCCCGAGTCGAGCGAGTAGGTAGCACAAGACACTAGCACAAACACTAAACCAACAGCCAAGGCATCCTCTGGCTGTTGGTTTAGTGTTTATGCTAGTGTCTTGTGCTACCTACTCGCTCGACTCGGGGCTTGCACACAGTCACCACGTGGTTTTTTCTCTAGGCTTTCGGACGAGCTCCCTGCGGTGCGACATTGTCAACTGGGCGGGTGGGAAAAAAAGCCAAGTTTTGGAGGCAAGCCCTCAGCCAGAGAGTGTTCTCGCGGCGAGGGTTCAAGGTTAAGGGTTCAGGGTGCAGCCTGCTGCATTCCAGGACCTGCGTGACAGCCCCGAACACTTGCAAAGGCCATTGCAAACATCAACTCCACAACTCGTAAACCTTAAATCCTTTCAGCACGGACTGAGGTGCCGGCCAGCACCTACGGAACTCGCAGCCCCGTTTTAAGGCAAGAGTTCGCAGGAAAAACTGTAGATGACCTTAAACCCCATAGTACAGGATGACCATTCTGAACATTTGGCACGGCCACAATTGCCAGCGAATCGCAAGCCCTAAATCCTTAAGCCTACTCTATGAGCCTGTCGCCCTCCCGAAATCCGACATCCGACGCTCAAACCGTAAACCCTAAACCCTCAGCCCTGGAGCCCTGAATGCTGAACCCATTTTATGCCAGCCCCAAACTCGCAGACCAGCGGCAGGCCCATTGCTTCGCCTTGCCGCTGCTCCGGCACTTCTTTGCCTTGAGCCCAGCGACTGCAAAAGGAAGGGTTCGGTAACCTTTCCATAAGAATAATAATAAAAATAAATAATGATAATAATATTAATTAATAATAATAACTATGATAATAAATAATGATAACAATAATAAGGGGCTTGGCTGCAAGGCTCACAAGAATTTCTGAAAAGTTTGAGGGTTTCATGGAGATTTGGAGCGCGGGATGCTTGCGATTTTGGGGGCTTAGAGAGTTTGGGGCTTCAGGCCTTTTGGGCGAAGGGTTTCGGGGTTGTGGGTTCAGACGGTGCAGATGGAGGCAGATTGGGGTTGACAGCACCTCACTCCTTGGGCTTTAGTTTAGGGTTTAGGGGCACGGGTCAGGGTCGATCGAAGTTGCACTTCTTCGGTGTAGTTGGGGATGCGAGCCGAGATACTGCCCGTCTTCCCTTCCTCCCTCCCCTGCCTACGACGAAACACAAACCAGGCCCCACGGTTCTGCTTTCGGGAGTGGCGGCTTGGGCGCTCTACGATTCGGGGTTCAAGCGCCATGGTCCAGCGATGGCGTTTGTAGCATCAGGACCCTGCTGGCACTTTTGTGGAGTTGATGCCGGCTTTCTAGGGTTGGATACGCATGTTTGGCATTTTGAGTACGTGCTGGACTGTCTTGAAACGTATGAATCGGCCTCCGGCCTGCAGCGACGCTGCCGAAAGACTAGCAACCCTAAAGCCAAGCCCTGAACCCCATATTTCTTATTATCATTGTCATGATTATAATTTTGATGTTGACTATTCTGATTGTTATGGTCATTATGATTATGACTACCTATACGGAACCCTTTAAAGAACCCTAAAGAGCCCCAGACCTTCCGAGACCAGTCGCTCAGCAACGCCGCAGGAAAACTTCGCAGCACCGAGTTGGCGGCAGCGGCCAGGGGCGCAGAGGCCACGATCGCTTCGGGGCTCTGCCTACTTGGACAAGGGTTCCTTTAAGGGTCCCTTTAAAGGGATCTATAGGAATTCTATAAGGGTATAGGGTTTAGGGCCTACTTGGAGGTTTAGGGTTTAGGGTTTTAGGGTTTAGGGTTTAGGGGGTTCATGTGGTTATAGGTGGGGTTATTACTTGGAGGTTTAGGGTTTCAGGGTTTTCAGGGTTTAGGGGGTTCATGGGTAGTTATAGGTGGGGTTATAGGGCTCCTTTAAAGGGATCTATAGGGATTCTTTCAGTGTATAGGGTTTAGGGTCTACTTGGAGGTTCATGGGTAGTATACGGGTTAAAACTACAGTTACCCTACTTATAACCCCACTTATAACTATCCATGAACCCCAACAAGTAGACCCTAACCCTTTTGCCCTTATAGAATTCCGAGAGATCCCTTTAAAGGAGCCCTATAACCCCACTTATAACTACTCATGAACCTCCAAGTAGGGGAGGAGTCCAAAGGGCTGTAGATTTAAGGCTTAGAAAGGGCGGGTTTAGGGTTTAGGTTTAGGGTTTTAGGGTTTAGGGTTCTAGGGTTTGGTTTAGGGTATAGGGCTTTAGGGTTTAGGGTTTAGGGTATAGGGTGTGTAACAGTATGCGCGGTGGGTGCGCCTTTTACTTTAGGAATAAGGGGCGCACCCACTAATCGCGCGCTTGCATCAGCATGTAGTCCCGCCCCAACCACCCCAACTATTCTCAATTAGGGTTTAGGGTTCACCCCCCAAACCCCCCTCAAGGGGGGCTTTCTTGCTCTCTGCTTCCTTTCGCAGCTCGACATGTAAACAACAATATTTCTCCAGAAATCACAGCTGAAATGGATTTGCTGTCGGGTTGTGGGTCCTCGCGGCCTGTGCCGGCCGCTCGACGAAAAGAAGCATTTCCAACAAACAACTTGGTTGTCGCGCCCTGTACGGGCTGCTCGAAGTGTGAACAAGGCAGGGCAGAGCGAAAAAGTAGGCCAAAAGGGCAGGGCAGGGCAGGCAGGGCAGGGCAGGGCAGGGCAGGGCCGGGCGGGGCAGGGTCAGGAACCAGGCGAGTGCAGGGGCAAGGAGGCAGGAACGCAGGGCAGGAGGGCAGGGCAGGGGCAGGGCAGGGACAAGGGCAGGGCGGGCAGGGGAGGCAGGGCAGGGCAGGGCAGATGGTCGGACCAGAGGGGCTTTCGTAAGGGCTCCAGAACAGAGCAGAGGGCAGGGCAGGGCAGGGCAGGGCAGGGCAGGGCAGGCGGCAGGGCAGGGCAGGGCAGGGCAGGGCAGGGCAGGGCAGGGCAGGGCAGGGCAGGGCAGGGCAGGGCAGGGCAGGGCAGGGCAGGGCAGGGCAGGGCAGGGCAGGGCAGGGCAGGGCAGGGCAGGGGTAGAAAACCACGAACCGCACCAAAACCAAACCAAACAGCGCACCAAACCAACCAGTGTCCGCACCAAAACCAACACCATCTCACCATAGCAACCTGGGTGCGTCACCAAAACCGGCGTCACCAATCACCACACCATGCGCTTGCATCACCAAAAGCCCCTCGTGGACGCACCAACACCCAGGGAGGCCTCACCAAAGGCGGGCCGCACCAAGGACCCAAGCCGAATCTCCCAATCTATCCCAAGCCAGCGTGATGCCAACTGCTACCGCAAAATGCGCGAACATTTTTTTCCCAGGTCGTCTCTCGGCATCGCCAGTGCGCCGGCAGTCGATGGATTGCTGCCGCGCCTGCAGCACGTTTGGCATATTTTGTGACCGCTCCTTTGCGCTTCGAAACTCCGGCGTACTCTAGCTTGTGTGGGTGAAGTTGGGAATAGGTCAGGGTTGGTTAGGTGAGGCAGGCAAAGTATCTTTTGGGACCCAACCAGTGCGAAACTCCAGCTTACTGTAGGGTATACTGTAGCCCGGGTTGGGCGAACTTGGGAAGAGGCGAGGGTTGGTTATGTGAGGTTGGCATATTTTGTCAGGGCTTTTGAGCACCCCAACCCGACCCAAGCTGAGCTGAGGCGTGCCCAACTCGATATTCAATTGTAGTCATGCAACCCAACCCAACCTAACCCATCCTAACCTGTCCCGAACGCAGAGAATAAGAAGGTGTCACCAACCACTCCACCCTCGCCTGCCCTGAAGTAACCTAACCTGGCCCGACCCAACCGAAAAGCCAGCCTGGCACAGCCCAACTTGAATCAAAAGCACCTGACCTAACCCAGCCTAACCCAACCCAACCTGGTTTCACCGAAGCCAACCGATCCCAACCTACGCTAACCCAAGCTATGCGCACCGACAGGAACGCCAAAAGAAACTGAATGCATCGACTCTATATTGAATTGTGGTCAGGCAACCTAACCCAACCTAACCAGTCCTAAGCTGGCCCGACCGAAGAGAAAATCTCACCAACTACTTTACCTTCGCCTACCCTGAAGTAACCTAACCTGGCCCGACCGAAAAGCCACCGTGGCACAGCCCAACTTGAATCAAAAACACCTGCCCTAACCCAACTTGGGAAAGAGGTCGGGGTTGGTTATGTGAGGTTGGCATATTTTGTCAGCGCTGTTCAGCACCCCATCCCGACCCAAGCTGAGCTGAGGCGAGCCGAGGCTCGCGAGCCCAAACTTCCGAACACCGCCATGGAGCGCCGTGCCTGCAGGAATCCACACATAGGTCCCGACGGGTGAGGTGAGGCTCGGGTCGGTCAGGTGAGGCGCGAGTGAGGACCGAACGCAACCCCTAACCTGAACCGCCTGAACCTGGCTAGCTTCGTTTGGCTTCACGGGAACCTACGCGAACGGCCGACAAAGCTTGCTCCAACCTAACCTAACTAAGCCTAGCCTAACGTAACCTAACCTAGCCTGACTTCACCCCAACCCGACCCAAGCTGACCTGAGGCGAGCCAAGGCTCGCGAGCCAAAACTTCCGAGCAGGGCCATGGAGCGCCGCGCCTGCAGAAATCCACACATAGGTCCACACGGATCCGGTCAGGTGTGGCGCGAGTGAGGACCGAATGCAACGTCCCTAACCTGAACCTACCCAGCTTCGTTTCGCTTGACGGGGACATACGCTAACGGCCGACAGACCTTGCTCCAACCTAAACTAAGCAGACCCAGCCTAACGTAATCTGACCGAGCCTGACGTCACCCCAACAGGACCCAAGCTGAGCTGAGGCGAGCCAAGGCTCGCGAGCCAAAACTTCCGAGAACCGCCATGGAGCGGTGCGCCGCGCCTGCAGGAATCCACACATAGGTCCATATATGTAGGTGAGAGGCTGGGATCGGTCAGGTGAGGCGCGAGTGAGGACCGAATGCAACGTCCCTAACCCGAACCGCCTGAACCTGCCTAGCTTCGTTTGGCTTCACGGAGGTCGCGGAGACCTACACTAACCGCTGACAAAG
Organism: Symbiodinium sp. CCMP2592; assembly: GCA_905221615.1. Taxonomy (NCBI): domain Eukaryota; class Dinophyceae; order Suessiales; family Symbiodiniaceae; genus Symbiodinium; species Symbiodinium sp. CCMP2592. The sequence continues at coordinate 734,807 of CAJNDT010000868.1, forward strand.
CTTGCCCCAACCCGACTTAACTAAACCTAGCCTAACCTGACCCGACCTAGCCTGACTTGACGGATTTGGGGCAGGGTACAGTTGACCGGACCATGTCAAAGGAACAAGAACAATTTTGAAGAGGAAATGTTGTCGCTTCTCAGGTCTGGTTGGCTTCTGGTTGAACTTCGCAAGTTCAGTCGGCTCAACATAGATAGGGTGGGGGAATGTCAGGATAAGCTCACCCAAACTTCTCCCAACCGAAGGCAAGCAGAAGACCAGTGACAAAAACAACACGCCAACAGCAACCCGACGTTACCTATTCCCGACCTCACCTAACCCAACCTCACGGGCACCGTTAAACTGAGCCGAACCCTCAGAAGTACTATCCTGTCGTCTCGGAGACACGACCGGACCATTTTTGCCGCAAACGAAGATGCTGTTTCTGAAGCAGGCCGGAAATAATTTGCAAGCGGATGCGAATGGCCGTCGACTTTTTTGCAAGTCGACGGACCCAAACCTGTAGCCAATGCTCAGTCCCCCGTAGCTCCTGCAGCCTTGGGCGTGTGGGGACTTGCCTCCGCTGCCGCGGCGGCCTTTGCTTCTGCAGCCTTTGGAGTGCGCGGACTTGCCTCCGCTGCTTTTGCTTCTGCAGCTTTGGAGTGCGCGGACTTGCCTCCGCTGCCGCCGCAGCTTTGTCTCTCTTCCAGAGGTCGAGCAACTGTCGACACAGGAGTCGCAGCGGAAGTTGCGTGTCGCGAGCCCGAGACAAAGCCTGGATCATGAAGAGGATGTCCCTTTTGCGCGCCTGGTCCAGCGAAACCTGTAGCTGAAGCAAGTCCGTGAGTGCTTGCATGTGCGACGCGTAAGAGTGTGACGCCAGCCTTTTGCCCGCACGCTCCAGAGCCAGCGACCTCTGCTGTCCTGGCCGCATCTGCGAGCTGGACGCAGCTGCAACAGCTGCGGCATCGTCCAGTGCTGCCGCATGTGACGGCGAGATGAAAGCTTCGGACAACTTTCTCTTTTTGTCATCTTTGGTGGCTCGCCTCTTCTCAGCACGCTTCTGCCCTTCGCGAACCAGCAGCTGCAGAGTCGACCACGCCGATCGCGGGGGCAGCGTCTTCAGCACCGGGCCTTTGGGGAGCAGCCGATTTCGCAGCTGCATCTCAGCGCCCTCCACCGTGGCTGCTGCATTGCGCATGGTATATTCCGAAATGTCAGCTAGACGGACCAGTGGATCCTGCTCCATCCATCGCGCCAGAATGACATGTGCGCATTGGCCCAGTTCCGCGGACGTGCAGCCTGAGGAAAAACGTCTATGCCTATCCCAACCGAAGCTAAACCAACCTAGGGTAGACACACCAGGCCAGCGCAACCTCGGCTTTCGAAACCTTTGGCAACCGTACCTAACCTGAGGCACCCCAACCTGGACCCACCGAAGCCAACCGATCCTAACCTACGCTGACCCAACCCACGGGGACCGACAGGAAAGGCAAAAGTCCGAAATTAAATCACGGACGGTATATGCAATTGTATTTATGCAACTTATAGCCCAACCTAACCAATCCTAACCATTCATGCAACCTAGCCCAACCTAAGCAATCCTAACCTGTCCCGACCGGAGAGAAAAAATCTCACCAACTACTTCACCTTCGCCTACTCTGAAGTAACCTAACCTGGCCCGACCCAAGCGCAAAGCTACCCTGGAATAGCCCACCTTGAATCAACAGCCCCTGACCTAACCCAACCTAACCCCACCTAACCCAACCTGGCCCGACCCAAGCCAAGGCGAAACGCAAGTCCCTGCACTGACTCAAGTTTGATTTACTCCTATACCCAAACTTAATTTATCGCACCAAAACCTGACCCAACCTAACCTAACCAGTCCGTAGTCTGCCTGACCCTCACCAAACCTCGCCCCACACAAACCCCTGGGACGGCCCACTTGAATCAAAAGAACGTGACCTGACCCAACCCGACCCAACCTGGCCGGACCCAAGCCAAAGCGAAATGCCAGTAGATGCACTCACTCAAGTTTGATTTATCCTACACACAAGTTTAATTCCAATTTTAATTTAACCTAACCAAACCTAACCTAACCTGACCTCACCAGTCCGTACTCTGCCTTACCCAAACCAAACCTAGGCCGAAGTACCGACGGCTGCGAAACCCCAACCCTAATCTCGCCTCAACCACCACCCTATCCCCTCACCTGACCTGAGCGAACTCAAGTTGCATCAAAAGAACCTCTCATAACCCAACCTAACCCGACCTGGCGGAAGTGAAGCCAAACCAAGGGCAAGTAGATGCATCGACGCAATTTTGGTTCATCCTACTGAAACCTGACCCAACCTAACCAGTCCCGACCCAAACCGCAGGAAAGTATCTGCACCTACACTTTTTACGCAAACCAACCCGCAGCTGCCCTACCTAAAAACCCAAGTCCTCCTTATAGCTGGACTAAGCCCAGGCACACGTGCAGATGACGTGGTAGCCGTGCCATGCTCGGCTGAGTACCATGACCAAAGCCAGTTCGGACAGGAGCACGTGCAAACGTGGAATGGACATGGATTCCATGGGCTCCTGCGCAACTCTAAATGCGGCTACTTTCTCGTTGCCGATACCCGGACGTAGCCATTAATTGCCGCAGCACACAACAAACAAGGTCTCCTCCGACGACCCCCCCGCAGAGCCCGTGGCTTTGAACAAGTTCAATGAGCGTGCAGCCTGAGCCAAAGCCTCCGGAGTAGCGGCTCGAATCAAAGCCAAAAGTTTCTCGTGCGCTTCCGAATCGACCACCAAGTCTGCTCTCATGACCGGCATGCAGTAGGTTCTCCTCACCTGCAGGGACCGCAGACGTTTCATCACATTTACAGGAAACATGACCCAACCCAGCATCAGCCTTTTGCGCGAAAACCTGGCCCCTAACCACAGCACACGCGCACTGCCTGCCAGTCTCTGAGCTTGCCCGGGGTGTAATCTGCGCAGTGGAAATTGTGTGGCAGGCTCTCGACGAACTTCCACACCGGAGGGCAACGTCGCTGACGACCCTGTGCAAGCGAAAGAAAAAGGTTTGCAGAGGATGCTGCAACTACGTCATCCCCCTTGTTGCGCCCTTTCCTATACTGCAGTAGCCTCCTCGTCCACCCCCGGCTGCACATTGTCCGAAGTCAAGAAAGCCAAGCATGGCGGCTTTGGATCCTCGACCGTGAAGGTACAGGTGGACTCATTCTCGTCAACGTGCTTGTGTTTGATTGCCAATCCGCGAATGACTCCCTGGATACGCGGAGTGATCTCCTCCATGCCCCAGAGATGATAAGCGCACGGGAGACCATCCTTGATGGTTCTGTTCATTCCTGCTGCAGCGCAGGGTAGCGTGGGGAGGACTAGACTGGATCCAAAAAGTTGTATCCGGTCAGGTTTGGTGACATCTGGCTGCCACTTTTTCAGTAGGTTCGGACTCCTTTAGATCAAGGTTGGGTATGTTTGGTTAACTTTGGAGCATGCGTTCCCTGCCCTAAACGCAAGTACATGCACGGACTCAAGTTTGATTTCCTCCTATACCCAATTTTATAGCAAAGTTAAAAGTCAGCAATATATTTCTCATCTTCAAATGTATTCGCGAATCAAATATCTTTGCGAATTCCATATATAGGAAGTTGCAAAAGCGAACGAGTGAGAGGTCGCTTCTTTTTATCAGCGCGAGCTGAAGCACGGGAGGTAAAAGTATGTGGCACGAGCAACCACGAGTGTGAACCGACTCCGAGTCGGCACGAGCAGAGCACAACGACTGAGAGTCGTAGATGCATACCTCCCCCCCCCCCGGAACAACGATCACAGGGTATGGGAGGGCGGGACAAAAATTTTCCTTTCGGCTCTCTGAGAGCCGTGATGCTGCACACACTCGAATAGATGTGCAACAAGCAGGAAAATTTTCCCAATGGTTGAAACATGAAAACTTGCTCGTTGAAACAACTGTAAACATTTGATTGAAAAATTGCTGACTTAGCGAAAACAAAGAGTTTTCGCAAATTAACTTCAGCTATAAAGCTTTGTCGTACAAGTACGAAAGCTTGCTTATAGCAAAGTTAAAAGTCAGCAATATATTTTTCTCATCTTCAAATGTATTCGCGAATCAAATATCTTTGCGAATTCCATATATAGGAAGTTGCAAAAGCGAACGAGTGAGAGGTCGCTTCTTTTTATCAGCGCGAGCTGAAGCACGGGAGGTAAAAGTATGTGGCACGAGCAACCACGAGTGTGAACCGACTCCGAGTCGGCACGAGCAGAGCACAACGACTGAGAGTCGTAGATGCATACCTCCCATGCACCTCATCTATGACTCGACGTCAGCGAGGAGAGTGCCTGAAACGAAGCATGCAGGACGATCCCTGGAATACGGCTCCAAGTAGGTCATCTCGGACCATTTTGCCCTCGAAGGGGCGTCCGCCAAGTTGCTGTGGCTGGGGACTCGCATGAACCACGAGAGACATGGTCCTGGCTCATCGGCAGCCTCAAAGTGTAACAAGAGTTCTCGCCAGTAAGGGTCAGTGGCAGACCCCGAGACGCATGCCCCCAGCACACCAGAATGGTCAATAAAGAAAAGTGTCCTCTTATTTGCAAGGTACTGCGACCATAGCGACCGAGCAAGGACTACAGCGAAAAGCTCTGTTTGCCCAATAAGGTGTCTCTTTTCAGAGGACCATTTGGACACAAGATCATCATTGACCTTACAGCCGAAAGTACGCACCTGCGGGTGTCGGCCCCGCACAATCAAAACTCCCCCGACTGTGGCCAAGTGACCTCCGCTTGCGGTTGGCTCGCATGCGCCGTCAGTGAAGACAAGGACAGGAGGCTCACCCGGGGAAGAAGAAAGAGACCTAGGGGCACCCCTAAGGAGCCTAGCCCTAAGAACCTTAAAAGCTTGCAGCTGGTCATCTCTCAGATCCACGAACTCCGACTTGCTGTGCTCAAGTTTGCGAACGTCCGCGACTCCCAGTCGCCCAGTTCTGCCGAGGATCTGGGCCTTAGCAAACTGGAGTCTGCCAAAGAGAGTCGGCAGAGTTCTGACCTCAACCCGACCTGAAGAAATGATGCTGCCTAAAGCCTCGGAGAGCGCAGCAGCTCGATCCGGCTTATTACCGATCTTTACACTCGCAAGCGAATCATCGGAGGTATCCACAAGAACTCCAAGCATTTCTGTGACGGTGGCAAAAGGTTTCTCTTTGGGCTTTGCCATCTGAAATTGCAGGAGATCCATCAGCGAGTGAACAACGTGATCAGTCGACTGAGAGAGTAAAGTGGGGGCTGCAGCAGGATAATCGTCAAAGTAGCAGCTGGTCAGGACGAGGAGTTCCCACAGAAGCCTTTGGAGGAAGAGCGAGAGTTGAATTGCAGCACCGACGCGGATGCGCCGAACGGCAATGTTTTGCACACGAAGCCACAAGCGGAGCCTCCTGGCTTCTTCAGGACGAGAACCGCCTTCGCTTGCTCGGACGGCCTCAGAGGCAGCTGCTTGTACGCGGATTTAAGATCATAGGCTTTGGTCTGCGGCTTGGAGTGTGCCACGTCTTTCCAACAAGCGTGCACTGGACCACGAAGCCTAGTCCCATCGCTGAGCTCGAGATCAACGGAGCCTGTGTATTTGCAAGCTTTCATGATATACATGCAAACCCATGCGACCTCGTCCAAGGCTTTGAGGGAAAGGCGCTCGAAGCATTCAAAGCATGCGTTGACCCCATTCTCACTGAAGTCATCGATGGGCCGCCACTTGCCCTGCCACACAGCGAATCTTCTGCAAGGCATCCAGCCTAGAGGAAAAATCGAGTCCACTTCTGCGCGAGAAAGCGGGCCGTGTAGCCACTGCTTCCCACTAGGGTCTGCCTCCTCAAGAGTGATGTCCCAAAGGGGCTCTGAGTATTCTTGAGGCGGTGCACTGTCTACTCGCTTCCACGTTGCGCGTTTGAGCAGACGCTGCCATCCAGAACTCGGACTCGGAAGAAATGGCTGGCTTACAGTCTGGCTCAAAGACGCCCGTCCGGGGTTGGGACCCGGTAAGCTTAAACCCCTGAGTAAGATCATCCCATAAGGTGGTGTCAGGCCAATTAAGGGAGGAGGCGATCTTCTTCATCAAGAGGACACGTTTGTTGCCTAGCACGGCTCGCACGTCAGGGTGAAGGCTTGCACGAAGTTTTTCCTCTTCGGGGGCCAGCTCGGACGCCCACTTTTGCCAAAGCTTTATGACATTAAGCCGGTGTCTCATGACTCCAACTGGACCCTGCACCAGGATAAAGTGCAGCACCTTAAGCATGCCATCTGGGAGACCGCGACATGTGTCGAAGGGATGCTTGAGGAGCTTGGCTTCTTTCAAGAAAGTGCTCGGCTCACGATACACTCCGAATGTAAATGATGTGAGCGAGGTATCTGGCAGATAGGGGCCAGGATGCGGCGGGCAATTCGGGCCCCCTGGAAAACTGGACCGCAGCAGCTTGGAGCCTAGCGGCACGGATAGCCAAGAGGCCGTAAGGCATGACTTATTGTTCAAAGGGGGAACGCGCGGAGCGCGGACCGACACAGTGTAGGCGAACTCGGAGATCAACGGCGGGAATTTCGAGGCACGAGGTTGGGCCTGCGCGGCCGTGCGTGAAGCATGCAATGTCGACACTGCTTGGGGTGCCAAGAAGAAGCCGCACGAGGCAGAGTGAGCTGCAACGTGGCCAACAAAGGCCTCACAAAAGGCTTTGGGGTAGCTGCCATCCAACCGAAAACCTGAGCCTGGAGGCTTGCCGTGGCTTACACAACCGGGGCAAAGGCCGCCCATTGACTGGAAAACATCTCGGTTGGTCACAAGGAGGGTCTTGCGATTGTAGAATGCACCGAAGAAGCATGCAGTCAGGGTGACTCGTGGCAGAGAGCGTCGAAGCTGAGCAAAGGCTGGCAGCTCCCAAACGGCAGATCCGATGGGATGCTCTACAGAGACACCAACCGACGGAAATGATGCAAGGACTTTCTGAAGCAAAGTGGCAACGTTGTCGAAGATGGCGTTAGCCGCCAGCACGCGGGAGGCTCCGGGCTCTTGCAAGTTGGGCAGACCTCTGGGAGAGGCGAGGCTTCGAAAGACACGCCCAGTCGTGCCAGTTGGCAGGGAGAAGTGTATCCAAGCGACAGCTCGATTCTGTAACACATTCTCTAGAAACTGAAGCGTGAGCGATTCTCGCAAGTCGAGGCGAAGCACATGTGCATACGCCCGGGGAACCTTGTGTCCTGCATCAATGGGCAGAATGTCGAACCCTGCCTCTCGAGCGACACTTGAAAGGAGGGCTGAGCCCGCGCATACCTCGATGAACAAAGGCTTCTCGAACAGGTGCGCTTTTCTGGGCTCCTCAGCCAAGCGGACAAGCGAAGGCGAATGAGGGACATGATTGGCAGATGGCTCGGCACTCGCACGAGGAGGCGCCGCTATGAATCCATCCCCAGGAGATGCAATGCCTGTGTTTGGCTCTCGATCGACCTCTGGAGCCTCTGATGGGCCCGGACCCCTGTCGCAGGGGTCTGCACTGGCCGGCGGGCACAAATCGGAAGGGTTTGGGAGCCTAAACCCCAAAGAGGTTAGGGTCGCAAGCTTATCGCCGTCAAGCTCAGTGAAGAACCTAACGCAGAAGGCAACCAAGACAACCCTTGAACCCTTCCACGGCAGAACGAAGTGTGTCAGCTTGTCTGCACGGAACTTGACACAGTCGCCTACCCACTCCAGCGGGCCTCCGATTACTTCTTTGCCGTCTAGCACCAGCCTTTCGTCGCCATGCCCCTCAACCCACAGCTTACCCCCTGAGAAGGTGCTCAAAGGGAAAACGTGATTCTCGCAAGAGTGGTTTTGTAGATCTCTATGTGGCGGTGCGGAGTCCTCGAATAGCACAGTGACTGTGCTGAAAGTGCACTCGGGGGCTTTCGCACGCACGAAGGCGGTGAGAGCAAGAGTCGCAAAAGGATGCAGGCCGCACGTCTTGCGTATGTTCACGGCTCCGCCATGCACGCATGCACCCGTGCTAAAGGACTTGGCAGCTTCATCTCTGGGAGAGGGGCTCATAGGCAGCATGCGTGCCAAAGCGAGCACGTCGTCCTTAGAGGGCAGTCCTTTGGCGAGGATCGCAGCGGCAAAGGCCTCAGGCGAGCCAACCTGTGGCCCAGCATGTTTCGTCATCAATCCACTTCTCAGTTGCTCGAACTCAATCAAAAACTCGCTGTTGGGGCATGAACAAGCACTCTGCTGGGCATGCGAAAAACTAATGTCCTGAACAAAGCTCGCACTCGAAATCTCACACAAAGAATCAAGAGAAGCTCGCACACGTTTGTGGGAAGCTTCCGGGACTGCCTCTGAGGCAGTCGATAACGCCTTAGAGGCGAATTCTGTGCCCTCTTGTCGGGCCTCGGAGGCACGACAAGGATCGTTGGCACCCCGCTTGCAAGCCGTGACTAGTCACGACTGCTTTGCAGCTTTTGCCCTCTCGGGGCAATCAACCGCTGCATGGCTCTTGCCACACTTGGGCCAGGCGCATATGTGCAAGCCTTTGCTGCACCTCCCCCTGGTCACGACCTCTTGGCACGTTTTCAGGTTGAAGCCATAACAGATGCTTTCGCCGGCATTGGTATGCGAGCGACAACCTTCCAAGCCAGCGGGGAGTCTCGACGAAGCTCGAAACTTGCTCTTTCCTTTTCCTTTGCCCTTGCGCGTGGGCACCCAGTGATCGGTATTCACACCAGTGGGTGTGTAAGGACCTGGCCTGGTGTCCTTGATCTGTGGCGCATGCCCAGAAGGCCTGGGCATCGGCTGCAAGATATGCAGCACTTCTGGGGCCATCCATGTGTCTTCGAATACGATGTCCAGTGGACGGCCACTGGGAGTGGCCTGAATGCCGGAGCGCGTTCTTTCAGCTAAGAGCTGAAACAGCTTCCTGTCTGCAAGCTGTAGCTGATTGAAAGTAGTCTGGACGTGTGTCTGAGGCACCTGGTCCAGGCGAGCACACAACAAACGCTCCACCCACTTTGCATGAAGACTGTAGTCAAGCAAGTTTCCCATTTCCATTGCAATTCCTCTCCGGGTGAGGGCGAACTGGAGCAACAACTCGGTGGTCGTCTCCGCCTTCGCGGATTCGCCCTTTTCCGTCTTCAGTCTGCCTGAAGCGTCCACTGACAAGACCGTCCCTTTTTTAGAGCTGCTGGTGACCTCCTGCTCTTTCGACGTGAGACGATCCCACTCAATGAAATGCAGGCGATTCTGCTCGTAAAGCGCCACAAAGGCATCCACCAAGCTGTCGGACGGCTCCAACCGATTACGAATGTCCAACCCTGGCAGCCGCTTTGCGATCTTATTGTGCCGCTCTGCCCTTTCGGGCACACTGAGCCGACGAGGAGCCGACTCGTCGGTCTGCTCGACCATCGCCTTCATCTCAGCCGTCGTGACTGAGAAGGCCTCGTGGAAAAGCCGTCTGAATGCAGACTTCTGCCCCAGATCCGGCTCAGCCCCCAGAGCATCCTTCAAGGCACGAATCAACTCAGCATCGTCCCCCGAGCCTGGGGTGTAAGAGCAGCAGAAAGCCACCTTAGCAAGGGTCGTGATCCCTTGAGCCTTGAGCTTGGCGGTATCGGCCTCCGCCAATCCAACCTTCAGGCATCGTGATGCAAAGACAGGCTCGGATTCAGAAAAGGAAGCCATGGCGGGAAACTTCGGCCCTCCAACTCAGGAGTGATCCGGCCCTCGCTTGAGGTGTGACTCGACGCGGGCGACGAGCTCAGCAATCTTGCTTACATTGTTCGTATTCAACGCGATGATTGGGCTCACCGCAACTTGCAGGACACTACTCCACTCAAGCTTGGACTTGCAGGGCTAGCGGACGCTCTTGCACGGCGCGCTTTCTCTGGATCGTATCTCGCAGCGATAATCTATGCTCAAAAAGGCCACCTGCCGCTCCGCGGTCATGTCTTGCAAAAGTACTTAGGCCTGCAGCATAGAGCGGAAACATTGCTTGCACCGAGGATACAAAACTCTTGGCATGTCAACCAAGTTCTCATATGCAGCCGTAATGGTGCGCCCACACTTGAAGGTAGTTCCACCTTCTTCTGCGAGCAAGTGCAAGACCCTAGATAAAGTGTGTCTATAAAACTGAGGGGACTCACCAAGCTTCGCCAAGTCGACTCTGCCACGCCAACGTCCCAGGGCCTCAGCTTCGGCAGCCTCGTCGAGCTCTCGGTCTGGGTGCTCCTCATCGGCACTGTCCTCCGAGCTTGACACCATGTCTCCTACTCCGCACTCATCTTCAGGGGCTGCTGCCGGCGCGGCAGCAGCATCGGCGTCCTGAAACTGCTCTCCTCTTGGAGCGTCCGGCCTGAAGGATCGCTGGCGAATCTTACCAAGCACGGTGTCAAGGGACCTGAGTGGGGCCGCTTGGGAGTCTGACTCGTAAAGCAACTCCGTTCCAATGCCAGCACGAGGAGAAACATGGTATCCCAAAATGCACCTGACATCCCTAGGGATCCCCCATTTGCTGCACCAGCTCAATGTGGTCCGCTTACAAGAATGTGTCCCGATCGAAGTGGCCCTGAAGCCGGAAACCCCGAGGAGGCTCCTCAACCAATTGTTTGCTTGATCGCACGGGAGTGGGCTATCGCTCCAGGTTCCATGGCTCCGCGGAGCCGGGAGCAGAGGCCTGTTGTTCCCAGAAGTGATGCCTTCTGAGGCGAGGAGACCGAACCAGACTCGGCCCCAGCCGGAGCCTAGGATGCCCTCAGCATTTGCAGTGACAGGAAGGAGCCGCGTCTTCCTTTCCAGCGACATGCTGGATTTCGAACGCGCAACCTCCGCCTCAAGGTACTTGCCACACGCAGAAAGCTTAAGTCGAGTGACACGCTGCCCATCGCTGTATCTAGCCCTGCCGAAAGTCAGAAACAAAAAGTAGCCAGCTGCAACGCGGTCAGGCTTACCTCTCTCTTCATCAAGAACTTGCTTTTCGAGCCTCTCAACCTCGGCAACAAGGAGCGGCTCCCTCTGGCACAGGGGTCTCTTATCCATGTAAGCTTTAGCCGATAGGCCGACAACCCTGCCAGACATGAGCACTGCATCGGCCGACCCGAGCCCGACCACAAACTTCGCGAAGCCAACCGAAGAAAGAAAACTCCTGAAAGCTGTGGGGGCCGCGGTTGCCGCGGTCGTCACGAAGTAGTGATGCACAACAGGCTCGGTGAGCGGCAAGGCAACAACACCTTGCTTCGTGGTCCACAAGATGAACCTGAGGAAGTGGTTGGCACGCGTATGCAAGGTACTGGATGCCTTGGTGGACATGCACTCCGCTATGCTATGCGAGAGAGAACCCGAGCTGAACCCCAAAGTCCTGGATTCAAAGTAGTTCCTGGCCACCATGAAGCACATGGGGGCCTTAAGCACTATCTGCAACCACTTGTTGATGGCAAGGTTGCGATGCTCGTCCTGGAGTTTCGGCCACGGCTTCTTGATGGCATCACCATATTTAATCATTTTTTCATGCAGCTGGTCAAGCTTAAGCTTCTTACACTCAGGCTCACCGGGCTGGGAACCCGCTGCGATAGCATTCTCTTCGGCAAAGATAGTCAAAGGCATCGGGCCTTTCGGGCGTAATGGCTTCGGCGCGGACTCATGAGACAGCAACCCTGCTTCCCAAGGCTGCTTCCAAACTGATCTGTGCGAAGATGAGCATGACAGCAAATGCGACTCAAATGCATCTCCGGAAGCCATTGATCCTATGCAGTAGCACTTGACCGAGGCTTTTCACCCCACTCACAAACCGAGGAAGAGGGGCTACTGATAAAAGAGACGCTCGAGGCGGCGGCGCGAAAGCACGGCCGACTGCAGGAGGTGTACCTGCACTCTGCGAGCCTCGCGATTGGTACAGAACAGGGGCCCTGAAGATTCGAAGCGAAGGCTGAGAAGTAACAAGGAGCAAGACTGCGTAGCTCCTAGCAAAGCGGGGACGGAAGGCTCCCGAATCTCGCTCTCCCAACCCCGCACTTCGAGGCCCTGCACCAAGAGCAGCGTGACGAGGCGACGAGCAGGCACAGGCGGCTCGCCCCTCTCCATCCGACCCCCTCACCGAGGAGGGGTCTTGACGGCCTACAACGTCAGACAAGTTGAGGCCCGGGGGGCTGTTGCAGTTAAAGTTAAAGGCCCACAGCCCACAAAAAATTTCCTTTCGGCTCTCTGAGAGCCGTGATGCTGCACACACTCGAATAGATGTGCAACAAGCAGGAAAATTTTCCCAATGGTTGAAACATGAAAACTTGCTCGTTGAAACAACTGTAAACATTTGATTGAAAAATTGCTGACTTAGCGAAAACAAAGAGTTTTCGCAAATTAACTTCAGCTATAAAGCTTTGTCGTACAAGTACGAAAGCTTGCTTCATTTATCCTACCCAAACCCGACCTTACTTAACCTATAACCATTCCGCAACCGCAATCTGCCGTATCCTCAGCGAACCTCGCCCCACCGAAACACCTGGAACGGCCCAACTCCAATCAAAAGAACCTGACCCAACCCAACCTGACCTAACCAGTCCGTAATCCGCCTGACCCTCACCAAACCTCGCCCCACCCAAACCCCTGGGACGGCCCAACTTGAATCAAAAGAACCTGACCTGAACCAACCCAACCCAACCTGGCCGGACCCAAGCCAAAGCCAAACGCAAGTAGAAGAAGAAGTGAGCGACGGAGGTAGCCTCGCCGCTGTGACCAACCTGTGTTCCAACCTGCATGACCAGGGCGCGTCGGTTCGGGACGGGGGTGTATTACACCTACACCGTACAAGCAACATCACTGAGACAGGGCTCTACTCGTGTAAAAAACCGCGGCTAGACGTCTAAAGTATTGCGCATTTGGTGTGGTCTGGAGGTCTGTTACCGCATGGCAGGACTCCTACAATACCCCCCCTTACATACAATACTCCCCGCCACCACTCCCTTACATAACAAGCGTCATCATCCCTCCCTTACTAGAATTCTGCAGAAAGAACCACCAGACTATACTGTCATCAGAGAATCCAAAAAACTCCCCCTACCAGTCGTCTCCTTGGGAGGTCCCGATAGGACCAGCCCGTCCCAGAGGCCTCCCTATAGGAGGGCCTCGCCCCGACGACTTGACGAGTGTACCAAAAAGAATACGTGGTTATCATCCCATACTGTCCGAATCCAAAAGGAAAAAACATAGAATACAGTCTTCTACCCTTGCTCAAAGATTATCCGTGTTCGTTACCGCCTGGCCTCGTGATCATCCGGATCACTTGCGTCCCCCCTGCTTGCCCTTTCCTTTGCTTTTTCCTCCCTGCTTTCCTCCCTTCCCCTTGCCTTTGCCATCTCCTTTTCCTTTGGCTCGTGTACGAGGTCCTCTGTCCATGTAGATCTGAAGGGTACTCGAGGCATTTGGCATCTTAGCCGACACGTACAGAGCCCAATTGAGCGTCCGCTTGATCCGCTCAGATACCAAACGAGAGGGTTCCCCCGGCAACAACCGTATGTTGTTAACCCCCTTGGAGTCCCTCGAGACCCACTCCACAAGGTTCTCCAAAATGCATCCTTCCGCAGCCTCGCGTCTCGAGGCTGCTTCCGGCAGAGGTCGCTTATCCCCAGACAGTTCCGCCGCCTTTGCCTTGAGCCCGTCCTCGTCCTGCATAGCACCCACCACTTCACAAAGCTCCTTGTAAAGCACCTGTGCAGCAGTACCGCGGATAGCAGGCTTAAGCACTTCCCCGGACTCCACATCCTGCCATAGCTTGTCCAGTGACGTCGAATGCTCCACCCGCAGGAAACGGTAGGATTGTATGTCCTCAAGTCGGAGTTCACACCGCTCCAACCGCTGTCCATGCTCCTCAACTGTCCCGACGAGTTCTTCGACCTTAGCCTCAAGTTCCCCCATCTTGCGTTTGCGTTCCGCGTTTTGAGCCATCCCACCGTTAGGACAAGCACTACGAGTGACCTGCTCCACCACATGGGCAGCGACGAAGAACTAGAAATTCGAGCTGAAATGACAGCGGCAAGTGATCCAACTCTGAAGACCAGGGACAGGCGTAACCAGTTACCCCCCCCATAGTGCCCCCCGTTCCCCGCGCACCTTGCTCAACAAACCTGTCCTGCGTCAGTAGTACTACGCGCCCGAACGCTTTTTTGAAAGCTTCCCGATATGCCCATCCCTTAGTGCTTCGGATGCGTGCGTGTACCGTTCATGATTCTTTCTAGCTCCAACGGACCCCAGGACAACCCCACAGTATTTACACGTACGATTGGCGTCCCCTGGTCCCCGGCAGTCCGGTTGATGTTGGGGTAGATCGCAATTCCTGAACTGGACCTGGCAGGTTGGGCAGGTGACCAATAGGTGTCGCCCCAGACGTGGTCCCTCTGCAGCTGCCGGTCTGCGTCGCACTGCCCTGGCCTGAGCGGGACGGCGGTTTGGTGGGGGGGGCGGTGCCGGTTCTGCTCCCATGGGTCCCTCAGGTCTCGTATTCCAAGAGACTGCATGCGGTGATACCCTTCCCGACGCCCCCCTATCAGCCAACCTGTCTGCGATTTCATTTCCATGCACTCCCGTATGTCCGTATACATGCTGAAAGGATAGATCAAATGCTCTGCGAACACGACTTACTAACATGGCGACCATATCCCCCAACAAACCATTTTCCCTGTCTTGGGTCAACCTTGTCGCTATCCCGTAGGCGTACTCGGAGTCATACAGTACCATGGCCCTCCTGGGGACCTCCGCAGGAAGTCGCTCGTGCAACTCTAAAAGCCACTTACACGCCTCCCCGATGGCAGATAACTCCGCTGTGTTGTTGGTCCCCTTTCGCGCGCCCATCCATACTGGGTCATACTCCGCCGTACAAACCGGTCCATATAACGCCGCCAGCCATGGAAGATCCGGGCTCGGATCCTTGACCCCATACACCACTACACCCCACCCGGCCATTTGCGGCCCGGCTGCTGAGCCACCGCTGCCCCCAGACCCATCCGTGTACAGATACCAAACTGGTGGATACGGTAGTTGAGTTCCTCGATCCTGTCCTCCAACCTGCTCCTCCGGATCTATGCATGTGAGCCTATGTAACTGTTTCTTGGCAGGACAGTCATGATCCTTCCTTTGCTGTGCGCGACGAAAGGTTTGCCGACAAGCCGTACACTGAAACGACTGCACCGTACTGAGTTTGGGATCACAAATCGAATGTTCCGCCTCATAGTGAAAAGCGAGTTGATTAGCCTTGCCGAACTCCTCCCCACAAACCGGGCACTTGTGTGTTTCCCCTCCCCTGGCTGCTCTGCGATCCTGTCTTAGCCTACGCGGTCGATTACCATACGTTCTTGGTTCCGGCTCTTCGTACCCTCCTCTACGTCGTTCCCCGAGTTCATCCTCACTGTTCTCAAACTGTTGTTCCGTCGGATCATCGGCCGCTTCACGAGCCCACTCCGGAATGGGGTCCCCCAGTCTCCAAGCATCTAGCTCCTGCTCCCTACCCCGTATCACTTTCTCGACCGGAAACGCCTTATATACGATTTTTCGCCAGTGACCGCGATCCTGAGCCAGGCGGAACCAGTCCATTTCCGAGATGTCGGCGACCCGAAGGCATGAGTTGATCCATTGAGCCTGTTTGAACGGACATCGCTGCTTCGCCTTGGAACCCTCCAACCAACCGAACAAAATCTGCTTTTGTGGTTGTTCTGTTGTCATGCGCGCTACATGTCCCAACCATAGGAGAGAGGCCCGACGTACCGCAGAATCAAAAGTTTCCCACTGTACCATACGTCTTAGCACCGCATTGGTTAAGCCTTGTCGTCGCAAATCCTGAATCTTGGCATTGAAAATCCTACGAATGGAAAAATTCACAATGTTCTGCATCCTGTGAACCTGACTGGTTTGCCATGCTCTAGTTCTGCTGAAAGTTAAAAGAGTCCCTTTGACCGCCGCTTTGAGGATCTTGACGCGAACACTCTTCTTGAAATCGTGTTTGCGACGTTTCGCAGCTTTGCCCTTGGTCCAGGCTGACGAGATTTCTTCAATTTTCTGTATGCATTTGCGTGCTGCTCTTTCTGATTCCGCCGTGTGCCCCGCCCTCTCCGACAGCATTGCTCCCACGTGTTTAACTGACTTGCTTTCTCCTATCCACTGGACATCCGTGGAGGGACGGGCTTCAGATTCGACTCTCAATCCTTCCGTTTTACCTGTGTTGACTATACCTGCAAAAGACGTGATTGTTTCGGTGAAGATTCCTTCCGCCCTTCGCGCCTCTTCCGCTTCCCCGATAATGCCCGTATCATCAGCATATGCGAAATCCCCGATAACGCGTCTTCTCGTATGCCTACCCTCATCCTCCCTATCTCCTTTCCTTTTGGCTACTTTTCCATCCACTTTAAAAGTCCACGTCACACCAGGTTGTTGTCCCGCATGTGATGCCGCTCTTGCCCTTCGGGCCCTGAAAACCTCCATAAAACCGTGATGATAGACATTAAGGAGGATGGGTGAAGACGGACAGCCTTCACGGAGACCTCTATCAGGAACAAAACTTGCAGACGTCATACCTTGTAGTTTGACCTTGCTTGCCGTACCTTCATGAATGGCCTTAGGACTTTGAGAAACCCACGAGGACATCCTTTCCTTTCCAACGTGCGCCATAAAGCATGTCTAGCCACTTTTGGATAAGCTTTTTCCAAATCAAAAAATCGGAGCAGGATAGTTTTCGAATGTGCGGACTGGGCGGATTCCTCCAACAACCTTCTTGAAAGCTGTTGTACGTCGTCCACTCCTGAACCCGACCGGAACCCGAACTGTAAGGGGTTAAGCCATAGCTGGCACCATCGCTGTGTTCTCATAGCACAAATACGCGCCACAAGCTTGGAACCCACCGACAATAGCGTGATACCCCGCCATGTATTCTTGTTCTTGCGGTCCCCTTTCTTTTTCCACAACGGTATGATAATACCTATTTTCCAGGACTTGGGCCATGACTCGTGTTCCGAACCGTCCGGGGCGCGAGTTGCCTCCTCCCAACAACGCTTGACAACCCTGTATAGAACTCGTTGCATTTCCGCCCCTCCCAGCTTTAGGTATTCTGCCACCATGGAGTCTTCCCCTCCGGCTTTGCCTCGCTTCATGGCATTTACCGCTCGGCGAACTTCCTCTTGCGTGGGGGGGTCATCTAACTCCATACAAACATCCCGCGATTCCATATCCTCCCAGACATTTTCCGAGACCTCCCCTCTGCCCGTTTGGATCGCCTGAAAATGTTCCTTCCATTCCTCAACCTCCTGTTGATTCATGACATGCCGTGTCCCTCCATCGGTCTTCTTACGTGTCGCCCCTTGCGTAAGCTCCTTGACTACGCTAAACACCATGGATGCATTGGGTTTGTCTACCAGTGCGTTCGCCTCATCAGCCTTAGCCCGTAACCAGTCAACTTCCCATTTGCTCAACGTTCTGCGTTTCATCTGCCTGGACTGCTGTAAATCCCGCCTAGCCCTTGCCATAGCCCCAGCGTCCCCGGACCCTCTGGCTTCCCTGTCTTGCTCCTTTGCCTGCAATATTGCTTGATCTAGCCGTTCAATGTCCCCCCCTTTGTCCCGAAGCCAAGGCGCGCCTTTGTGACTCTTTAGAACGCCGCAGACCTCAAAAGAGACGTCCCTACATATTTTACACATACGCTCCCATTGATCCTCCATGTTCGCGTTTTCCATGTCGGATCTACAGCTACGCAGCCTAGCCTCCACCTCGAGGGTCCACTTCTTCCTAAGCTCTTCCGCAGAGGTAGTCGTACCCGCCATGCGCGCGATGTGTGGCTTTGGAGCCTGTTTGAGTCCTTTGAAAGGGGCATCCCACCGCCTACCCACCCTTAGTTTAACCGAGACTGGGTTGTGGTCCGTATACTCCGACCATGGAGCCACGACGCTGGGACCCTCAATAAAAACTCTGGCCGCCTGAAGATGCCATAGATCAGTCTCATGAATTAAAACATGATCTAACTCATGCAACGACTTGAAACGAGGATGACGCCATGTCCATCTATGCCGCATCTGGTATCTACTGGATGCCTCCCTATATCCTCGCCTGCCACACCACGCTCTCCACTCTGCTCCTGCCGTTGTAATCTTGGCCGCCGAAAAACTCCCCACTACTTCGTGATTAGGGTGCCCCACGTCCCGGTTGTTGCCTAACTCCGCATTTAAGTCGCCCAAAACCAGGCGCATGCTTGTAGCAGTAGCCAACCCCATTGCTATGTCTACTTCTTGACGCACAGCTTGGCGGGCAGCCTTGCCCGAAGCGCTGGTGGGTGCGTACGCGCAGCATATAAATACTCCTCTTCTCCAGCCATCCCTTGGCATTTGTATGGCCGCAACCCGAACCGAACGAGCATACAGTACCCCGCCCCCCGACTGCCACCAGGCATGCCACGCTGCCACGCCTCCGACATCAGGAATCCAACCCGACCCGCAACCACTAAGAACCTGTCCTGACCTGCATGCCTGAACCTACGAACTCCATCCTGTCTGTACTTAAGGTCCGTGAGGCCCACCACGTCCCACTTTTGTATCCTCATCCTTTCCAATATAGCTGTCATTTTCATCTCCTGATCAATATCCCCAGCCTCAGCTCCCAATCCCCTGGTGTTCCATGTAGCTATGTGCATATGTGCTCGTAGTTGTTTTGCTTCTAAGCGTCGGCGCTTCAACTTCTGTACGACCGCGCGTGTACGGATAGACCTCATACGGGATAGACGGCGCTGTACTTGCGACAAGCGCCTGTGTAGCTGCCGCCTACGATGTCTGTCCTCCCGACTGGTGGTGTTGGGCAGTGCCCGAAGCGAGGCCTGCAGCCTATCACGCAAGTTACGAAGTCTGGGCATAACCACGTGTTGCAAGGATCCGATGATCTATATTAACCGAGATCTACGAGTGTGTCTGGTATTTCGGTTCGCGTATAGTTACGCGTACTCTAAAGGAATACCTACTGCCGTTCGTGACGTGCTTGTGAATATCCCCCTAGTCCGCAGTGTAGAGCCCCGTCTGACAGACACCGTGACCCGTGCCGAACACCGTAGGGTCAAGACCCCCGAGCAAGACCCCGTAAACGCACCACCGGTGGCAAACCGCCGACCACACGGGTTGCCCCGACCGCCTCGACGCCAAGCCGTGGTAAGACCCCTGTCCGAGAGCGAAAGCTTAGTCGTCCCAACGGGGAGAGCCGGACGCCATAATGGCATCCAGCCCAACGGCCCCAAAGGATTTGGGCCGAGACGGCATAGGAGATGATTGGCAATCCCGTCCCCCTCCACCAGAGTTGAGAGCACGAGGTGCATAAAGGGCCCGCTAACCCGGGGGAACTCCTACCAAAGCTAGGCAGGGATGGGTTGGCACGTGCCGCATGCGAAAATGTTGCCGTGTCCCAGTGTAGATATTGTTGGTTTCTCGTTTCCTCCCTCCCGGAAGCGTCCGTAGACCTACGCAGCGCAAGGCGTGAAGGTTCATGATATGTCAACGCACAGCAAGCATGACAAGACATGACTGGCATGAAAACCGCCAGGAGCCACCGTATAACCCTTGTTTTATTTCTCACTGTTCTAAATGCGGTCTGGCACGAGTGTCCGCGCGCCGCCCACGAGGAGGACGTAGCCAATCGGTGGCACGCCCAAACGCAAGTAGATGCACTAACTCAAGTTCGATGTATCCGACACCCAATTTTAATCTAACCTAATAGGTTCGGACTCCTTTAGATCAAGGTTCGGTGGGTTGGGTGAACTTTGGAGCATGCGATCCCTGCCGGGACATTGGGTTAACGCAGTTTAGACCAGGTGTGCATAGCTAACCATCGAAACAGATAATCATCAAACAAAAGCCACGGCTCTCTCCAAGCTCTGGGTGACAGTGCCCGTGTTGTGGCCGGGCACTGCCGCCTCGAGACCTCCCGCCCAGGCTGCGCGCCACTGTTCGTTCACCAACATCAAAACTTCGGACTGCACATAAGCCAGGAATGCGTACGACTCCGTCGCAGCCAGTTCGCACAGGACACTCTGCCACACGGCGTGGAACAGGTCCACGTTGGCAGGCTGTAGCTCCAATTCACCTGGAAGCGCAACGAACGGTGGTATTATTTTGTAAAAGAACAACAGAACACAAGAAATCACACGGGGGCAGGTGACAGGTCAAGGACAAGTTGGTGCGGGTCAAGCCGGGTTGGCTGGGAATAGGTGTTATGACTCATGACTTATCCATGAGCAGGAAAGAACCAGCGCGCCTGGGGTGCCATCCGCACAGCATTGCTTTTGTGACCACACGTGGCCACCTTGACGTCGCGGATCGCACGCAAAACATGGTGAAGGTCCAGCTGATGACGCAACGTCGGCAAAACCTTGCAGGCCGCGAGCTTGCCAGCATCGGTCCCGTCCATGCAGACGAACTTGACCTTCAGTGTATCGATGTCATGCCGCTGCATCAAATGCACGAAGCTGCTCATGGCCGCGGCTATGCTCACTGTGTTCTCCTTCGGTACCCAGCACAAGGCGGCCAGGACCACCTCTGTTTGCGGCAAGGAGCCTTCCTGCCGCGCCACGGGCTTTTGGGTGAGACCAAACAAGCCTAGGCCCCACCCGGACGCAGATATTTTGTAGGTATAGTCAGTAACGAGGACGCTGCCTGCGCCATGGATCTGGTTGCCGAGCAATTTCTTGATGTTTTGCACCATGAAGCCGGTCGTCATGAGACAAGAGCCCTCTGTAACATTCTGACGCATCTCGTTTTGGAGGGTCAGCAGGCTCAGCGGACTCTCAGGCCCCACCAGTTGCAAGGGCGTGAACTGAAACTCGTACGGTCTGACGTTGCCCTACGTTGCCCTGCTCGCTGCACTTGGCTAGGTCCTACGCAGACACGAGTTTGCGGCGCCACCACCCACAGGTTACATAGGAGTAGTTTGCAGGCAGGTCTGGTTTTAAGGAGTCTGGTCGGGAAATGCGAAACCAGGCTAAGTCAGAGCAGAATCAGCTTGGGTCAGGTTAGTGAGGTTAGGTTGGGTGAGGTTGAAGGGCAAGCCCAGGCTAGGTGAGGTCGCGTTGGTAGAGACTCAGATCAGCTTGAGTTGGGGTAGATACAGTCGGCGGACGGTCAGTTTCCTACAGCTTGGAGGATCGCGCGAGGTCGAGGCAGCTTCTGGTAACTTGGCTTGCAACAGGTTGGGTTAGGTTTCGTGACAACCACGGGATACATTGGGGTACTGTGCAGGCAGGGTCGCTTTGGAGTCAGGTGGGGGTTGTCTGAGACCAGGCCCGGTTGGACTACGATTAGGTTGGGTCAGGCTAGTGAGGCTAGGTTGGGTCAGGTGAAAGGGCCAGCCAACGCTAGTTAAGGTCGCGTGGGAGAAAGTACCTGCGATTGGATCACCTACGCTACAATCACCGAACCTATTTGGCGTCAGGATAGCTTAGGTTGGGTCCGGTGAGCTCTCATCAAGTTAAATACACCTGGCCCGACCCCAGCAATCGCGTCTAGCCCCGGTCTTTTCCCAACCTGACGTGATTCCATAAAGTTTGAGTCTACCCTGACCTACTCCGTTCCAAGCGAGACTACGCGCACCGACCCGGACCTGACCCAACCTAATGTACCTCTATACATCCAGAACAGCTTGGGTTACCTCAGCTGACCTGACCCAAGCTACGTGGCATCAGAATAGCTTAGGTTAGGCTGGGTTAACTCCGGTCAAGTTAAGTTAACCCTAACCCGACCCAAGCGATCGTCTGCACCCAACCTAATCCTCACCTAGCCCAATTCACCCACCCCAACCTGAGCATCTGCACCGGCCCGAACCTGACCCAAACAGGCCCAGCCGATCCAAACCAAACTACGTGCTCCTGCCCTGAACTTACTGAACCTTGCCCGGGAGGGCAATTTTACAGAGCTTGGATCACGCAAGGTTCGGGCAGCTTCTGGTAAGTGACTTCGGACCGGGTTAGGTTACGTCTCGATATAGGGCAGACCTCAGAAGATATGTGGCGTTCGGTCACGTTGGATCAGGTAACGGGGTGAGCTTAGGAGTTGTCGGGGTCAGTTTCCCTTGTGTGAAGCGAACGGACTTCAGAACAGAAAATCCCGCCCGACCTAACCTAATCCCACCTTCAGTCACCCACCATGCTCCAAAGCGGTCCTGAACGTACTGCACCCACAACCCGGCCAGGTCGCCGCAGGGCTTGCTGGATCGTGGCTGTTTCCGCAGGTGAGCCCGATGGGCTTTCTCATATGTCCTGAGAAACTCAAACGAACGCTACTTGTTCTTTCTTGATGAGCTGCATGTGGCTGTCTCAAGTGACATTGGGTCAGGTTAGGTCAGCACAGGTGGCTTCCACTGGTTTGCGTTCGGTCATGGCAAGGTTGGACTCCCTATCCCGCAGCAAACTAACCACGCCGTGATCATACCTTTAATGAAGCCCCTGCCCGCCTTCTACGTGGGCATCGTATCCCGGTCCCCATTCTCCGAAAGGAGCTGCGCGTGTGCTTGTAGAGGTCGGAGATGCGCGACAGCCGTGGCCCGCTCTTTGCGTTTTCTGGATGCTGCTGCGTCAGCATCGGCAGCATCGGGCTTCTTTTCATAGTGAGCGCCTGACTCAAGCCATTCCGCCTTGGCACTGCCTTCCTGCTCCAAGCGTAAGTTGAAGCGATAGCTCAAGTCGCACTTGGAGTCGCACGTGCACTTGGCCCAGACCTTGCCGGTCGTCTCCTTCACAGACACCTTGGTGATGCGAGCTTTCTTCTGCTTCTCCTGTATCCAAGCCTCCAAACTGCCTCTGACATCCTTCTCAGTTGCGGTTGTCAAGTCCAGGGGCAAGCATCTGGAGTCCAACTCTGTCCAAGGCAACACTTTCGGCATCGCAAACGCATGCACGGCCTGGCCTTGTCTAGCCTCGGCTATACTGCTACATTGAGCAAACCCGCTCTGACCTCAACGCTCCAGAAGCTAACCCAGTCCGAAGCAGAGCTACCTTCAGCCCTTCGCCGATAGGTTTGGTTGATACAGGACAGCTTGGGCTCAGGTTTCGTCGTGGGTTAACTTGAAGCAGGCTGGTTGAGGTTGGGTTAGGTCAGGTGAAGTCAGGTTGGGATAGGTTGGGTTTTCTGCACGTGACATGATCCCGAGCTGGCCTAAGCTTGGCTCATCGTACCCAACCCGACCTCACCTGGTCCTACCTAGCCGGCATTAGGAGGTGCCTGCACCTGCTTGAACCCAAAGTCAGGACAGGTTATGCTGAGAGGGCCGACACGGTTCAGTGACCCAGGCCTCGAGGTTGGGTCAGGTGAACTCTGACGAAGACAAATTAACTCTATCTCCGTCCATATTAATTTTCAAATTCTTTCACTTTACCTCCGACCCTGGCCGTTCCAAGCGAGAGTACACGAACAGACCCGAACCTGACCTTACCTGAGCTGCCCGAACCCGGATCAGGCTGGGTTGACTAAGCGAACATCAGCGAACGTATTGGCGTCAGGATAGCTTAGGTTGGGTCGGGTGAGCTCTTATCAAATCAGATACACCTGGCCCGACCCCAGCAATCGCGTCTGGACCCAGCGTTATCCAACCCTAACCCAATTTAGTGAATATTTCGTCCAATATTCAGCCTATGCCAAGCCTGACCTAGCGGACCTAGCCCGTTCCAAACGCAAGTACCTGCACCCACCCTGACCTGACCCAACCTATCCCTATCCAGATCAGCTTGGGTTGCCTCAGCTGACATCACCCAACCTAGCTTGCGTAAAAACAACTTAGGTCAGGCTGGGCTAACTCTGGTCAAGTCAAGTTAACCCTAACCCGACCCAAGCGATGTGTCTGCACCCAGTTTGGTCCTGACCTAACCTAATTCAAGCAATTTTTCGGCCACCCCAACCGTGCCCCATTCCAAGCCAGAGCACCTGCACCGACCCTAACCCGACCCAACCTATCCTACCCGACCCAAACGAAACTAGTTACTCCTGCCTTGAGCTTACTTAACCTTAAAAGATCTGAGTCTAGTCGAAACTAAAGCGACCCCATGGAATTACCTGGACAAGATCATCTTGACGTGAAGAAGGAAAGCTCGAATAGCCACTGAGGTATGCTTGAGGAGTAATAGCAACACGATGAGAATGTAATTGCGCCGCCGACAAACACTCAATTAAACCGCAGGTGCCAATCCGCGAGCCTCAAAATCCCAAACCTTCAACATTCAGTTCAGCCTCCTGAAGCCCCAGCTCCTCCGGGAACGCCGCACCCTGAACCCTGAACCAGGTGGCACCCAGAAGACCCGATATGAGCCTTACTTGGACGCTCGCGGGCGCTTCTTCTGATATTGGGCGCTAACCTCGGCTACATGCGTGCGCACCCAAGAAAGCTGAGTTTAGGGTGTGGGTTTCTGGGATCCTTACATGACGGATGCAAGTGTGGGTTGTCGGGTGTTAGAATTAGGACTAAAGCCGGCGCTGGGCGCACACCATGTTGGAGGCAGGGGGCGAAGGCTTTCAGAAGCTGTAAGCTTCGGTCACGCGCAGCGAGGCCCTGGTGGCGCACTTCCCCCACCGCCGATTGGATGGATCGGTCAAACGCTGCATCAACCTGAGCATTCAGAACTGTCATGTGGCCCAGTACAAGCGACAGTACATGAACCGACCCGAACCTGACCTAACCTAAACTGCCAGGACCCAGATCAGCTTGGACTACAAAAGCTGCTCAACTCCACCCAACCTACGTAATTGGCGTCAGCACAGCTTAGGTTGGGTCGGGTGAACTCTTCTCAAATTAAGGCAAACCTGGCCCGACCCCAGCAATCCTGCAATCGTGTCTGGATCCAGACTAATCCCAACCTGTGGCAGCAGGAGTAGTAGTAGTAGTAGTAGTAGTAGTAGTAGTAGTAGTAGTAGTAGTAGTAGTAGTAGTAGTAGTAGTAGTAGTAGTAGTAGTAGTGGCAGTAATAGCTCGACAGCAGTCCTCCTGGCACCCGGTAGTACTAGGAGTAGTAGTAGCGGGAAGCGGAACAACGCCGGCAAGCCAGCTTAGGTCGTAGTAGTAGTAGTAGTAGTAGTAGTAGTAGTAGTAGTAGTAGCAGTAGTACTAGTAGTAGTAGTAGTAGTAGTAGTAGTAGTAGTAGTAGTAGTAGTAGTAGTAGCAGCAGGTAGTAAGTAGTAATTAAGTAGTAAGTAATAAGTAGTAAGTAGTAAGTAGTAAATAGTAAGTCGTCAGTAATAAGGCAATAAATCAATTAGTAAGCCGGGGCACACACGGCGACGTGCGTTTGTCGTATCTTCCCGACCAGTTGCACCGCGTGCATCGAGCACGGTTACCGGGCTCGCGCACGACCGAGTGCATGGTCAGGCCCTTAGCCCAGGCCACCACGTCGGCCTCGCGAGCTTGTAAATTGCCCCAACATATTAGCCTCATCCAACCCCTCATCCGCCCGAAATACACGCAGCGAACCCAATTTAAAGCCAACACGACCTTACCCGTCGCGGCCCAACCTCACTACATACTCCAACCATGCAAATGAGATCATCCCCAGTCTCCCGGCGTCGGAGAGGTTTCTTCTCGGTCGTGGTGTAGCCTTGTCGTAGCAAAAGTTGCACGCTTACGAACATGACTCTGAACTGCTGTATTGCGTTAGGAAGGCGTGGAGATCCGGAAGGCTGTCTTGCCCTTCTTCTTTTCCTGGCACTGCACTGGTAGGTTGAGGGTGTGGCTGAAGCCTCCGGGGTTCGTTCCTGACCTAAGCTATCCGAATCCGACCCAACCTAACAGAAATATACTAGCCTGGCCTAACCGAACCTAACCTGATGTAACACTACCTAGTAAACCAAACCTCTGGGCCTGCTTGGTTCTTAACCTAACCTAACCTAACCCGACCCAACCCAAGAAACCCGTATCAACCTAACCTGACCTAATCTGACCCAGTCTAACCTTATCTAACCGTACCTAGTAAACTACCCACCTGGGCTTCTCTAAGCTAACCTGACCCGAACCAACCTAACCTAGCCCTAGCACAACCTAACCAGCCCGCACGCAGCTGGCCAACCGAAGCTAACCTGAGCGATTGTAATTTAACCTGACCTGCCCCAACCTCCAATGGTTCGTGAAGCAGTGTTGCGCAGTACAGACATAGGCAATGAAATCGAAAGCATGACGCAACAAGCCACGTAATCGCACCCTCAATTCTAGCCTGAAACTTCTGACTGAAATGGATTTGTTTGCGCGAACTTAAGCTGAGGTTGCCCAGACCAGCCACCGCCTTTTGGAATGGTTTTGAGCGGCTCGGCCTGTAGGGTTTAAGGTTGACGAATGCTCTGAACGTTGCCGAGCGCGGAACCTCCGGCGGTTCTCCTGCTCTCGCAGCGGCTGGCGAGGTCGGAAACTCGTCCTGCGACTGGAAAGCCAAGAAGAATGTGAAGAGGAGAGGCTTTCGTGTCCATAATAACAGTATACGCTAGCACGAGAATATGAGGGTATTTGTCTAGCTTGCCCAACTAGCAACATCGTTAAGAAGCACTGGGCCTAGCAGACATAAAATTTCTAGGACTCGCATAGGAACCCTAATCCAGGCCAGGAATTCTTAATCAGGTTCCTACATAATTGAAGAGAGCAAAGTTTCTTCCAAACACTACGCAGGAATCGCTTTCAGGGCTTCGTCAGGTACTCGATCGCGAGGAAGCCTTTGTAGTCTATTACCCAACTGTAGGTCAGCCAAGCTAAGTCTGGCCAACCAACCGCACCCTCGGCTCTTGTGTTGCAGCAGCGTAGTAATCTTCTAAGTGCTAGTCGTCTTTCCCTGTCGTCTTTCCCTCGTGGCCTTGCCCTGCTTGCTGCGATCCTTTTCCCGTTTCTTCTCCTGGCGCCGCAGTCTTACCCAGCAGAAACACATCGAAAGCGAATCTGTGTTGCCCGATCCGAAAGACACCCTGGCTGGGCGAAGTCTAAAGCACCCAAACCCTGCTACACAATCCAGAGGTTAGTTTGACGACACGGAGGATGTGTTTTTTTTGTCTCGGGGCCCGCTACTAACCTAACCTAACCGAAACCGAGCCAAGTTCGCAAACCCGCATCAACCTGACCTCATCCAACTTGATCTAAGCTGCCTTAGTGAACTAAGATACAGGGCCGGCTTCGTTTATAACCTGACCTAACAAAACCTAACCCGACACAAGCTACCAAACACGTATCAAACTGACCCGACCTAACCTGATATAAAGTTACCTAGTATACTAACCCTTTGGGCCTGCTTACTGGGACTGAGGTCGAGCTCCAGACCCTTTCCTAAGAGCTATTCCCCTCAGAAAAAATTATAAAACCAAGTCTCAAGCTCTGTCGAAATAGGAAGAATTATTAGTTAGTGTATTCTTCTTATTTTTGAAAAATACTCTTGGTCCAGGATCGGATGACTAAGAGCTTCTTACGTCCATGCTCAAGGTATGATCCCTCGCCTGCATCTTTTCTTGTGTTGCAGCAGCGTAGTAATCTTCTAAGTGCTAGTCGTCTTTCCCTCGTGGCCTTGCCCTGCTTGCTGCGATCCTTTTCCCGTTTCTTCTCCTGGCGCCGCAGTCTTACCCATCAGAAACACATCGAAAGTGAATCTGTGTTGCCCGATCCGAAAGACACACTGGCTGGTACCAACGAGAAACTCATCGAAGGTGCAACTGCGTTGGAGCACCGAAACCCCGCTAGACAATCCAGAGGTTAGATTGATCAGGCTGAGGACGTCGCTTAAGTTGGGCTCCGGGCTCGTTCCTAACCTAATGGAACCCGACTCAACCTAGCAATCCTGCATCAACCTAACCTAACCCAACCTGATCTAACCCGTCTTAGTAAATGAGGGTCCATTCAAAATTATTGGCCTGCTTCGTTTCTAACCTAACCTAGCCCGACACAATCTACCAGACGCGTATCAACCTAACCCAACCTAACCTGATCTCAACTGGCTAGTACAATAACCCTCTGGGCCTGCTTGGTAGGACTCAGGCTGAGCTCCGGACCCTTTCCTGAGGTAACCTGAACCGACCCAACCCAACCTGGCCCTGCTTGGATGACTAACTGCTTATAAGTTATATTCGTGGCATCTGGCGCCAATTTCGTGGCATCTGGCTTCCGCTTTTGTCAGCTTAGAACCACTATTTTCCAATCCGTGTACAGTTCTGTGACTGCCTGAGGTGGCATCGGAAGGAAACCAAAAAACCCTAAGAGATACCTTAAAGCGGCTCAAGACCAGACATCATGCTATTGAGCTGAACACACAGCTTCCTCTGATGGTTTTGAAATGGAGAGCGAGCCAACACTTGATTGCGCCCAAGGTCACCTGGGACGATTAAGAAAAAAAACTAAGAAGCACGTGGCTCCGTTGGTTTGCCGTTTCTCTATGTACAGATCGCTGTCTGATATGTGCTCAACATTGTACAGATTGTCCTTTGATGTGGTGTGGGAAGGAAAGAAAAAACTTTAGGATCGGCTCAAAAACCCACGGCGTTTGTCAGTGTGTGTCTGACGTGACACTGAAAGGAAACGACTCCCAGGAGTAATATTATTCCATTCTTTGTGCACTGTTGGACTTGGAGGGGAACAACACAAGCCCAGGATTTCCTGTGTTTCGGCTCAAAACCCTAAACCCTACATCCTAAACCCTGACCCTAAGCCCTAAACCCTAAATAGGTTGAATTGGATAGTGAGCAAAATCAAACAACAGCAGAACTGTGCATCATGACTTCTTTTGTTGTTGAAATTGAAACCGCTGTGTGCAAATGTGTTTGGGCGGATTTCATGGAATCTTGCTGTCAACCGACAAACATGGAAACAAATTTTAAATCTTTGGGTTTCAGAAAGCCTAAGATATGAAATATGAAGCATACAAAATTAGGTCCAGAATAGATTTCTTGTTCTTGGTCAACAAATAATTGTCTTGTTCCAACAGCAGATAGTTTTAGATTCGTAAGGAAATGGAAACCAGTAGAAAGATCCGAGGCACCAGAAGCAACAAGAACCCTAACCCTCTTCCAACAGCAGAGCGTCCCAGATTCGTGTTCATATCCACAGACAGAAACTCGGAGTTCCGAGCCACTAAGTAATCTATTTTTTTCTTAGGTAACCCTACTTGGAGGATCACGGGACTTAGTAAGTAGGGTTATAAGTTTTCTAAGTGGGGTTATAAGTAGTTAAGTATAGTTACCCTAATTATAACCCTAGTTACTAAGTCCCATGACCCTTTAAGTAAACCCTGAAACCTAAACCCAGCAGGTCTCGTCAGGATGTCAGGCACACGACTTCATCGAGCCGGAGCAGCACAGACAGGCAGGCATGAAGCAACCCCGAAGAGGGGTTGCTTCCCGAGACCCCGAAGAGGGGGCCCTGGAACCCCGAAGAGGGGTGAGCGCGGATCCCGAAGAGGGATCACTGAAAACCCCGAAGAGGGGTGAGTGAGAACCCCGAAGAGGGGTGAGCCCGGACCCCGAAGAGGGGTCAGTGAAAACCCCGAGGAGGGGTGAGTCGGAACCCCGAGGAGGGGTCAGTCGGGACCCTGAACAGTTCAACGAGTGTTGCAGCGAGGGGAGAGCCAGAGGGAAAGGGATAGGGAGAGAGAGAAAGGGAAGAGAGAAGAGAGAGAGAGAGAGGGAGAGAGCGGGAGAGAGAGAGAGAGGGAAAGGGAGAGGGAGAGCGAAAGGGAGAGGAGGGTACAGAGAGAGAGAGAGAGAGAGAGAGAGAGAGAGAGAGAGAGAGAGAGAGAGAGAGAGAGAGCGAGAGAGAGAGAGAGAGAGAGAGAGAGAGAGGAGGGAGGGAGGGAGAGGGAAAGGGAAAGGGAGAGGGAAAGGGAGAGGGAAAGGGAAAGGGAAAGGGAGAGCTGAGAGAAGTGTGTCTAAAAGCCGAAGAGAGCGACTGCATGTGTTTGTCTCATCATACGATCGTAGCTAAAAATTTGAGAACCACGCACGAGGTCTCGGCTACAAGCTGAGCGATTTGATTGCAAGCTCTGCATCATACCTCAAGGTCCGGTGCCCAGTGTCAAAAGATCTTCTGTGCTAGTGTTTTGAGGATCCTCACTGCTATCTCAGCCATCTCCTGCGACTCGACTCGTGGAGTAGCCCCCTGAACGAGTTGTTGATCATAGACATTGAATAAGATTCGAAATGTTCCAGGGCCCTGACATCTCGCATCGGGTTATGAACTGCAGAGAGCCACGACGAACAACTATGAACATGTCTCAACAGCGAACCGTTGCCCCCTGTCCTGGCCCAGGTTTTCCTTTTACTATTCCCCGCGTTCTGCCCCGCCGCCGCCCACCCCTGCCCCCGCCGCCGCCGCCCCCTACCCCAAAACCTTATCCCCAACCAAAATGAACCCCACCCCTCTTTTTTTTTTCTCTGTCTCTCTCTCTATCTCTCTCTCTCTCTCTCTCCTCTTTCCTCTTCTCTCTCCTGTCTCTCTCTCTCTCTCTCTCTTCCTCCTCTCTCTCTCTCTCTCTCTCTCTCTCTCTCTCTCTTCTCTCTCTCTCTCTCTCTCTCTCTCTCTGTCTTCTCTTTGTATTTCTCGTGCAAACTTCCTCATTGTCAGATGGGATGGGGTTGTCTGGTACTTTTATCTTTGATGCTCTTCTCTCGCTCTCTCTCTCTCTCTCTCTGTCTCTCTCTCTCTGTCTCTCTCTCTCTTTCCCAACGAAGACCAGTGTCGCGACTATGTGTCCGAATTCGCCTTCCTCTTCGTGTTGAAGACGACACCAGTCACACCTGAGTGTGGTCTCGTACACGAGGGCAATCATGGGTGTTGCAAAGTGGCAGAAGTCGCACACACACACACACACACACACACACACACACACACTCACTCACACAGGACCTGTTTTGAATTTGGCGCCGGCAAATGGCGGGTTGCCGAGCCTTTCTGGCAATGGCGGGTTGTGGAGCCCCTTCAGGCCACATGTGTGCTGAAAAACGAGACTGCATGTCAGAGGTGCTGTAGGACCGCATGGCTATTATGCTCTTAATGCCAGTTTCTGGCCAGTAGCAACAGACATGTGGCTTTGCCAGGCTCACATCAAGCTTCTCGCTCACCCCGCCAGCAGAGTCCTAACGGACCAGAATCAGAATCTGTGACATCTAAGGCTTCCAAACCAGGGAAACAAACAAACTAGCGAAGTCTATGGCCTCGTGGACTTCGGAGATCGCGATCGGTCCGTGGCCGGAGAAGTGGGGGACCCGGCACTCGTCGGCGAAACCAAAGCGTCCTCAGAAATTTGTAGTCGGTCGCTGCAAGATAAACGTTTCACCATGTGGCTCCCGCTCCTCATGTTTCGGGAGGGGCAACGTCGTCATCTGCGGTCCGTCCTTTGTGGGAAAGATAACGCTCTTTCGATGCAAGCCCCTTCAGAAAACACCCTTCAACATGCTGTCTAGAAGCTGCAAGAGGCATCGCAGGAGGAAAGTTCGAGTCGTTGTCCTCCTCCTCCTCACAGGGATTTGCGAAGCTTTATTTCTTGTGTTGCAAGAATCATCTGCGAGAATAGAATTCCGATGCGGGCCCAGGAACTGACTCGAAGCCATGTCCCGATGCAAGCCCAGCCTGAAATGATTGATTTCAGCTCACAGAAAAGCCATGTTCCGAGTAAGAACCATGTTTATGCATGCCCAGGAACCCTTGAGGAAACTTCAGCATTCGTCGGGGAAGCCTCAAAAAGACACATGCAGTTGTATTAGATGTTTCGCAGCACAATCACACACCACAACGAGCGCAAGTGTCTCCGAAGGAACCAAGGGACCGGAGGTCCAGTAGTCGATGTCCGTCCTTCCTGAGATGAGTGCTTGATACGTGTTTTACATGTAAAAAGCACCACAGCATGCATGCCGAAGAGCCGCTCGCGGCTTGCTTGTCCGTGGCCTTGACAGATCCTGTCAAGCTGTTTCTAAGAGCATTAACAAACGACAAGCTTTCAGCTTTGAAGTTTCTGTCTGTCCTTCGCAAGCTCAACTTCCAGCTTGCTGCTTTTGAGAAGCTCCTTCTTCCTCATCAGTCGCCTCTCCAGATTGGAGCAGCGCTCTTTCCACTTTCCGAAGGTATGCGCCGCCCGTAGTCTCATGGCAGCATGCTTCGTCTCCAGGTCCCGAAGCCTTTTGTCGCCTTCCGCGACACTCAAGTCCAGCTTCAACTGCCAATCCTCGGAGTTCTCCCTGAGCTTCTCGTCACACTCCTTCGTGTGACTCTCTTTCTGCTTCTCCATGGCCAGAAGCTTCTCGTCACACTCCTTCGTGTGATTCTCGCAGTCCTTCTCCATGGCCACAAGCTTCTGCGCACACTCCTTGGACATAGCACTGACCTTATCATCACATTCCTTTTTGTGATTGTCCTTCACCTTCTCGGTGGCCAGAAGCTTCATGTCCTTCTCCTTCATCTCATTGCGAAGCTTCCTCAGCTCGGACTCCAGGGCCTCTATCTTGGCCTCCTGCTCGTCCGTCTTCTGCCGAGTGTCCAGCTTCTCTTGACTCAGAAGAGTCACCGCTGCCTGGTGGCCCAGGCCTCCTTGAAGCCTCAAAGCGGCAGCTTCGGATTGCCAGACTTGGTACATGCTTTTCAGACGATTGTTGCACAACCGTCCAAGGTCTGCGAAGGACTGCTGCTTCTTTTTCTCGTTCCTGTCTCTCTCGTCTGCATTGAATATAGTCACCGACCACTCCGACGGCATCTCAAACTTCAGAGCACCACTGGAACTGGACGAGGACGAAGACTGGCCACTTGACCTTTGCAGCAGTGCTGCTGCATCTGCGAGCTGCTTCTGGACGAAGTTGTCCTTTTCCTTGATTCTCTCTTGCTTCAGCGAAAGCTTCTTGTCCGCATCCGCTCCCTGCTTTCCGCTAGCAGAGGCCCACTTATTATCCTGACGCCATTTTCGCCACTCCTCGTCGCTCCACCATCCATCATTGGAACCCCCTCCAGAGGCCATTGCTTCCGCGGAAACAGAAGAAACACACAGTCCTGAGAGACCTGTCAACTGAACGAACGTGTTCCGAAACTTGTCACAGTATGCAGGTCTTATGAGTGCCACGGCCGGATGGTTGCATGTTTAAGGTTTGCACGATTCCCATCGGTGGTTACAGATGGACATTTCACAGCTTTAGTATATTATGCTCAAACACAGCACAGAATATGCATGCTGCATGCTTCGATCATGAGCACTGGCCCACTTGCTGAGCAACACAGTCGACGGTGAGGTGGTTGAATGTCGTGTGATCAGCTGACGATCAAAATCTCTGCTCTGCTGCGGTGCCAAGGCCGCTGCATCATCGACACCTTCCGAGGAGCCTCAAGGAGATTGCCGGTATTTTTGGGGGATTTCGGGTGATGGGTTGACACTGAGTTTTAGGGTTTTTGAGTTTTAGGGTTTTAGAGTTTTAGGGTTTTAGAGTTTTAGGGTTCTTGAGTTTTAGGGTTTTAGGGTTTGGAGTTTTAGGTTTTTGAGCTTTAGGGTTTTAGATAGGGTTTTAGGCTTTAGAGTTATTGGGCTGAGGCTTTGGGGCTGATTTTCGATTGTTTCGGAGCCAAGTTTGAGAGCTTTTCATTCGAGGCACATCCCAAGCATGGCCGGTTGTTTCAAGTTGGTGGCCTCCTGTTCTGTGTCATTGAGGAAAGGTCATTTTCTCTTTCTTCTCGATGATCTGATGGTCGCTGTTCTAGCAACACAAGCAATATGTGTGGGCCAGCTATTTAGGAAACGCAAATGGACTGAAAGAGACACTGCACAGTCTAAGATGCAGGCCTTCGCATGGACACTGGCCAACCAGCAAACCACAGGACCTGCACCGTCTCATCGCAGAAGAAACTCTGCTGGTTAATTTGAAGATCAACATGTGATGTGTGCTCGTACACACTTCCTGCCAACAGCACAAGTCCTATCATTCGAGTGGCAGTGCTTCGTCAAGATAGCTTCGGCTGACTACATCTTTCCTCGCCAGGATGCGGCACATGTGGAGTGATTCTCAGCTTTTGCCGGAGGGTGGCTTCGTTGGGGGCTGGCTGGCTGTTCAAGGTTCGTGCATCAGGTCCGTTGTTATACCCTAAGTTATAGCCTTCTCATCTCCTGGGATACAGAACGGCTCTGTCAGCGGGGCACATCTTTTGCGATCGTCGCTGGGTTTTTTTTCATCTACCTGCAGATAGCCCAGTGCTGATGCTACATGTTGGAAGAGAACAGTTCGTGTCCACATGCTTCAGCCAGCTGTCTTGAATAACACCTCCCAAGCAGCTGTTTGCGGACAATGCCATGTGCCAGAACAGCAGCTACACGGCCTTCACCACAACCATCACCAAAAATCTACCAGGAACGGCAGCACGAGCAGCAGCATCCACACCAAGACACAGACACATGCCATGTACCAGAAGTAACTTCAGGGAATCAAGCCTAACAGATGCAAACTACTTTGGAGTCTGTGGCCCGGTCACTGATGCATTACACCCAGAACACTACCTACACCCCCACCAAATAAGAAGGCCTAAGACCTAAAGACACACGCTCGTCAAATAATACGAAACCCCTTTCGACCTTCAGACAGGCCTAGCTCGGACAGTGAGGAAATCCGGACCCTTTCCCAGGCCTTGTGCTGTGTCTCCCGCTGCCGTGAATGCTTGGGCGGGACAGGCCTGGCGTCTGCATTTTTTTGGGCTCCTATATGTAGGGAGGAGGGCTGTGGCTTTCTATATTTGCAACGGCTTCTCACTTGATTTGGTGCTCATGGATGCTACAGATGTGCGTAGCGAATTTATTGACTCACCACGAGTTGTAGTAGAGTGGATTGCAGTGAATATAGGGTGATGCAGGGATTGGCTTAAGGTCTAGGCTGTCTTCGAGGGAGTTGCGTAGAAGACTTCGGTAACCGAGATAGGTTCGCTTTCGACAAGGCTACAGATGTGCGTGGTTGAGTCTGATGAAAAAGCACTAGTTATAATAAAGTGGGCTGCAGTGAGTATAGGATAATGGAGGGTCTGGCTTAGGGTCTGGGGTGTATTCAAGGGAATTCCTAGAGGGCCTCTTCGGTAACCGAGATGGTTTGGCTTCCGACAAGTACGGGCTTTGAACAAGCAGGGTTGAACAAGCAGAAGGGCAGGGGAGTTCGCTGAGGGTCCGGGGAGTTCGCTGAGGTTGCTTGGGAGTGCTCTCAGGGGCCAAGGGAGTCCTCTCGGGGGCTTGGGCAGTCCTCTCAAGGGCTCTGGGAGGGCGCCTACCGATCAGTAAGCGCACTCTCGCACTCTCCGTAAGCGCATTTTCCACATGCATTGGAATGGCATCAACAGTCATCCTTAGATGCACATGACTCTCAGCTGATGTCTGTTGTAAACCTTATGAACTAGGCCGTTTGTCTGTAGCATCAACGATGATTCAAATGCGATTTCCGGAATATCGACAAGCATGGTTTTGACATACGCTGGCCAAGCATGTATCGAACTACTTTGCTCTCATGCAACCCTTTGTTGCCCGGCCAAGTATTGTTTTTGTTGACATTCGATGGCCGAACAAGTATCGCTTGAACTACTTTACTTTTCTCTCATGCAGGCCTACCGATGAGAAAGGGCACTCTCTTTCAGCGACCGGTTCTCTAAGCAGCGACGTCGTGCCAATCTTTCTTTATTATGGTTCGGCCCGTGCACAGCGGAGTCAGGCTAGCAAGCAATCGAGTCATTTGCGATGGCACCCGTCAAGAGGAGATCCCAAGCTGGACATGCGAAGAAGCCTGTGTCGAACAAGAAAAGAGGAAAAGCAGAGCCTTTGCTTGGGGCAGCGTGGGCAGCATTCCTTCAGCATCTCGCCAACACCGGACCTACATGGGCGCTCATTGCAATTTCTTTGGCACATTTATTGTGCTGCCGCATCACGGAAATCTTACGATTGCAGCTTCAGGACATCCAATGGGAAACCAATAAGGTGCGGGTTCGAGAACTCAAGGGGCATGCTGAGATGCTAAAGCCCTTATCCCGAGCCGCAGTCTTGTTCCTGGAGAAGCTCAAGGCTGAAGGCGGTCGAAAGATTTCTCGCACGAGGATGTGGGGCAGCAGAGGTTTGGTGACTTTCATGGATTGCTGGAAGTTTCCACTCGAAGGTGAAGGTCATTTGTTTCCGGCTTCACGGAAGGACTGCGCCACACCACACAGGAACAAAGTGACTTGACAAGTACGCATAGCAGAACGTTCTTAGACTTTAAAGCTTAGGGTTGGTTTAGGGCTTAGGGGACATGAACTGTAGTTTGGACAGCAGAGGATGCGATGGCGAAAGCAATCCGGACAGCTCGAAAGTCGTTCGTGCCTCCACCCGAAGCAGGTGCCATTCAAGTATCGAAGATACGCAGTCATTCAGCTCGTCACAGATGTATCAACGACCTGAAGCAGAGCGGCACAGCGACATCCACGGCAATGCGCTTCTCCAGAATCCGGTCTTGTCAAGTGTTCAACGGCTACGGTCAACAATCAGAAGATCAGATTGCAGAGGCTTTGCTAGCTAACGCGAACCTTCAGCAGCTGTGGCTTGACATCTACTCCTGATTCATCCCAGAGTGGACCCTCTGATGACACTCGGACTCGGTGCGCCGCAGCCCAGCCAAAAAACGTCGTCATGTAGTACCTGACAGACTCAGAGTGACAGTTTATTTGTGCTTGAGTCGCTGACCGTGCCCATATGAGTCGCAGCTGCTGCGTTGTTTTTTCCAATTGTCAGGCATCGACGGATCCCCGCCGCCGAACTTCCAGGCAGCTGCTCGCTCTGAGTTTGCTACAGAATCAAAAACTAGATTCCGGAGCCGAAGCGTTGACTCCTGATGGAATCCTGAGAGTCTCAAGACAGAAGGTTGAAGTTGTCGAGTCTTCGTTTACAAAGGATGTTTTCGGATAGCAACCTATTGCCCTCTGTTCTGCGAATCTCATTGTGACCATCACCTCTTTAGCTCATGGATGAACGCCTTTGCGTCCTGCAATGATCGCTGCTCTTTCGCTCGAGATCATCCATGCCTCGTTGGCGTCCTTCACCCGTTGGGCCAATGTCTTCTTGTTAACGTCGTCGTTAGGATGGTTTCGCATCCTTATTTGGAAACCATTATTGTGACGAACAAATTGAAGAAAAAACGAGCTCCCTCCAGCCTCGTATCTTAACCTGGCACTGGTTTGTCCGATTAGATGCTAAACCCTAAACCATCCGAAGCACCATGACCGTTGGAACTCATCGTGTGCCAGCATCATCGCTGTCTTCGGCTTAACCAGCGCTGCTCTTTCGCTCGAGATCATCCATGCCTCGTTGGCGTCCTTCACCCGTTGGGCCAATGTCTTCTTGTTAACGTCGTCGTTAGGATGGTTTCGGATCCTTATTTGGAAACCATTATTATGACGAACAAATTGAAGAAAAAACGAGCTCCCTTCAGCCTCGTATCTTAACCTGGCACTGGTTTGTCCGATTAGATGCTAAACCCTAAACCATCCGAAGCACCATGACCGTTGGAACTCATCGTGTGCCAGCATCATCGCTGTCTTCGGCTTCTTCGGCTTCACCTCCGGCTTCGCATCGTCCGGGGGGCGCTTCCCATTCGCCGCCGACGCGGAAGAAGCCAGCTCCTTCTTGTCATCCTCCGGAACGTTGATCTGTGGCTCCACATTCTCTGTCGGCACAGAAGAAGCCACCTCCTTCTTGTCATCCTCCGTCATGTTGATCTGTGGCTCCCCTGTCTCCGTCGATGCTGTGATGTACACATCCGTCACCTAGACAGGACGAGGTGAAGAAACATGTTCCCGATGGCACATGCCGCACATGCATAACGTTCCCAAAAACGAACGGCAGGGCCTTCGGCTTGGCATCGTCCGGCGACTCCATCAAAGAATCCGCATCCGTCTCCTAGACCGGACGAACTGAAGAAAGATGTTTCTCATTTCACATGCCACACATGCATAACGTTCCCAAACACGAACGGCAGGGCCTTGGGCTTGGCATCGTGCGGCGACTCCTTCAAAGAATCCGCATCCGTGTCCTAGACAGGACGAGCTGAAGAAAGATGTTCCCGATGGCACATGCCACACATGCATAACGTTCCCAAACACGAACGGCAGGGCCTTCGGCTTGGCATCGTCCGGTGACTCCATCAAAGAATCCGCATCCGTGTCCTAGACAGGACGAGCTGAAGAAAGATGTTCCCGATGGCACATGCCACACATGCATAACGTTCCCAAACACGAACGGCAGGGCCTTGGGCTTGGCATCGTGCGGCGACTCCTTCAAAGAATCCGCATCCGTGTCCTAGACAGGACGAGCTGAAGAAAGATGTTCCCGATGGCACATGCCACACATGCATAACGTTCCCAAACACGAACGGCAGAGCCTTCGGCTTGCCATCCTCCGGCGACTTCATCAAAGAATCCAAAAGCCCGCCAGTCAGTCTCCGCAAGGAGGGTGTCTCTGCGGTGCCAAACGTCTGCTCCAGCTCGGTCTGCGAGGACTCAGCAGGCAAGATCTCCGTCGGAAGCGATGATGGGAAGACGAGCTCTCTGCGCACATTGTCTGCCTCCATCGGGGATACTTCAAACTTGTCGAGATGCGGTGGTTGCTTGTGATGTGTGTGTTTCTGTGTCGTGCCTGGACTGCCTCAGAGATCTCCCCCGGAACCGACGATTCCAAGGGCTGTGTCTCCATATTATCCACCGAGGAAACACCTTCGTGGAGACCATCGTTCACCTCCACCGGGGATACATCAAACTGTTCTCGCGGTTTGCTTCTGTGTGTGTGTGTGTGTCGAGCCTGGACGACCGGTGCCGAACCGTTCGCAGTAATGCAGAACATTGCCGGGCGTGCTGGAGCAAGGGTCCCTGATATTGTGGAGTAAGCTCCTGCAACATCAACCCGCTCCTCGAAGTCGTATTCAAGAGCATCGAGGTCCACGACGGTGGTTGACGGCATCGGCATTACGTGAAAGCACAGGGTCGGTCAAAACCTACAGGCTTCCAGCAGTCTAGCAGCGTATCTTGACAGGAGGTCGAAGCATGCAAACATTGCATTGACCAATGACTTATCCACTCCTGTGTGCTCCATGTGCGGACAGTGAAAGAAGTCTTTTCATCAGTCGTTGTTTGACAGAAGTCTTGGATGAATCAGCGATTGGTCGGCCCAGTCCCCCCAGGGCCTGGCCAGACCCACTGAGAAAATGGACGTCTCTCCACGGCAGCCAGCTTCTTGCAATCACTGAACACTTCCAAACGACATAAAACTCTTACAGGTTGATTGCCGAGGCAAGTCAT
The DNA here is from genome assembly GCA_905221615.1 of Symbiodinium sp. CCMP2592. Lineage (NCBI taxonomy): Eukaryota > Dinophyceae > Suessiales > Symbiodiniaceae > Symbiodinium > Symbiodinium sp. CCMP2592. The sequence continues at coordinate 774,069 of CAJNDT010000868.1, forward strand.
CTCGAAAGAAATCTTGACTCCTTTCGTGCACCTTTCGGTTCCCGATCTGTGCTCGGAGGCTTACATCACCCTAAGGCAGTCGCCCTGGTTCAAAACAATTGTTGTCCGCGGGTACCACAAAGGCTTAGCGGCTGCCACCATCCTCTCGTTGACATACTGTCTGATGCGCCACACCTGTAGCACGAGCTGCAATAGTGAAAAGTCGCACTAGTAACTGCTGTCCAAGTGGCACAACGCAGAGCAGGCGATGACGTCATTGACGTCGAACGGAAATAGGAACCGGCGTTGGTGTGCTTGACGAGCTCCAACCTCGTGTTGTTGGATTTCCATCCTGCCGGCTTCTCCGGGTCCGGAGTCACATCGAACCTTAGACACTGCACCAACCTCTCTGGTCTCAATCTCTCTGGTCAGTACATGACAATGTCTGGCCCCACATGTCTGTCCAATCCAAACAGGACACCGGTCGGCGGTCTCCTGTCCTTGTGTGACTGCTGCCGGTCGGGTGCAGGTGTGTCCACCGAGAGTGTAATCGATTAGCCCAGACCTCTCCACAGTTTGCAAGGCTGCCCGCAACGTAGTGATTGGGCCGTCGCTGCCATTGGACTGACAGACAGTCGGGCTGAAGTGTGTCCATGTCACAACATCACTTTCAAGCCTAGCAAAGATTCATTGCAACATGTTGCATGGTGTCTGTGAACGGCCTCGAGAATAACCGATGCTGAGTCATTCTGCATCTCGCAGAACACCATTCTCGGCGCCAGTCTCTCGTCGTCCTTCGCTTTTTTGGCCTTTTCGTCGACCAGCCAAATACCCGGGCCGTGCATCACCAGCGGACCCTGTTCCTCCGCCGTCCATCGGCAGCTTTGCTTGGCCACCAGCCAGAGTTGGGGACCCTCGGTGATCACGAAGGAGACCGAACTGTTCGGGCCCGCATATTCGTGCAGCTTATTCCCAGGTGGGGTTGACCCGGTGCAAAAGCCGCCAGTGAAGTGGCTTTGAGCCTCGAGGGTTTCGGGAGCTGTACTGGCATCGCCGCCAGCGACAGGAGCTGGAGGATTAGGAGCAGTAGCCTCAGGACATACAACCATGAAACTGAACCACATCACTATCAATTGAAAGGCTTTTCAATCACACAATGTCAAGCACGTCTTGGCCGAGCCGCAACCGTTTCCGTCGGGGACGACCACTCTCTGTCGAACTTGCTCAGTAGCTCCCTCCATTCCGGTCCATGAACTGCACATCCCAAGAACTCATTCCGAATCTCCCGCGGGATACTCAATCTGCCATCCGCCATGTTGCAAATCGTCAAAGAGGGGCTTGAGACCTCAGCCGGAAGGTCCTCGGCTGCGGGCTGCCTCTTGAACATCGGCGACACCTTGTCCATGGGCTCTGTCTTCGTCTTCCATGCCTACAACGAGAAGACTTGTGGGATCAATAACAGGGCTGGAGCATTGGAACAGAACAGCATCCAACCAAGCCTCCATGAGGAAATCCCGCACCATGTCCTTGGCACACTTCCAAGGGCCTGTGGTCGAGGCAGTCGAGAAGACAGGGTAGCCGAGCTTAATGGCCGCTTTCTCCAAGGTGCCGTCGTAGGCGGTCGGGTTGAAAATCACTGCTTTGTTCGAGTCGCTCAACAGACTGCTCAAAATCTGAGTGGGAACAGACAGTCCACCGAGCCATTGGGCCAGCTCTTGCTGGTCTGTAAGGTTCCGTCGACCCTCGTTGCTGGACCAGAGATTGCCCCCCGGGACAATGAAGTCCCTACCTGAGCTTTTCCTTCTCAATCAATCAAAACCTGGATTTAGGATTGGAGGTTTACTCACCCTTTTCGGCCTCCAGCAGGGATGCTGCTGCTGTGAAGCCATAGTGCACACGCTTTGCGAACTCATCCAACGAGCACATCAGAACAGAAGCGCATTTGTCCATGTGCTCCTCAGCGAGCCTTAGCACAGAAGAGACGACATGACATGTGTCACTGTTTACTTTGCCAGTGACACAACTGTTGACCGATGAAACCTGACAGCTGGCAAGGGGCTTGGCCCCGATGGCATTCTGGCTTTTCATGTGCATCACTTCGACAACATGCGTCCGAATGTCTCGCTGCTGCGTCTTGGTGTTGAAGGCCGTCATTCTGTGCGAGTCTTCGGCCACTTTGGCTCTGATCTCCCTAAACTTGGCTGCACGAACAGTGTCGGCACGCTCCTGCAACGTCACCTCGTCCTGGGGGTCCAGCTTCACAGACGTCGTCTTCGGCTCGATGAACTCAGACCATATCGCGAGATGTTCGACTTTGAAGGTCGGCAGTTTCGCCGTGATCGTAGCTTCGATTTCCGACCAGTAATCCCTTAGCAACAGAAGGCTGCAAACTAGCTTAGAACGCGTTTAATGTGCATTCTCGTGGCCGGCTCATGAAACACTTCATCACACTCTGCTCCTTCTTGTCGTCCCACGAACTCAGCAGACGTGCTTTCTCCAACACTCTGGAGTACACACAGGCAAAGTCAGCCATCTTGGCAAAGTCATCCACCGATGCCCTCATCTTGCCCCGGGAGGAGGCTCTCAACTTCTTGCCGGCAACTGTGAAGCTGTGGATAACCAAGTCGATGTGCAGCCTCTGTGAATGCTCTGTCACCGTCAGCAAGTTCACAATCTCGAGAGGACAGTTCTTCGGCTTTGCCCCCAGGAGCCATCTGGAGCACCTAAACTGTTCCACGGAGAAAGCCGACTCTTTCCATTTGGCGTAGTTGAGGTGATTGGCGATCTTGTTCCTCGCTTCCTGACACTATCTTGTGGGAGTTGAGCCGTCATGCCGTGTCACCTGGTGATTGCCTAAAGTAAGAACGATAAGTAAGACAAGGCTCGGCTGAAGTGCCGGCAATGATGTTGTACACAGACTTGATTCGGTCTTCGTCCATGGCGTGCTTCATCTGCAAGCCGTCCATTGAGTTGTACTCTTCGATCACAGAATTCAAGCGCTCCATGGTGGACCAGTGCTTGGGGTGCTTGCCCTGCTCATTGCGTGTGTCCATGACCTTGCTGAAACGAAGAGCCAGCTGCAAAGTGTTCGGCGCTTGTCGTTCCGATCCACGATAGCTGAGCATCAAATTGCGGAAACTCTGGCTGACGCTGTCCACATTCATAGAAACCTGCGGCTGGATATGTGTAACTCAGTAGTATTGTACCAACCACAGAGATGACTCAGTATTACGGTGACTCTTGCTGCGAAGCTGCGACGACAGGCACCATCCAAGCCTTGTCCAGAAAAGGAAAGAGAGGCTTCAGCATGTCCCAGCTGTCGGAATTCGTGTCCAATTCACTTGCCGCGATCAAAACCGTCATGATCACGCTGGCTCGCGTGTAGCCCTTGATCACGTCGAAGCATGAAGCGGTCAAACCTGAGGGGAATTATCGGACGCATCTCTTACTTGTGATACTTGTCGTGCCGCTGTATGTCGCTCCATGCTACCCCGCCTCCATATCCGGAACACTTGATGCTCACGTCAAGCGGCTCGCGGGTCAAGTCTATGCCGCCGAAGAACATGCTCTCGAAGGTTCCGAGCCAGTCTTCGATGACAGGCGGTCCGTCCGTTGGTGTGTCGAACCTTGCATGGAGAAGGTTATTTGTGAACCTGTTTCCCAAACTCCAACAGCACTCGCTGAGATCGCGGCGCCAGTGCAATCAGAGGAACGTGCATGACGGATCCTGCAGCTTCGGGTCGGAGCACCTGCCGATAGCAAGTCTGCCATGCCCTCAATCATCTGTGACTTTTCTTAATGAAGATAAGACACCACTTCGTCCAGCTTCTTGAAGGCAGCCAGGCCAGAGCGCTTCTTAGCATACTCGTCATACCAAACCTCCAACTGGCTGCTGTGTAGTCGTCGATCTGTCTCCGACCCTGAGGCCAAGATCTCAAGCACCAACGCTGCCGGATGGGCATTGGCATGGATGGCAGCTTCATTCCGAAAAAGCTGGGTGTAGGCGAGTATGTCCTGTACGGGAAATGGATCGGAATCAAGAAAACTCTAGGACCATCATCATGTCATGTCTCGAGCTCGCAGGCTGCAGTCCTTTGCCAGCTGCAAGTCTCCACACGGAAACTTCTTCAGCTTCTTCTCCAGCTCTGTGCAACTGCGTTTGGCCTGAGGGCTAGCCAATGCCCCCTTGGAGTCGGGGTCGGATCCAACCTCTGGTTTCAAAGCCTTCGTCTCAGCTTGCTTCAGCATGACGGGACAACGAGGGGCGAAGTGTCAGCCAGCTGTTCTTGATAGCAGACACAGCTACGGTAAAATCAGCGGTGTTCTAGAACAACCCCAGAATCCCAACAAATGTCACGGAGCTTTCAACACAGAGCGACTGCCGACATCGCACGACCAGTCACTCTGCGAGTTTCTTGATATTTCACTGAAAGTCGACACGGCAAATTGGCAATAGACATACATCCAGTACCGGCTTTTGGCTGCTGTTGAACATAGAAAATGTATAAACGGAGCAAGTTGTTGAGCCTGGACGGGTATAATAAGAGAACGAACAAACAATCCCAAGTCTCGGACAGAGGAAATCAATGCACTCTCCGCCGTCGGTACCCGGATAATCAATGCACCCTCCGCCGGGAAATCAATGCACTCTCCGCCGTCGGAATCCAAAAATCAATGCACTCTCCGCCGTCGGCGCCCGGAAAATCAATGCACCCTCCGCCGGGAAATCAATGCACTCTCCGCCGTCGGAATCGAAAAATCAATGCACTCTCCGTCCGGAAATCAATGCACTCTCCGCCGTCGGCCCCCGGAACATCGATGCACCCTCCGCCGGGAAATCAATGCACTCTCCGCCGTCGGCCCCCGGAAAATCAATGCACCCTCCGCCAGGAAATCAATGCGCTCTCCGCCGTCGGAATCCAAAAATCAATGCACTCTCCGCCGTCGGCCCCCGGAAAATCAATGCACCCTCCGCCGGGAAATCAATGCACTCTCCGCCGTCGGAATCGAAAAATCAATGCACTCTCCGCCGTCGGTCCCCGGAACATCAATGCACCCTCCGCCGGGAAATCAATGCACTCTCCGCCGTCGGAATCGAAAAATCAATGCACTCTCCGCCGTCGGCCCCCGGAAAATCAATGCACCCTCCGCCGGGAAATCAATGCACTCTCCGCCGTCGGAACCGGAAAATCAATGCACTCTCCGGCGGGGAGTGCATTGATTATTGGTGTTTCCGAACTCCAAGCCGGGAGGAGCGGAGGCGGAGTCCGGGGCTCTTGTGACCGCAGGAATCAATGCACTCTCCGCCGGGGAGTGCATTGATTTCGGCTGTTTCAGTGAGACGGGCAGCGCCGCTCCAACCTAAGAGTGCATTGATCTTGTTCTCGGAAAGCGAACATATGTTCAATGTTCTCTCCGGGGTCGAGTGCTGCAACATCCTGGGTTTACTGATCATGATGTTTATTTTATGTTGAGATTCCAACATAAAATAAACATCATGATCAGTAAACCCAGGATGTTGCAGCACTCGACCCCGGAGAGGCCATTGATCCTATGTTCGGTTTCCGAGAACAAGATCAATGCACTCTTAGGTTGGAGCGGCGCTGCCCGTCTCACTGAAACAGCCGGAATCAATGCACTCCCCGGCGGAGAGTGCATTGATTCTTGGGGTCAACCGATCTCGGAGCCCATCCCGCCCCGTCCCTCCTCCATCTCAATCACATAAACAATCAACCCACGCCCACACAAGCAAGCACACAGACAAGCACACTCAGAGACCCACAAACACACACACACACAGACACAAACAAACACACACACACACACAAAGTTAAAGGCAAAGACACCCAAGCATGTGCATCCACACAGTCACACACACACACACAAACAGCCATGTATGTAGACGGGCACACAGGCACGCGCACACACACACGCACACAAACAAACAACACAACACAAGGACCCACACAAACCTTGGGAATGCGAATCCTCCGTACACCAAATCAAAATCCATGTAGGGTTCGGGCAAGTTAGGAAACACGAATTTGCACACGAAGTCCCACAATACACCCCATTGATTTTCACGGATTAGTCCACCGTCACACTTTGTGTCTCATTTTCATCGAAGTAGTATCAGCTAAATCAGAATCAGAGGAAAGTATCCGGATGTTAGTTGCACGATTCTCGGGCCTAGCCGCACACACGGACCACTGCTATTTTGTTGTAGGGTTGAGGCTCCAAAACGTGAGACCGGACACAAACACAATCCCCGAATCAATTAAGAGTGATTCGACAACGACTATCGAGTCCAAGAAATCAATAACTTGTTGCCGATTCAATGGAAGGACATTTCAGCCTGACATATGTAACCCAGGCTCGAAGATACTACACGGGTGAAAAAAATATGATCGAGATGACGTTTCCTTTGTCTGTGGCTGCAAAGGAAACCGGGCATGGCACGGGACACTCGCTGGCCAGACAGGCAAAGCACAGCTGCACTTGCAACGTGCGGGCACACTGGGGGCACGTCGTGCCGATGAGAGTCTCCGAGTCATCATGGCCGATGACCTTATGTCGCATGATGAATAAGAATCAGAAAGACATATCTTTGATGTATGTTCCGACCCACACTGCAAGCAATTCGTCCGTGACATGCCACAACAAAACTGACAGGAAGCCGGAGTATCAAAAGTGTTCAGGGAAATGCAAACAGTAACGGTGAGAAGTCGATGTTGTGCACAATCAGTATTTTGCCAGACAGACAAGAATGACTCCATATTGTGGGATTTGAAGCTTTGCTCATCTCCTGCCCGACGGACACACTATGCATTCTCGCATGTCTACCCGGAGTGACGTGGCAGGTTCTCAATATGCTGCACGAGTAAGGAGGGCCGTGGACTGAATGGGAGAAGAACTAGAAGCATGCGTGTCTTTTCCTATAATGGCCCATCCACATTGAGACTTGTAGCTTGCAAGACGACACATGGGTTACACATTATAAGATTCGTCCGCAGCAGAAATGCCTACTCTAAACTCCTTTTTAAAGCGATGTTCCTCAGCAAAGCTTGGCTCCCGACTGCTCTGATATCGCAGAAGAAGCCTCCGGCCAGAACATTTTGGTCCAAACTGCCATTATTACAATTGTCTGCAAGAGAATTATGCACAAAGCAGGAAGCCGATCGGAGCACATTTTGTTTCGTCTGCGAGACGTGGCAACAGTAGCCGAGGATCGGCCAAGGAATCTTCGTCAAAGACAGCAAATCATCGTCTGCTGAAAATGGCCTTCAGCGGAAGTGCCGGGGCCAAAGCTGCTTCGACAGCTTCGTGCAGGAACCTTCCTGCTTGTGCACGAACCGGAGGTGCCGGGGGCCGAATGTGCCACGGCATGTCGCGAAGAACGGCTTCATGCCAGAACTGGTTTCTGGCCAGCTTCTCCAAGTAATCAACAGCTCTGCGATAAGGCTCATTGTAATGGCTCAGGACTTTCTGGGCCAGCTCTTGCCACTCTTTCTGATTCTTCGCTGAGTGATTGTTCACCCGCCTGCACATAGCACATGTTGTCACAGAATGGAGGACCGACTCAACTCGCTACCACAGCATCAAAATCTCGTCGACACATGCATGTTTGCAACCCGGGCGCTTAGTCGAAGGAAGAATTTCCCATCCGTCGGCCTTTGTCCGAGGTAAAACCAGCAGAGGTGACTGCGAAAGCATGGGATCGCAGATGTGCTTCTTCAAGAGGACAACGACATCCAAAGGATCACGAGGGCCACGAAAAGACCCCTCTGTCACAGAGGTCATCAGAGCAGAAGGAAGATCTGTCCAAGCACAAACACACAGAGACGACTCCAAGCAGCAAGAGCAGTCTGCAGGAACATGTAAAGTGCTAATTGAAAGTGCTGCATCCAAGCCTCGACGCAGCATGAAGAAAAACATGTGGTTGGAAGAGGAGTCCTTCAAGAGCCCACCTTCAAGGCCTACACCGATGGTGGGGAGGTGATTCCTCCAATCTTTCACACACACAAGTCGCTCGACGAGCACTTCTGTGTTGGGCCCGAGCCAAGCACGCATGCTTGCCTTCTGTAGCTCTGACAGCAAGACGTGGCACACGTCATCTGGATTCAGCAACTTGCTCTCGTTGGCGATTCGTCTGGCTAGACATCCCCAGAGTTGATCTCAGTTCGTCAAGTCTTCAGCTGAGACTCCTTTTAGCCGACTTGCAGTTCAATGCTCGCAGCAGGAAAAATGACTCCGAGGGACCTATACGGCAATGGGTGTGACTCTTGCGAAAGTTTGCCAAACAGGAGAAGCGCATCCGATACTGGGCCACGAGAGCGGCCAAGTACAGTAACACATACTGGTTCTTGGCCTCCCGGACGGTGTTATCTGCCTGACTCAGATAATGCATTTGGTCAATCTTCCTTTGCTGCTGCTCCTGATGCTATCCAAGGTACGAAGAGAATAAGTGTATGTGGAAAAGGATGCCCTCTCTCCTCGCAGAGCTTCGAAACCTAAACAACAGCCAGGATCGCGAAGCCACAACAGGATTGGAACAGCCCAGAGAGAGAATGCATCTGACTTGCAGACGAGGATCTCGTTCGAGACTCAGAGCCGAACACTCCACCACACAAGCACTATCATGTTTGGTAGGCTCGTCCATGACATAGACTTGCAAGCTCAGCCCAAACACCCAAAGACCGTGCACCTTCAGTCGCGGTCTCATCTCACCGCTCCTCGGATTGTCACAACAAAAATGAATCTGGAGGAACCTGTCCTTGAAGCTTTCTGATGTATTGAGCCAAATAGCAAAGCAGCAGAGATGCGAAACTCTGGGTCACGGGGCATCATGAACTTGCTCTGGTCGCATCCATCGGTGCATACCACCATGAGTCCACTCAAAGGGTCCATGGCAGACTCTTGAAGTTTCCATGCGACCGCTCGGTCGCAATATTGATCGTGAAGATGACTTCGCAAACCAGACACTGCAGCCAACTTGGTGCTCATATCAGCAGTCTTGTCCTTCAGTGTCTGCTGATATGCATAGCACACAGCACATTGCGTGAACCTCAGATCTGGACATTACATGTGTGACAGCGAGCTCACAAAAATGTTAAAAAGTTGTGACAGGAAGCAACGACTTGTCACGGAAAGCAAGGATCGGTTTCCATCTCGCGGAGTAGATGTGACAGAAAGTCTTGTACCTCTCAGATGAAACCAACCATGACACAGACTGACCGAGTGAAAATGTGATATGTTTGTGCGGTGTAAGTCGAAACTCAGATCGGCACCCCACCCCGGGCCGTCCAAGCAAAGTCTGTGCTGCACGATAGTGCTGGAACAACTCTGCAAGATTCCCCGGAGGAAGATACTTGCGAATCTTCCTGCTGCTGGCCGCCAAGATCGGCGCATCTGGCTTGTCGATCCATTCGGCAAGCTCTTCTGTGTTCTCGATGTCAGAGGCTTTTCTTGGTCGGCATCGCTTAGCTCATCCTCTGTGTCGTCTGACCGGCCCGGTCTTCTCGGTGTAGCTCGACCACGACGGACATACCTCGCAAGAGCCATTTGCTCTGAGAGCCACTGACAGGTCCTATGAGAGATTATGAACTCCATACATTCCAAAAGGAATCAGACTAAAGGCCGCTGCAAGATTTGCTGAGGACAACGTCGGAGCAAGCACCACGACCTATTTGCTGCTTAGGGACTGGTGTGGCAAGGTCTCTGCAATAGCATCATAGGCATTTTGCAAAAACGCATCAACCGAGTAAGATTCCAGATGGCTGCGATACGCACGCTTGCCATGCCGGAGGTCGGGGATTGCAGACTCTACCTTTTGTAGACGATGAGATCCCACACCCAAGAGTTTGCTCAGACATTTGCGGCCCACTTCCTGTCCCAATAGGATGTACTTCGTCGGATTCGCCGCACTGCTGCCACAAGCCAATTGCATCTGAGCAACTCAGACTCAGAGTCAACAGTTGACAGAAGGAAAGTCAAGAGTTAAGCTGTCTCACCGCTTGTCATGTTTATGTGTTAAGTCAGCAAAGAGGCGAACCCATCTTGGTCAATCTTGCTCATGCCCCAGAATTTTTCCAGGAAGTTCAGCAGTTGCTGCTGCTTGAAGCTTTTGAAACATACTTTGCGTGCACCTGAGATGTTGCAGCAGCAAACACACAACTGCCGACAACATCCGACATCATCCATGAAAGATGAGGAACATGCTATGATGTCAAGCAAGCTGCAGTAGCAAACACGGCAGCTCAGAACTCGCTGCACTCTGTCTTTATCCATCCCGTTCTGTTTCAAAACACCGGATCTCCTCGTTTTTCTGGCCATTTGCTGACGCCGGGTGTTGTTGTATGGACGCTTGGCCTCTTGAGCAGGTTGACCCTTCATGTTGCTCCATGCCGTGGCCGAGTCGTACTTGTGTAAGGCTTCCCATCCCATCTCGAACACACGCGACATGCTGTGCACGACCTTGTTCCCATCTTCTGAGCTCTCAGCAGAGTCACAGCTGCTCTGCATGAAGTCGGAGCCGGCATCGTCCGACTCTCCAGGTTCTGCAGCGAAAGGACGGTCTCTGCTGTGATCCCTCGAGGCTGATGAGTGTCCTAAGCCCGACCCTCCAGATTCGGCATCGCGACATTCATTTTTTTCGTGATGCTCTGGCCCAAAAGGTCGACTGGCAGCAAGTGGTCTCGAACTCGACGCTGGGCCGTTGTCTCTCTTCCGAACTCTCTCCGCAGGCTCCCGACCGAAAGGGGCCATTCATGCCATCGACAGGACTAGACTAAGAACAAGTCGCAAGATTTTCAGAAGCATGAATGACTGGATGCAGTGGTTTAGGGCTGAGGGTTTAGGGTTGAGGATTCAGGGTTTAGGGTTCAGAGTTAATGCTTAAGGGCTTTGGGATTTAGGAGTCAGGGTTTGAGGTTCAGGGTTTAGGGTCTAGGGTTTCGGGTTCAAACTTTAGGGTTAAGGGTTTAGGGCCGAGGATTTTACAGTTGGAGCATTTCCGAACCTTTACTGACCAGCAAGCTTGAGTTCCCCCGCATCGTCCCATTCGAAAAAGTGTCAGTGCACGACACAACAACACCCACGAAAGAGCAACCAGGGATTGAGTCGAACTGAATCTTTCCCCGCTGCCACACGAAGGAGCTCTCGCAGATTGAATCGCTTGATTCTCTCGGCAATGCTGTGAGCAACGGAATAATAAGTACAGCTCGCCTCCCGAGATGCACAGACCACAACAAAACATCACATCCACTCATCGGCCGGAGGCCGGAGATTCATGATTGCCGTGGCCGGTCCTGCGATGCAACGATTCCAAGAACAATCGTTCAAGCCAAGGTTACCTCGTATGTTTGCTAAGAGTTTCTCCTCCAGGCAAAGTACCGCCATAAGCCAAACGAAACCACAGCAGGCCAATGTCATCCCATTCCCAGCCATTTTGTCGAGAGCGCTCTCAGAGAAATCACTCATGTCCACAGGGTCCTCAAGACCGGCTGATCAGACAAATTGTGCATCCAGCGCCATAAAGGTGGACAACAAATAATCCCCGAGCCGAGCTGCAACCTTGGCTGTCTGAGCTCCTGGACCCCAGCAGGGATATCCCAGCACGTGGAGCTTTTCCTTGCCGAGCAGAAGCCTCTTCTTGTCCTTCATCCTCAGAAATGCAATTCTTCTCAGAGCAAAACTGCAAGGAGCTGACTTTTGGTGTCGGACCAACTGCAACCGGGCAACCAAAAGTGGCATCCTGTAGTCAGACACTGCAAAGACCCGTCCTTGTTCTCCACTCTTTTTCTCTTCTTGCTGTTGCAAGACAGGTCATACACCGTGGAATCTGGGGCATCTTCTTCGAAGAAGCGCAAATGCCTCTGCTGCAACCTGGGCTGTCTTAACGGCTGACCATCATGACTATCACCTAACCCAGATACCGATTGCTATCCAAGGACGGTGTCAAGTGGGTCTTGTCCACGTTAGCAATGCCATAGACCGCTCTGATATCATTTGGGTTTGCCACAGCCCAGCAGGAGTAGTCGATCGGAAGACGAACCCCTCTCTCAGCAAGCATGAGATCTGCCAGCTCTTGCAGCGAAAGATCCTGACCCCATCTCTTCTTTGTAGTGTCATACAAGATCCGGTACGTGCGGTCGCGGTTATTGGGAATTCCGAACAGCTTGGGTGACAGCCTTCAGTGAGGATGACAGCTTCATCAGCTAATTCAACACAATGTTATTCAATGCAGATAGGCAGCTGGACCGCTTAAATAGAGAATCCCGGTAGATTGGAGGTCAAGAAGTCCTGTCCACAGACATATATAACACTAGAGTTTGGGACTTGCTGTGTACTGAAGCCCCCACCTCGGCATAGGAGTTCACATTCTCATGAATGTGGATTGGGGTTTTTCGCTGAAGCTGGAGGGCAGCCCAGTGCACATCACGTTGCTCACGATTCGCGAAGCCTTCCTGCTTGCCATACCTGAACAAAACACAGATCGCTCTACAGTGAAGACACTCCGGAGCAGCAGCAGCAGGTTTGCTTGTGTTGCCGAGAAACCGGGAAAACGAAACACAAGGTGCGGTTACGACTGCCACATCGCACATGTCCACGTTCACAGGACACCTGAAGATTGTGCTTTAGGAATCGCTTGTCTGTCTCTTGCGATTGTACGGAGGAAAACTAAGCTCTCTCGGCCAAAAGAATCTGAGTCTGGCACTTCCTTTCATGCTGCACACACTGTGCACAAGACCGCAAGCGCAACTTCGGATCTCCCTTTTTGCCTCTTCCGGAGTCTTGGAAACGAGACATGATGTCGCCGTACTTGCAATCCATCGGATAGAGCTTCTTGGCAAGCCGAAGACATTGGCTGTCTCTTTCAACCTGAGAAAATGACATGGCTCTGTTTTTCGTTTTACTCCATCACGAGCACAGATGGGAAATACTTCTTTGTCAGAGATGGCATGGGCCGAGGGGCCATGAACCTAAATGAAATATCCATCTGAATGCCCCATTTTTCCATTGCAGCTGCCTGAATGAACTCCGCCGCCTTCCGGGCACACTGCACTCCGGCGAACAAGTCGTAGCAGGACCATTTCACGGATCCTCGGACAAACCCAGAAGCCCCAGGAAGGAACACACAAAACTTCAGCGAACTCCGAACACAAACCAAGGCCGAGCTGCCAAGCCTCTCTTTGACATAGCCTGCACCAAAGACCAAAGCTGCTCGCTCCAGGAGCACAAAGGCCCATGCCCTCGACAGACTCCCGTCAATTCCAACCCTACAACTACAGACTGCTGTAGACATGAGAACCAAAAGCATCATCTTAGAATCAAGAGTCGAAATATCCGCCGCCGATTGCGGTAGAGGATACTCCGGCCTGGGTGATGTCAGACTCATACGGACGAGCCGCTTAGTCATTGAAAGCAAGTCTGCATGACGAATTATGCCAAGAAGCAGATTCAAAATGACACGGACCTCAGAATCATCAGAGTCGGAGCCAGAGCCACTGCCATCTTGGCATTCAGACATCGCACGAGTCTGCGGACTGTTGTTGAGGCTTCTTGATCCTGCTATAAACCGATGCATGAGACGAGCCATCCCCGCTATAAGCCGATGCATGAGACGAGCCATCCAATGTACTCAAGCACAGCAGTGCACATGCTCCGACAGTGGTTAACAAGTGAGAAGGCCGGGCCTTTCTGCTGACCCAGTCCAGGCAGAAGCAACCTGGCTTCATGACAGGAAGAAAAGCTCATGGCTTAACCCAAGATTTCACTCAGCGCCGAAAATCGCATCTTCCATTATAAACCCTACAGTTGTTCCTCTCGCGATCTCTCTGACTCTGACTCTGGCTCTGACTGAGACAGTCTATACATATACACATACGTATATTATTCTCTCTCTCTCTCTCTCTCTCTCTCTCTCTCTCCATGGAGAGAACTAGAGAAAGAAACAGAAATCCTCAACAGAAGTCCTCATCCTAGCTCTCTCTCTCTCTCTCTCTCTCTCTCTCTCTCTCTCTCTCTCTCACCCTCCATGGAGAGAACTAGAGAAAGAAACAGAAATCCTCAACAGAAGTCCTCATCCTAGCTCTAAATGCCAGTATTTCGCAGCAGCGTTCTGACATGAACAATTTGACAAAAGCTAGTTCTCCATCCCGAACATGAGTGATGCCGTACTGTGTTATCGTTGCGATTCCTGTGGCACATCTGTTGTGTCTTGTAAACCGCAGGCTTACGAGTGCAGCTTCAGAATATCCAAGAGAAAGACAAGAGAAGTTCGGGAAATCCAAGATCATGCATGACGAAGACGGCTGCAACATTTCGCCCATGTTTTCCACTTTCAGGCTTCGCAGACGGATTGTGACCTTTTCAGGAGCTTGACACACCTGTGTGCGAATTCTATCGTTATCATGCCAGGACACATGTCATGCGGATGATAACTCAAGATAAGAGACAGGCTGTCTGTGTGATTCGTGACGCGCAAGTCAAATGCAGTTCGCACGGCACTGTCAAACTTGTGAAACGACAAGGGTTGACAATTCGAAGGAAGACTACAGGCCAACCATATCAAACTTTCGCCATATGTCGTATGACCTCAAGCAAGCGCCACCATGCAAGAAAACATCGCAAGAATTAGAGCCCGAGATAGGCCCTACGTAAGTGGTCCTTCACCATGAGATCTCAGATCGCGCCACCATGCATGCATGTGTGCTTGTCAGTGAAATGTTGGTCTTTTCCGGTTCCGGTAAATTGGGTCTGGAACCCAATAATCGCTTCCTCTTCAGTCAGTCAGATTGCAACAACCGGCCAAGACAACAATTGGCTGCATCAGGGAAAAGTAGTTCATGCGATATTTGTTTGGCCATCGAATGTCAACACGATGCTTATGCCGGAAGTCGCATCTGAATCATCGTTGAGACTTGGGGTAGAAGCCCTAGGGTTAAGGGTTTGGGCTCATACCGTTTACAACACCCACCCAAACAGGTAGTGCAGCTGAGTATCACTTCAATTTAAGGACGATTGGTGATGCAATGCCAACGCATGCGGAACAACACAACCCGAAAGTCTCTGGAAGGCTATGACTATGAGCTCACTCCTGAACTTCGGAAAACCCAACCCTAGAACCCTCAGGAATCCCTCCGAATGGCAACCAAAAAAAAGAAGAAGAGTGCCTTTAGCCTGGTCTGAAAGTCTCTGGAAGGCTATTATGACTGAGTTCAGTCCTGAATTACTGAAAACCCAACCCTGCAACCCTCAGAAATCCCTCCAGGGGGCAACCAGAAGAAGAGTGGCTTTAGCCTGGCTGATCTGAAAGACTCTGGAAGGCTATGTAAATGAGTTCATTCCGAAGCCCTAGCAATCTTCTGGAATTCTGAAAACCCAAGCTCGAAACTCGAAACCCTCAGAAATCCCTCCGGATGGCAACCAGAAGAAGAGTGTTTTTAGCTTTGCTGATCTGAAAGTCTCTGGAAAGCTATGTAAATGAGTTCATTCCGAAGCCCTAGCAACCTTCTGGAATTATGAAAACCCAACCTCGGAACCCTGAGAAATCCCTCCGAATGGCAACCAAAAGAAGGAGAGTGCCCTTAGCCTTACTGCTCTGATAGTCTGTGGAAGGCTACGACTATGAGCACCCTCCGAAGCACTAGCAGTCTTCTTAATTTATGAAAACCAAGCCCCGAAACCCTCGAAAATCCATCCTCGGGGCAACCGAAACAAGAAGGAGAGTGCGCTTACTGATCGGTAGGCGCGCTCCCACAGCCCTTGAGAGGACTCCCCAAGCCCCCGAGAGGACTCCCTTGGCCCCTGAGAGCACTCCCAAGCAACCTCGGCGAACTCCCCGGACCCTCAGCGAACTCCCCTGCGACTTGTCGGAAGCCAAACCATCTCGGTTACCGAAGAGGCCCTCTAGGAACTCCCTTGAATACACCCTACTGAGCCACAGCCGCCATGCCCGAAAAACACCAGGCCTGTGCTCCGAGTGGAAGACACACAGCAGAAGGCCTGGGACAGGGTTTTTCTTCCCTGCTGCTGCTTCTCTACTTCTCTGTCATGTGCTACGGCTTCTGCTTTGCTGCCAAGACGACAACGACGTTTTGCATGTGTGGTGCGGCATGGCTGCTCTGTTGCTGTGGTTCGGCGGCTTGTCGTTTCCCTGCATGGATGCTGTGTTTCCCCTACCAACAGAGACTTTCGGGCTCTTCACAAGTCTCTGCACACGGGTTGGCCACCGTGTGGGGTGCAGGTCCGGCTTGAAAGCACATGGGGTGTTGAAGCCAACTCGCAACGAGCTCGATGCGAATGACAGCGAGGCGATGAGCTAATGTGCTCGCTGGCACCCCTGCTTATCTGGAGGCACGAGGTCATATCGTGCGGGGGCAGGGCCCACCCCGTGCCTATGGCCTCCTGCCGATAGACCGGAGTATCGCGCTGGTGGGAGGCCGTTGGGATTGCAAACCTGTGGGTCGTGGCGACGGCCCTACCGAAGAGGTGCCCGGCACATGACACAGGCACCTCTCACACCATTGGCCGGGTGTGGGGCGAGGGTCATTGCACCGCTGGGGAACGTGGCCGCTTTGGGGCCAACCTGCCAGTGCCGGCAGATGACAGCAGGACGAATGCGCTAATGTGCCTGCTGGGGTGGCCACGAACCTCGCTTGGCGGGAATCTGCTGAAGTGTGCAAGCCCTCTTGTACGGGAGGCCATTGATGCTCTTATGTGTTGTCTTTTCATGTTCTGGTTCTTGACCCTTGCGAGCCCTGACATCGAATCGATCTTCTCCCCGTTTCGATCTGCTTGGGGCGGCCTTTGTTGCATGGTGCTTGTCCGTGGTGTTGCACACTACCACTACCACTACCATTTCCAATGCCACTACCACTACCACGACTACTACTACTACTAGTACTACTACTACTACTACTACTACTACTGCTACTACTACAACCCCGAAGAGGGGTGAGCCCAGACCCCGAAGAGGGGTCAGTAAGAACCCCGAAGAGGGGTGAGCCCGGACCCCGAAGAGGGGTTATTACCAGTACTACTACTACTACTACTACTACTACTACTACTACTACTACTACTACTACTACTACTACTACTACTACTACTACTACTACTACTACTACTACTACTACTACTACTTGTTCTGCCACTAGTACTACCACAACCCCCCCCACCACCCCACCACCCCACCACTACTACTACTACTACTACTACTACTACTACTACTACTACTACTACTACTACTACTACTACTACTACTGCTACATGTCTGCATGTACCAGTAGCTAACTCTGAAATCCCAGCAGTTTTGTATTCTGCGAGGTGTCGGAGAAATCATGGAACCATTTGGATGCATCGTGCTGCGAAGCCTAGAACAACGAACCTGACCATCAGTCATATCTGCAAGAACCTTGCAACGGCAGCCAGCCTCCTCACGAAGCCACCCTCCGGCAAAAGTCAAACACTGAGAAGCATGTCCTGGCGAGGAAAGATGTGGTGCGGCGGTTGGATCTTGACGAGGCGCCGACACTCGAGTGATTGGGCTGAGGCTTGTGCTGTTGGCAGGATGTATGTAGGAGCACCCATCACATGTTGATCTTCAAAGCGACCAGCATAGTTTCTTCTGCGATGAGACGGTGCAGGTGCTCTGGTTTGCTTCTTGGCCAGTGTCCCTGTGGGGGCCTGCGTCTCAGACTCTACAGAGTCTCTTGCAGTCCATTTTCGTTTTCGAAATAGCTGGCCCACACACATTGCTTGCATTGCTGGAACAGCAAATATAAGTTCATCGAGACAGGGAGAAAGTGGCCTTTCCTTTACGACACAACAGAGCAAGAGATCACCAACTTGAGGCAACTGACCATGCTTGTGGATGTCTGCCGAATACATAACGTCTTTGAGCCCCAAAGCCCCAGTGTCAACCCATCACCCGAAATCCCGCACAAATACCGGCAATCTCCTTGAGGCTCCTCGGAAGGTGTCGATGATGCAGTGGCCTTGGCACCGCAGCAGAGCAGAGATTTTGTTCGTCAGCGGATCACACATGCAACCACCTCACCGTCGACTGTGTTGCTCAGCCAGTGGGCCAGTGCTCATGATCGAAGCATGCAGCATGCATATTCTGTGCTGTGTATGAGCATAATACCCTAAAGCTGTGTGAAATGTCCATCTGTAACCACCGAAGGGAATCGTGCAAACCTTAAACTTGCAACCATCCGGCCGTGGCACTCCTAAGACCTGCATACTGTGACAAGTTTCGGAACACGTTCGTTCAGTTGACAGGTCTCTCAGGACTGCGTGTTTCTTCTGTTTCCGCGGAAGCAATGGCCTCTGGAGGGGGTTCCAATGATGGATGGTGGAGCGACGAGGACTGGCGAAAATGGCGTGAGGATAATAAGTGGGCCTCTGCTGGCGGAAAGCAGGGAGCGGATGCGGAGAAGAAGCTTTCTCTGAAGCAAGAGAGAATCAAGGAAAAGGACAACTTCGTGCAGAAGCAGCTCGCAGATGCAGCAGCACTGCTGCAAAGGTCAAGTGGCCAGTCTTCGTCCTCGTCCAGTTCCAGTGCTGCTCTCAAGTTTGAGATGCCGTCGGAGTGGTCGGTGACTATATTCAATGCGGACGAAAGAGACAAGAACGAGAAAAGGAAGCAGCAGTCCTTCGCAGACCTCGGACGGTTGTGCAACAATCGTCTGAAGAGCATGTACCAAGTCTGGCAATCCGAAGCTACTGCTTTGAGGCTTCAAGGAGGCTTGGGCCACCAGGCAGCGGTGACTCTTCTGAGTCAAGAGAAGCTGGACACTCGGCAGAAGACGGACGAGCAGGAGGCCAAGATAGAGGCCCTGGAGTCCGAGCTGAGGAAGCTTCGCAATGAGATGAAGGAGAAGGACATGAAGCTTCTGGCCACCGAGAAGGTGAAAGACAACCACAAGAAGGAATGTGATGAAAAGGTCAGTGCTATGTCCGAGGAGTGTGCACAGAAGCTTCTGGCAAAAGATGAGAAGGTCAGTGCTATGTCGGACGAGTGTGCAAAGAAGCTTCTGGAATGTGAAAATAAGGTCAGTGCTATGTCCGACGAGTGTGCGCTGAAGCTTGTGGCCATGGAGAAGCAGAAAGAGGATCACACGAAGGAGTGTGACAAGAAGCTCAGGGAGAACTCCGAGGAGTGGCAGCGGAAGATGGACTTCCGTGTCGCGGAAGTCGACAAAAGGCATACCGCCATGCGACTACGTGCAGCACACACCTTCGGTAAGTGGAAAGAACGCTGCTCGAATCTGGAGACCAGACTTCGGAAGAAGAAGGATCTTCTACTGAAGAACAAGCTCGAGATTGCCCTTTCCAAGGACTGGCAGAAGCTTCAAAGCTGAAAGCTTGTCGTTTGATCATGCTCTTAGAAACAGCTTGACAGGATCTGTCACGGTCACGGACAAGCAAGCCGCGAGCGGCTCTTCGGCATGCATGCAGTGGTGCTTTTTACATGTAAAACACGTATCAAGCACTCATCTCAGGAAGGACGGCCATCTACTGCTGGACCTCCGGTTCCTTGGTTCCTTCGGAGACACTTGTGCGGCCTCTGTGCTCGTTGTGGTGAGTGATTGACATGTGTCTTTTTGAGGCTTCCGGGACAAATGCTGAAGTTCCCTCAAGGGTGTCTGGGCGTGCATAATCATGGTTCTTTGTCGGTAAAGGGCTTTTCTATGACCTCAAAACTATCATCTCAGGCTGGGCTTGCTTCGAGAGATGGTGCGGAGCCAGTTCCTGGGCCCGCATCGGAATTCTATTCTCGCAGGTTGTACTTATGACATGTCAATTGGCGACATAGGATTCGCAAGTCGCTTTGAGGCTGAGGATGGGGATCCGAACTTTCCCCCTGTGATGCCTCTTTCGGCTTCTGAGCTGCATTTTGCAAAGTTGCGTGTTGATTCTGGGAGCGCTTGGAATGACCCTGCCTCGAAAGGCAGGGGCGGAAATGACCATGCAACCCATCCCGGATGAGGCAGCAGATTGCGGCACGGTTCCGTTGCAGTTTGAAGCGATTACAGATTTGCGAGGAGTTGCTGGTTTCTCCAACGAGCGCGGGCAGTCCAACCAGCCCGGCGGATGGGGATCGATCACGATCTCCAAGATCGACAAGGACCAAAATTGGCTGCATTGTTTCTGCGATGCTTAGATTTCATTGATTCTGACCCTAGTTCGACGATAGGACTGAGCTTCCTGAGTGAGGGCTGCGAGGAAGCAAGCTTCTGAAGGTGCTTGCTGTGCCTGCTTGACGAGCCACATGACATGCCGTTTGCTGTCGCTACAACAGGTTGCATTAGCACATAGCCACATAGCCAGCCTGGTTTCGGGGCATGCATGTGGCCTTTCTTTCAAGCGTAGCTCTACGGCTCCGAGGAGCTCCACAGCCCCCCGATCAAGCCCTGGATATGCTTTAGATCACCGAATATATCCTCCCGCAAGCTGTCGTCGTGAATAAGACCACTAAGTTAGATACCTCGATGTGTGGAGTTCGGTCGGTTTGCGCAGGGAAGTCGCCTGGGATTCTGATTCTGTGGCTGGCTGCCGAAAACAGTTTGCAACAGTGTGCTTAGCATGCGTCCGTGACTTCTCCAATCTTGCAACAGCCGTGATTACTCTTGGTATGGTACCATGATCATGTCACACTCAGGTCTGATTGGTGCCGTCTAGAACGGGAAGGGGAAGGCAAGTCGGACACACAGCTATTTCGGATGCTGGTCTTTGTGCTGCAAGCAAGAGCGAAAGCGAGAGCCAGAGCGAGAGAGAGAGTGGAGACAGCGAGGGAGAGAGAGAGAGAGAGAGAGAGAGAGAGAGAGAGAGAGAGAGAGAGAAAAAGAGAGACAGAGACAGAGCGAGATTACTGCCACCGTACCACCGCTACCGCCACCACTACCGCCACTGCCACCGCTATCGCTACCGCCAGCGCCAGGCACCACCAGTACTACTACTTACTACTACTACTACTACTACTACTACTACTACTACTACTACTACTACTACTACTACTACTACTACTACTACTACTACTACTACTACTACTACTACTACTACTACTACTACTACTACTACTACTACTACTGTTCTGCCACCAGTACTTCCACAACCCTCCCCCCGCCACCCCACCACTACTACTACTAGTACTACTGCTAATACCAAGACGAGACCGACCGGCTAGCTCAGGCTCGGACATCTCTTCGGGTTGATGTCACTGGATCTTCAGCCTTCGGCAGTGGTAGTCGTAGTAGTAGTAGTAGTAAGTAGTAGTAAGAACCCCTCTTCGGGGTTCCGACTCACCCCTCCTCGGGGTTTTCACTGACCCCTCTTCGGGGTCCGGGCTCACCCCTCTTCGGGGTTCTCACTCACCCCTCTTCGGGGTTTTCAGTGATCCCTCTTCGGGATCCGCGCTCACCCCTCTTCGGGGTTCCAGGGCCCCCTCTTCGGGGTCTCGGGAAGCAACCCCTCTTCGGGGTTGCTTCATGCCTGCCTGTGCTGCTCCGGCTCGATGAAGTCGTGTGCCTGACATCCTGACGGGACCTGCTTGCTCGGTTTCTCTCTCTCTCTCTCTCTCTCTCTCTCTCTCTCTCTCTCTCTCTGTCTTTCTCTATCTCTGTCACTCTCTCTCGCTCTCTCTCTCTCTCTCTTTCTCTCTTTTTCTTTGCTTTCCCTCTTTCACTCTGGCTTTGTCGCTCTGTCTCTGTCTGTCTCTCCCTGTGTCTGTCTCTACTCACTCTCTCTTTCTCTCTCTCTCTCTGTCGCTCTCTCTCTCTATCTCTTTCTTGCTCTCTCCACTCTCACTCTCGTCCGTTGCCCCTGCCCCAGGTTCCCCTCTGCATGGTGCCTCCTGTCCCTTGCCCCCACCCCCCCCCCGCACCCCTGCCCTCTACCCCAAAACATTATCCCCAATCACATGAACCCCAACCTCGCTCTCTCTCTGAAGCTTTTTGGTTCTCTCTTTAAAATGTTTGGGTGCGACGTGCAGGTTTAGGGCTGGGGTTAGGGTTCTTGTTGCTTCTTGTGCCTCGGATCTTTCTACTGGTTTCCATTTCAATACGAATCTAAAACTCTCTGCTGTTGGAACAAGACAACTATTTGTTGCCCAAGAACAAGAAATCTATTCTGGACCTAATTTTGTATGCTTCATATTTCACATCAACTTAGGCTTTCTGAAACCCAAAGATTCAAAAATTGTTTCCATGTTTGTCGGTTGACAGCAAGATTCCATGAAAGAGGCGGCTTTGTTTTCAATCCAAAACAGTAACCAACATTTGTTAACACAGCGGTTTCAATTTCAACAACAAAAGAAGTCATGATGCACAGTTCTGCTGTTGTTTGATTTTGCTCACTATCCAATGCAACCTATTTAGGGTTAAGGGCTTAGGGTCAGGGTTTAGGATGTAGGGTTTAGGGTTTTGAGCCGAAACACAGGAAATCCTGGGCTTGTGTTGTTCTTTTCCAAGTCCAACAATGTGCACAAAGAATGGAATAATATGACTCCTGGGAGTCGTTTCCTTTCAGTGTCACATCAGACACACACTGACAAACGCCGTGGGTTTTTGAGCCGATCCTAAGGTTTTTTTCCTTCCCACACCACATCAAAGGACAATCTGTACAATGTTGAGCACATATCTGCGTGGGGGATTGATCTCGACTTGGTTGCTGCTCTCCCCACCAGAGCTGTAATGAATGTAGGTGTGGCTGGCTTGCACTCTCCACAGACTGGACCCTGTCTCTCCCTCTTACTTCCACACGTGCGATCCTATGCAGGCAGAACCGGCGGCCGTTCCTTTTGCACTCACTGCCGGCGGCGGTTCGTCTGTGCAACGGGATAGCTCTGATTGCTCAGGATAGAAGACACATATAGCACTTAGCTATGGGCATTGACTTGAGCCTTGAGCCAAACGTTGCGTTGGCGGTCACATAGAAAGGTAAAGATGAGGGATGCGTAGCATGCCCCCTAGAGTCGAGGGACGCGTAGCGTGCCCCCTTCTCTTGCACTTTACACGGTCTTGCTCACAGCTCTTATAGTGACACCTTAGAACTTGACAAGGCATCGCAGTCCGTTCGCACCCCCCATGAGTTGCGTCTCCGACGCTGCTCACCCGGAAGATGGCACGATAGGACAACAGAAAATGTTCCGCCGCAACGTTGACATTGAAAATCAGAGCTTTGCATCCCAATTAGAAACGTTGTGACACTCATCTACGTCAGTAACGATCCCCTGAAATGACAAACGAATCAGGCGTCACCGAAGAAAGAAGCATTCGCGATGGCATTCCATGGGCGAAGCTCAGAGGTCACGAACTGATAGGCGAGGAAGATCAGGCGTTGTCTCGCCACCATCTTCGCGTTGACGTAGGATCGCGTTCCCAGGGCCGGAGGTTCTCCTCTGGATACTGGTTCCTTGGCTTTCCCTTGTCCTTGCCTTTGTTTCGGCCTTTGGCGGCGATGTAGTCGTGGTAGGAATTGGTGTTCCAGCCACCATGTTGCTCGCCTCCGGTTCTTCCACGCCCTTTTGAAGGTCCCTTGGATGAAGAAGCGCTTTCACGTTCCTCCGTAGTGACAGGCGTGTCCAGGATGGATGTACCACCTGGAGGAAGATAGTCAGCGGCCGAAATGTGGTGTAGGGCTTCCGTACGCTTTGTCGTCGGGTTTTGCTGTCTCTCAGCCTTGGATCTGTTCAATCTGTCCATGAAATGCGCAGGCATTTGCACACTGTGGTCCACCAGCAAGCCGATGGTCTGGACTGACTGATCAGAATGAGTCAGCAGAATACCGACGGGGTCGATGTACAAGAAGTCCACTGGTCCAGTTGGCGTTGGTCGTAGCACTGAGAATTGTTGGTGTCCCGTCACCATTGGAATCACCTCGCACAGGACGTTCAGGCAACAAAAGTGCATAGCCTTTACATCTTCATCCCTGTCGCTCTTCAAGTAAGTAGTAGGGTTGAAGTTGTCCCTGCCAATTCCCATCATGTTGGCTCCCCGTACAAGTAAAGAGAGCATCTGGTTCGTCCGGAAGCGCTTCAAGGTGTAAGTCCCGTTGGGATCATACTGTTTGAGGTTCTCAGGTTCCTTGGCAAAGCGAATGATCTCCTCATCAGTCACGTCCTTGCTCACACCCGTTTCCCTATCCACTGCCGCCAAAGATCCCCACTTTCCAAGCACATCATAGCGTTGGCCAAGTGCGAAACTTTCCCTCATCTGAAACAACGGCATAGTCGCCCACTTTGCGAATCCTGACCAAGCCTTGTAGATGGATCTGCATACCACGTATGCCATGTACGAAAGAGCGGTCATGTTCGCGTCAATGCAATGGGCATTTCGCTTTCCAGAATAGTAAGATGGCTGCATGGCGGTACGTGCAAGTTGTAGCTCAGGATCGATGTTCAAAGACTGGCCGGTAATGAAGACGGGACGACGTTCCTGTGCGATTGCTTCTGGAACTGCGTCATCAAAGTCCTCTCCAGGCTCGACGTCCATTTCTTCATCAGGTTCCTGTTCTGGATCGTCTTCCGCGATGACAGATGGTTCTGGGATTTCTTCAGGTTCCGCAACGGTCTCTACCTCCATGGCTTCCTGCTCCTCTTCGGGCGCCTCAGGCACTGCGGCTGCTGCGGCTTCCATTGTCTGAGCAATGAAGTCACTGGGGATCTCCGTAGGAGTCTCCCGTTGTGGAGAACCTTGGTAATATCCGCTCGAAATGAACTGTGACCAGCAAGACGTGCATCGGGAGAAACATGCTGGAACGATGTTGTAGCATGCCGGGCATACCCTCATTCTCCGTCCATCCTCGTCTCTGCGTAGGTCTTCGGGTCGCCAATTCTTGATGACAAACTTGATTCCTTTGTCCATGTAGTGATGCCGAACCGTGTTCTCCCTGTGGGACTCCAGGACAGTCGTGAGGTCACGAATGATCTGCTCCTTGCTTGTGTCGTGGGGTCCAGGAGGCATCTCGCAAAGCAATTCCATGATCTTGCTTGGCGTTCGGTATCTCTCGAACTCAGGAAGCAACGGTGATGCGTTGTAGTCCAACACCAGCTCTTTCTCCAACCTTTCATCGTAGATCTTTTCCACCAGAGCGAAAGAGTGTGTATCTCGAGGATCAGGGACGCAAAACCATACCTCCTTGACGAAATGGAAAGGTATCGTTCGACCAACGATCATGATGCCGCTGTCTGTGATACGTCCATCTTCTCGTGCAAGATCTTGCGATGGGACATGAAGGACCGCCAATGGCATGTGCTTGGCGTCTCGTCCGTGTACTCGCATCTTGGTCGTTGCGTTCCGGTGATCGAACGGCGCAAACACCCCCCAATAGCTGTGGAGTCTGCCGCCTTGGTTGCCTCGGAATTGGCGCCTATGGTCGAAGTCCCCGTCGGGGTCCTCCGAACCAGGCATGATGCCTTGCGTGACAATGGAATCCAAGTTGCGGCATGCCGTAGCGTGGAACGCACCTCCAAGACGTTGCAAGAGGGTCATAGATGGAGATATTGCGAACCTGTTCTTGTCCAACTGAAGCAAGTTGTTCTGGGGATCTGAATGCGCAGAGTGACCACTCGTAGCCCGAACTGCCCATGGCTTCACCCAGCCGTTGCATAGGTTCAGGTACCTCTGGCCATGCCGGCAATGGTCGTTGTTCTGGATCTCCGTGATCTGGTCCCGAACTGATACCAACATGTTCGAACCTGCTGATCCAAGAACTTCCGTGCCGGGGTCCTTCACTCTCACACCCAGGAACTGCAACCGAATCTTGGCCTTGTTGCGTTTCGTGGCTGCAATCATGTTCCCCTGGAACAATAGCTGAAGTCTTTCATTGTACACTCTCTTCTTCTGTTGATCATCGGTCCTTGAGACCCCTTCGGTGATGCGTCTGCTTTCATGGGTCCATAGTGGCTCATGCCTCACCAAGTCTTCGATCATCACCCATCCTCCTTCATCACATTTGATGACACTGTTGAATGCCACCTGGCACCTGTTGTCAAGCCATTCCGAGCCTGGGCGCCTGGCGATTCTGTGGCGCAAGTCAGACTGGATGCATGATAGCGCCCAATCCGCGTTCAACCTGCGCTGACGGGTGATGTTGCGAAGGACAACTTCGTTAACGATGTCCCACCGATTGTTGATGAAGCTTGCACCCTTGGTTGGGATCAGGTCGAGAATCCCGCACCGGATTGGCCTTCCGCCGCCGATGGATTCATAGCCTGGATTGGTGTAGCTATGAGTGTTTTCATCGTAAGCAAAGCTAGGACGGTCTCCTCGTTGAGGTAGGCGTCGGTCGCGATGGTCCGAAAGCTGCTCAATGATGTCCACCACTCGCTGGCTATTCTCTGGTCCCGATTCCTGCAGTGGTACGCCACAAGCATCATTTAGGCCCCGACGATTCTCCACATCCGTGCAGAGATTGTGTTTGTTCTCATAACGGATCAAGACCACATCACCCCGTACGGCTTCGCCTCCGCGTCGCGGTCGGGCTTTGGCCTTGGGTCGTCGGTCCGAGGATGCAACACTCACATGATCTGTGGTGTCAACGTCCATTGGCTCAGCCTCTTGTGTAGGTACTCGACGTGGATATCGAAGAAGACTTTCCTTGATAATCTGGACGCCTCGAAGTACCAGATCCCGGGTCGCAGCATTCTCTGTGCAATTTGACAGAGTGTGTAGGTCACTGCCACAAGCAACACAGAACGTGATGCGATCGCTTCCGACTGACATCTCGCCCTGAGCGAGTACGCCAACATAGTCCTGAAGCTGCGTGACAACTCCTTCACGAATTGCATGCCTGGGATCAGGGCCTTCTGCACCTTGCTCTTCTTCGGGTTGCGCATCCACATCCACATCCTGTGCAGGTATTGGTGGAGCAACTGAGAACCCTGGATCGTCCGTGACGTTGTCAGCGGCCTGTGTCTCGTCGGTTCTCGCAATCTCTACAGGGTAGATATCACCATCGACGATCACTGTGAAATCAATCACGAGGTCAGCGGACATGTTGTTGACGATCTCAGCGACTGCTTCATTCTTCTTGGGCGGTGTCCTTTTGCGCGGGGAGTCAACCGTGATCAGCTCGATGGCTTCGGCCGACGCGTAGCGGAAGAATGACCTTTCGATTCCTCTCGCGCACGCATTTGCTCCCTCAAGGCCACCCCAATTCATGAAATGACTTGGGTGTCTCATTGCAATTGTAAGAAGCCCGAGCGCCAGCTCCACTGTGTCACCCAGGAGCTCTTCCTTGGGCAAGACTGACCCTCTGTAGCATTCTTGGCGCTCTTCTGGAGTCAAAAGCATCCTCATGAAACCAGCATAAGCGCAGTTCCCGGCGTCGTAGTAGCAGATGTAGCATGTCTTGCCTTCGGAGTCGTACCCTCTGTCCCACGCCAACTGTTTGGCCTTTCCCCATGCCGCGTACTCGATGGCCTGACTGGCTGTGATTCGGAGACCACCGTAGTGAGAAACCGTCTTGCCGATGTCTTCATAGACCATCTCTGCACAAACTTTGAGGAACTCCTTGATGTCCACGCGAGGATCCACGAATTGAAGCCTCAGGTCATAAAGGTGCTTTGCGCAAGCCAAGGTGTACTTCTGGGACGTGATCAAGTCATTGAAGGAGCTGATTTGATGCTGCATCTTCAAGGCTGAAGTATGCGCGCACCCAATGCAGTGTCCAGGATACCCGTTTCCGGTCGGCTTGAAGAAGGCTTGTGCGTAGCACTCAGCCAACTTCATTGCTTCACATCCAGAGCAATAGAACGTTCTCCCTTTGACATAACCAGTGTTCAGGGTCGCATAGGTGTCGATCCTGAACCAGTAGTGCCTGTTGTCGTAGTAGGCCTCGGGAACGGTCATGGCGATGTCAAAATCCTGCCAGGTGACTGTGGACGATTCAGCGACCGTGTCACCCTGGGCACCCGACCTGATCTGTTGCTGCTGTTCCCCGTAAACCATGTCTGCGAAATCTTGGTGGACGTCTTGACTTCACTCTTGTCCTCCCAAATCTCGACAAGCGACGGGTGAGCGACTGAGTCGGTTCGGACAGTTTCGTCCCATGAGCGAACTTTCGATGCCTCAACAAAGCACGTGGATACCATCTTCTCGCAGAACAGCTGCTTCTCATAGATAGCTAGGCCCAATTTGAACCTGACCCGATTGTCCGGTGGTGGCACCTTTTCGACTGACAGTGTATGCACGCCTGACGACGCATGTTTCGCCTGACTGTACATTCTTGACCAAAACGAAGATCCATGAATCACCACACATGCTCGGGCCCGCAACTCCAGTTCAATATACATTCCCAGCGCGTGGAAACCGTTGAACATAGAAGCTTTCTGTCGAAGGTAATTGCTGGCTGCTCCTACGAACCGTAAGTCGTGGTTGATGTTGACAATTGGAGGGCGCGTGGTACGCTTCCCTGCCGCAATGATGGGGTCAACGTACGTGACCTTGAGCTGTCGCTGCAAATCAGCACGAATCGCTGCTCCGTCTCCGACCTCACTCATCGGAAATGATATGTTCTCGATGAGGATCGCTTGGAGAGACAGATGGTAGTGCAACGTGACGGTTGCAAGCTGCTCTTCAGTCAAGCCATCCAATGTCTCATTCACAGATTCCAACGATCCCTTTGTGACTTGGAAGTTGTAGTTGGCACCTGCGGTGATCGACGGGCTCACAATGTAGATCTCACTCCATCCATGCATGACGAGATTCTCTCTCACTGTATGCGATGACCCTCTGGTCCTTGCGACCATGTCAAAGTCTTGGACGAGGATTGTGCATTGAGAGCGCATAGTCGCGGCATCAGGCTTGCCACCCATACCCAAACTATTGCGAAATCCGTTCAGCGTGTTCATGGTATTGATCCTTGCTTCTGCCGGAATTTCATCGTTGTCGACAAGATCGCTGTCTGCCTCGATCATCACTGCCGAGGTAAGCATTGGAGGAGAAGGAAGATGCACGCACGACACCAATGCCAATGCATGGTACAGCCGCGAATACATCCGTAACCACATCTTCGTGCTCAGCTTCACGTAGACCTTCAGGTTGAGACCCTTGTCGTCACTTTGAGAGACGGAACGAATCCTTGCCAAGTAGGTCACCAGTCTTCTGACGTAATGCTGAATCGGTGTGGTCCCCACGTCGTGGTTGGCCACGAACTTTGGCGTCTCATCAATGGTAGGTGGGTACTCGTCTTGATCACGGGTCGTCGCCAGCAAGCTCGAGCGACAGCCCTTTTCATCGATGTTGACGTAATGGTACCAACTTTCCTGAGCGCCAGCGGGGATTGGAGCTTCCTCCCATGTCGGTTGCGATGGTTCCTCTTCCGGTTGCGAAGTCGGTGGTTGTGGAGGAGGTGCCGCAGAAGATGATGACGCCGATGCCGTTGCCTCGTCCGTCCTTGCCCTCTTTGGTCCGTGGCTAGGGGTGGCTCGAGGCTCGGTAGCGGATCCTTGTGGTTGTCCCGGCGTTCTTCCATGCTCAGGGTGCACGATTCCTTCCGGTTCGAGGTTGCTTGCCGTAGGCATCGCCACCCTCCCCGTTGAGTACACCCAGCTAGGATGCCGTTGAAGATTGGGCGGAAATAGGCCATCATCTTGCATAAGCGGTCTTGGTGCCCCCATCTGTTGGAATTCTGCTTCCCATATGCTCAACGTGGCGCGTTTGGTAGAGCAGTCGACCACATACCCAGATTCAACTCCGCATTGATTCCAGGTGTAGCTACGGAACGCATCCGGCAATTGGAAGCCGTTCCTGTCTTGATCTGCACATACAGCATCCACGTGGTGCTTGAGGAAAGAGTACGTGGTGTAGTCGGAATCAGGGAGCACATCATTGGACCATCTGTAATGCGGGTGTCCAGTATCTGGATCAACCCATGATACGTAGGAATGAAGCACGTGGAGACAGACACTGAACGCCTGGAGCGAGTTCATCGCAAAGGCGAGCGGATGTCCCATGCCTTGAGGCATTGTGCGCATCATCAAAGCCAGCTGGTGAACGTTGAGTGGCGTAGCGCCATCGTTGTTCGCTGCACATTCTTGGTTGTAGGTCCGTAGTCCATATCCAGTGTGTTTTGCGAACATGTACATCAGCTTGCACACCCTACATAACGTAGGCTCCGCCAACAGGTCTGATTGGTCAGGTGCTCTACCCGACATAGGCAACTTGTGGTAGTAGTCCTGATTCACCGTATACCATTGTTGAATTCTCGTGTCTGTCACAGTCTGGTAGGGCGTCTCCACGGAGTTGATGAGAACGGCGAGGTTGTAGTACCCGTCCGCACTGACGATGTTCCTTGTTGCAGTGTTCAAGTCGAACCGAACTTGTTTTCGTTCTTGTTCCAGTTCAACCACAGCCAACTTTGCATCATCGCGGATCACTTCCTCATCCACCATGAACCTGGTGATGGCATTGAACTTCCCCTCGTAGTCAGCAACAATGTGTTTGAGACCTCCACCAAACTTGGTGACCATGGCGAGTATCTCCCCATAGGGTTTGTCCATGTACTCCTCAGGAGCAGCAAACAAGCAAGCTTTGAGGATTTCTCGGACCCGAATGGAAAGATCTCCTCCTGACGACAGATTTGCACACGTGAACAGCAAGACCAACGGAGGTGCTTTGAAAGCTGCCCATGTGCGAATGAGATCATTGTCGACCACTTTGTCTTTCGTAATCTTCGGCGGGAGCGAGACGCTCTGCGACGAATCCCCAGAATACATCTCCAGGAACTTGTGGAACTTCAGAAACGTTCGCATCATCCCACCAGACGGGAAAACTTCTTCGTGGTCCACTCCTTCGAAGGCCAGCTCGTAGGCATTGTAGCTTTCAGCCATGGCTCGGGTTTCGGTCCTTCCTCCGTAGGAGGGAAGTCCCTACACCCTACTCGACTTCACGGTTCCGGGTTCTCCGTAAGAGGCACCCTTCCCCGATCCGTCTGGTCAGACCTTAGTTGTTCCTTAGTTGGGGCTGTCTAATAGCCCCTTCATCAGCGTCTACACACTGATGTTGCTGCCATGCAATGTCCTCAGATCCATGTGCAACATGACTGACACTGACATGAGCTCGAACAAGGCTGCGAACATTCCTCGCAATTGACCGCCATGAGACATCAATGCGCTGCAACAAACTGTTCTCCGAGTCATGGTCCAAGCAATCATTCAGTCTCATCACCAAACGGTCCGCTTCAGGCATGTTAGAGAACATGATCCTGCGTCCACCACCATCGCCATCAGCACCAACATGATCATCAACCTTAACCTTCGTCACCTTGCCACTTGAAACAAGAGCATGCAACTCTGGCCAAGACCAACATGAGCATGAAGAAGGCATGTCAAGCGAAAAATAGACGTCGGAAAATTCCGCACACTTCTTCAGCAGGCGTTTGAGAGATTTCAAGACACTTCTGAAAACCTTGTACTTCCCACCAGAACGTTTTTCACCCCCCACGCAAGCCCCTTCACTACTTCCAGGACCAGCACCTGATCGCAAAAGCGATGCCACGAATAGCACAGGTGTGCGCAGGTCGTTCCGGCACGCATCCTTCATTGTACCGATAAGGCTGTCCTCATCGGCCTTGGAGCTGATCAGCTCCTTGCAAGTTATGCGAGAGCAACCCTTAGTGGACTTAGGTACGGCGTAGCCGTTACCCAAGCCACAGAGGTCAACAATCATGCGGTCTGGCTTCCGTCCACCAGCCTTCGACGGCATGGCTACCAATCTCCCATCGCCAGTTGCCTGAAATTTCAAGGCTTTAAGCAATCTTCTGGAGATTTGGCTAGTCAACTCGCATTTATCAGATCGATCCTTAGCGTCCGAATCAGTCATGTGCAAATGTTTGGACGAGCACACATCAGACGACTTAGGATGCAACGCGACGTTTGCGGCAATGTACTCCCATTCATCCTTGCAGTAGCCGAGCTCAACGGCGGTTCCGGGAGATACAGGATCCCGAAAGGTATAACGTTGCCCGTGAGTGCATCCTTGGATCTTGATGCTCTTCCACATGGCATCTTCCTGAAGTCCCTTGTACTGCTTGGTTTCCTGGACTGGTACTCGAGGAGGCACTTCGATGATGATTTGGAACCCCCATGATGCCGCTCTGCGCGCAATTCTTTGGACGACCTCCCCCCATGGGTAGTCTGTCCGCAATTTGGCCCTTTCAGGGTTGTCAGCGATTTTCCGACTCAGCCACGAATTCTTGCCCAACACCCCTGCACCAATGAAGATTACGGAGTTAGGGTTGTCCTTCCTCGCTTCCACCACATCAAAGATGTAGGCGCACATGGCGTCGTCAACTTCTCGCCCCATACTCAGAACATTCACTTGCAGCCCAGGGTCGTAGTGAGAATCGGGAGCATGCTGGGCGATGCAATCCTTGCCTGGAGCATACTCGTTCCACCAGTTCTCCTCATCGACTCCTATCAATGTCCATACCGTCACTGCCTTTGGAGCATCTTTGATAGTGATACGGTACTTCCACCGGCTGTAAGGATTCTTGTAAGCATGGACCAACCTTCCATCGTGGTCGAGGAATTGGATCACCAGACCCTCCTTGGGCTTGTTTTCGGCGAAATTGACCACGTGAGGCACAATTGCTCCATCATATCCTTGATATTCCCTTTTCTGTTCCGCCGCATCATGCCATACATCTTCGTACACCGACGACCATTGGTCATAACCAAATTGAGAGGCTTGACTTTTGGACTGGCCGTTGAAACAAAATCCCTGGTGCAATGTAAAGCCCTGGTACCCCCCATGGATGGCACGCGCCAGTGTGACAACCACCGCTCGCCATTTGGCGGGCAGGGCGCGCACATAAGACTGGCCTAGAGGCGGTTCAGGAATAGGCAAAAACGGCGGCGCAAGGACGTCCGCAATGGCAGCGGGGCGCAAATGCCCCCGCACGGGATGGTACTGAAACACAGCACGTTCCACGTAGCGGTCGAACTTGCCCGGTGTGTCAAGGATAGCAGCACGATCCTCCATCTGGTGCCACTGCCCTTCACGAAGAATCCAAGTCGACCGAAGGTAACGACCAGGCGGCAACGCGGAAGGCGGCCCCCGCAACATGCGCGGGAACTTGACAACCAGGATGGGGTCCACACTGTCATGTTCTTGCAAGCCTTCCTTACTCGACAATCCAGCGCGATACAACACCTGAGGGAGGATCGGCGTCTGCGTGTAAGGAAAACAAGGCACCTCGCTCTTGAACGAGTAGTGCTGCTGACCCTTCTCATCCGTGCTTTGGGTATGAGTAGGCCGCATCAGATCCATAATCTCTTGGGAGCCGATGAGATCCGGCGGAAAAATGTTGATGAGCTGACACGCATGTGTCCAGGACACGGAATCCTTGAACGACTTGGTGTGTATGTCCGCGGACATCTTGGCAGTGACCTCGTAGGCAAGAGAAACGTAACCTTCCTGAAAGATAGAATGCATCCATCCAATGCAGATACCGTGGGTACGTTCCAAGTGACGCATAGTCGGATTCTTGCCCGTGCGAATCACCCCGATCATGGTCTGGTTGTCGTCGTAGAAGACGAAGTTGGGGTCTTGCCCCCCAAGCTGCTGCCACAACGTGATAGCAGGCAATCCAAGACGTGACATGGCAAAGTCGGCCGCGACAATCTCGGCCTCAGGTGTGGAATGACTCAAGCATCCCTGCCTTTTGCTAAGTCCCGCCAAGGGAAATCGTGTGTGAGAACCTTGAATGTGCAAGTGAGCACCGGAGGTAGATTTCAAACTTTCTCCACAACCTGCATAGTCCGCATCTGCAAACAGCCCGATGGACGAGTCCTCCAAGGAGTTCCCGACCCATCCAATCATCATGTGATGTTTGGACTGGTGCACATAGGCCATGAGATGATGAAGAAGAGCATCCTCCTTCTTGGTCCATTTCGTGATCTTGCGTGCGAGATTGTTGATACTGCGCAGAAGATCAAAGCGGCAAATGCGCGCGGCATAAAGCAATTTCATGAGAATGCTGGCTGCCTGCGGAGCAAGTGCGCCGCGATTGGCCTCGTTGATTTCCTCTTCCTCGGGCGCCTTGGGAATAGGTGGAGGCGGAACGAGCCGACCATCCTTATCAACAGGCATGGTGTGTCCACACCACGTGCATCGATGGCTTTTACCTGACTGTGCCGGAGCGCGAGCTGGGTGATTCTTAGTCTCCTCAGCCGGACTCGGCGATGGTACCGTCTTGAATTTTGTCGGATCGAACCCAGTCACGTCGCAGTACTTCTTGACTGTCATGTCCAGGTACGTCTCCATGTCGTAGGTAACGGTCTGCACCTTCGTTTTGTCATGCAACGTTGCCTCGCCCTTGGAGATGCGACAACCCAGATACAAGCCCAGCGGCGTTTCTTCTTCCAATCGAAGTTCTTGGCGCAGCATGTCCCAACCCTTGGGTAGATTCTCTTTGGGTCCTGCCATCTTGAGATCATCCACGTAGATGACAAGTAAGAGCTTCATTTGCGGGTGAAAATACAATGATGGCCATTCATCACCAATCGGCTTGAACCCTACTTTCTGTACCGCGGTGTGGCAATGTTGTTCCCACATGGTTCCTGCGTCAGGATGTCCATATAGAGCTTTGATCAGGCGACATACCGGCCTACGGAATTTGTGCCGTTTCGCAGATGGATGCCAGGCTTCATCAGGCAGTTCAACCCAACATGGAGTGCCCGATAATCTAGCCTGAATGTATGCTTGGATAGCATCCGCCATCTGGACATCGTTGCCAGGAAGACATCCGTAATAATCTGCCCATCGTGAGGCGTCAAACGTAGCCGGGGAATTCCCCAAATCCTGAAACAATGCGGCTTCCATATTCTGGTCTTTGACCTGATCACCGAGTAGTACACCTCGCCCCTTGAACTTCCTGGCAGGATCGTCCTCTTTGAGCTGATAGTTCTTCTCGTATATCAGTCCATGTACTCGCGCCATGTGTACTTTCTCACCTTTCTTCTTTGCCTCAGCGACGACGTCGTCATATTCACGCGTAGTTGAGAAGTCAAACACCTCTTGGTCCCACAATCCCTTCCATTCTTTCATGAAAGCTTCCATGGCCTTGGGATTGTTGATCATCTCTTTGCGTGTGACGGGTCGAGTGACCATGGCATTGAAGCACGATCCTCCTGCATGATTCTTTTCCCGATGTACGTTTCTGTGAGAAGTCGTACACGGCATAGAAGGAATCCAGTTATCATCCATGACCATATGCGCCGGAACGGCCGGCACGACATCTGCCAAGAATTGTTCCTGTGTATATTGATCCACATAGGACTGTGCCCATGACCAACCATCATCGTCGTCAACGGATACGTTGAGTTGCAGATCAATTTCTTCACATGGTACAATCTTGGGAAAGATCATGTTGTCCAAAATCTTGGTGACTATCTTCTTTCCTATCACAGCCTTCTTCCGGTCTTTCTTGGCAACTCGAGCTTTGTCTCGCTTTTCTTTCTTGTATGCTGCCTTCTTCTCCGCTTCGCTCATCTTCTTCCATGCTTCCGGAGAATAAGAATGGATAGGTCGCCGTGTAGGAAGGGTTCGTCGACCGTCGCTTCGGATCTTATACGGAACTCCCCTTTTGTCGATCTTGCAAGCTTCACCGTCATCGGTAAGATATACAATGCCGTCTCCTTTCTTCCCCGTACTCCAATGTTCAATCTCCTCGGGAGCCAACTTCTTTTCTTTCAAGATCTTGATAATCTCTCCAGGTTCTTCGATGTCTCCTTCGGGGATGAGTCTACCGGTTGGACCGACTTCGCGGGGCGATCGTCGATCTTTCCCAGTGACCTTTGGTTCAGAAGGAGGCGGTGCTGCACGTAGACCCAGCTCTTCGTCTAGTTCTTCGAGTCTTTTGTCTCCTATGGCATCAATAGCTTCATGTTCTGCTGACTTGAAGACTTCGCCGCGGCTCCGTCTCTATGTCAGATGGATCTATGTCCTGTAAGTCAGGATCTTCTCCGGGATCCGGTGGAGGAAGAAGTCCACTTGGATCATCGTCATCCCCGTCGCCACCATTTCCTCCGGGCGGACCGTCATCACCGTCATCGACGTCTTTTATCTCCTTGCCAGCGAGGTCAACGTTGTCCCTGAGTCCCTCAATGGTTGAATTCATCCTTTCGTACTCGGCTTTCAGGGGAAACGTTATCTCCTCTGGGAAGTAGATAACTTCTGTCTCGTACGGTCTCATCAACTTCCTGGGAACAGATGCGTCCATCGACAAGTTCGCGTTGGCAAACTCCTTCATATCCCAAACGCGATACTTCTTGGACCATCCTTGACCAGCAGTGATGATGTATCCGGCAAAAATGCCTGGAATCCCCTTTGGATCGAATTTGTTGCCATATGTCTTCGGCCTTGTGTCCGTCGGCTTGAAGAAGACTTTGGCACCAAAGGGTATGGCTTTTCCCTCGAAGTCCTTTCCAGTCATTCGCTTCCATGCTGAATCACCATCGCCCTCCACGTCTTCAATGTTGAGGTTCTGCATCACGCAATTAAGCGCAAAGGACCAGTATTGAGCGGGCAATCCGGCGTGTAGCATGGATGCTGCGACTGTGTTGATCACTTCTTGATTTGATCGTTCAGCGAGTGAATTGTTACTGGGTTTCCCTGGAAGGGAATGATCTATCACGATCTTCAACTGCGCCATAGCTGAATCGAACTCTGGTGCTTCATCACTGTACGCCATATGAATCTTGCGTCTTCCCATGAGGCGTCTGATGGCCATGACGACTTCGTCAGTGCTCCTTGAAGCTGTGGGAATCGCTGCAATCATTTTGGTGGCGATGTCCCTGATGACTAGAACTTCACGTGCCCCGTCATCGAGTCCAATGCCTGCTTCGGCGGCCTTGCGCATGTCAAGGAAGTCGAACGTCACAAGATCTCCCCAGTGTTTGATCACACGTTGAAATGCACCTCGTTGTGTTCGTAAGTGCTTCATCTTCGCGCGTATGCACGATTCGCAATATGGATTGCGGTAGCGATGAGTACACAGATGTGCCAATGTCTTCGCTTCGGCTTTCAGTGTTCCGACTCTGGCCTTGCGGCTCGGCGCACCGTCGCCTTCCACATCAATGATCACCTCATCGTCACCATCCAACGGAATTTCACCCACTCCTTTTCCTTCGTCGTCGTCCGGAGGGCGTCCGGCTTCGGACTTTGGTACTTCTTCTATAGGAGGTTCTTGGGGTTCAGGATCAGGAGGTCGTTCGTGATCATCACCTTCTCCTTCTGCTTCGATCTCGCCCGGTGCAGCTTCAGCGGCAGCTGCGACGCTGACGTCAACATTGCCTGCTGTCAATGCACCCTTGAAGATTTCGGTGATGGCTTTGGCCTCCGGATCATCATGAACCAATGACTTGGAACTCCCGGCACGAACGTACGGGATGTCACCGTTCACGAACAGAGATATTCTCTTGCCCTGCGGGTTGATCATGAATGGTTCCCTTCCGGGAGGCCACACAAACCCGTAGTTGAAGTTCATACATCTCTTGCCTATGGAAAGCACCGACGGCGTGTCGTCCAACACATAAGCGTTGATCGGTTCCTCGAACGACTCAGTCTGGAAATTCGACACGAGATCGGTATCGGTGATTCCATTGGCTGTCTGAAATGATATGGGCTCTGGAGTCACGAGTGTCTCGAGACTGTGCTTCTCGATCTTCTTCTGAGATATGAGGTCATGACCACACCCAGTGTCCATGAGAAACTTGATCTTCTTCTTAAGGATGACTGGTTGAACCATGCATTTGAATAAGCCTTGATTGATGATCCGTTTGCTGTGTGCAGCATCGAGTTCGCGCTCAACGATGGAATCCTCACCGTCGTAGAACGAAACTTCTTCCACTCGAGACGTTCCTGGGATTCGTACGAATGAAACTCGATCTCCGCATTGATCATCATCGTCGTCAACCATGTCTCTCATGATCTGTGCCCTCAATCTCGCTTTGTGCTTGGCGAACTCCAAGCTCACGGTGCGATCCTCATCATTGATAAACGCTTCCATGTCGACGTACTTCACCTTCCGCTCTTTGTCTTTCTTCGATCGTCTAGGACACGAAGAAATGAACTTCACGTCATTGGCAAATGTCACATTGCGCTTTATCACTTTTCGGGTCGACGTAGTCGTTCCCGAGGATTCGTCATCTGTTGAACAATCCGAATCAGCGTCGCTGTCAACGGATGGACAATCTGACTCCTCCTCATCTTGTCTTGAAGATCGCTTCCATATAGCCGGAGCTGATGGATTCCACCTTCGACACAATCTGATGGCGGGTGCCGCAGGGAGTGCCTTGGCCTTGGCATTCGGCTTCGCTGGAGCTGCCTTCGCTTCGGATTTAGCTTTAGCTTTTGCCTTTGGTTCCGGAGCTGGGGTAGCTGCTGCCTCATGCTTGAAAGGACAATTCTCTCTTGAGCACGAGCCTGTGTTCTTGAACGAGTAGCATATCCTGTTTCCTCCTCCTCCAGATGGACTTGGAGTTCTCGTCCTCGGCGTGAAGGGTCGTTCTGGAGTCTTCTTCGAGTGACTGAATGGACACTTATCGCCATTTCGACACCCTGCATCTGTGAAATGGAACTTGCAGCGGATTTGCTTCTTGCTTTTGTCACCTCTGTTGTCCGCTGACTCACTCCTCGTCTTCTTCTTGGGCTTCGGCTTGGTCTTCGCATGACTCTTCGCTTTGCTTTGAGGTAGTACAGGTGTTGCTTTGTCCGGCTTGGTCGGCGAAGCCTTGACCTTTGCGGATGGAGCTGCGTTAGGCGTAGGTTTCTCGGGTACCTTGGCCGGTGCAGCAAGCAAATCCTTGCCCTCAAGCATCTGGCGCAAGCCAATTTGAGTCTGAGTGAGATTTGACTGTTCTCGTTTCCGCATGATGGTACGATCAATGATCTTCATCAGGTTGTCGTACGATCGATCTTCATGATTGTAGGGCAAGTGTTCGTAATGCATGCCCAAGTCCATCTTCATTGCGGGCGAGTCCTTGATCTTGCTGTACAAGCAATCACGGAGAGCTGTTTTGGATGGAATGTCCTCTGGTCTCATCCGTCCCAGAACTTCCAACCACGTCTGCTTGAATGTATGGAGCTTGTTGTCGCCTTGGTACTGGAGCTTCACCAGATACTCAAGAGTGATGATCATGTCAAGACGATCGTGCGTTCGAAAACTTTCGTACATCATCGCGATGACTTGTCGTCCTTTGATGATCTTCACGTCAGGCCTGCTGATGTAATCGTTGGCCTTCCGGTTCACCTCGAGGTACAGGTCAGCTGATTTGTCACCACCGGCACGTAGCATTGCGACCATGGCGATCCCCAATTTGACGTCTATGCTCTTGAACTTCTTGTGTCCTGAATCATTCAATGCTTCGACATCAGGGAATGGGTTGAACGCTGGTGCCAGCCATAACATCCAGTCCTCATGATGTGGGTCGGCTGATGCCCCTAAGACATTGGCCGTGCACACGGATCGCCAGTTGTTGAGATGAGTGAGAGTAGGCCATGGAGGAACGGTCACTTTGTCGGCTTCCCTCCTGGAAATTCTCACCTCTGTGACTTCAGGATCCGCGTCTCCATCAGGATCACGCGCATGTGAGCCAGGATCCGATTCAGGTTTGCCCCCTCCGCCTTTCTTCTTGTCATCATCATCATCAGGCGGATCTGGAGGATCATACCCCGTGCCGGTACCTTCATCATGCTCGTCCTCTCCGTTCTCGTCGCCAGCTTCATCACCGTCATCGTCTCCATTGTTTTCCTGAATCGTTTCAGCGAATAATCTCCACTCATCACGATCAGCTCTGAGACGTTGTTCGGCTTTCTGAGCCTTGAGTACTTCACTTCGCAGATCAGCAATCTTCTCCTCGTACTGTTCCGCGATTTCTTTCTCGATCTGACGTCTTCTTGCTTCATGAATGGAATCGTCATAGGCAATGGGGGGACCAACGAGGTCGTTGCCCTTAGTAGATGCGGTGACACCGTCGATGCCAACAGGTCTTGAGGAGCTGGCCGATGCTGTGGACTTCGATCCCAACATCCCGCGATCCCCCAAGAGTTCGCGTAGCTGTCGATCACGCACGGCTGCCGCATCACTTTTCCCATGAAATCCGCTTGGTATGCCAAACAAAGTGGCTGCACTAGGCGTGGAACGCGCAAGTGCTGGGCTGCTAATACCTGGCACGTGGTGCTCGGGCATTGCATCCGCCACGATTGGCATCGAACTGCGGCCAGTGAAGAAGTTTCCACCGGTGAATGGAATTCCGTCCATCACAAGGTTCTTGTCCTTGTCCGATTCCGAGAATGCGAACTTCTCTTTGGCGACTGGACTAACTTGACTTGGGGACCGTATTTCAGGGGATCGTACCTCATCTCCTACGGAAAATGCAGGCATTACTTCCTTTCCTACGTGCTCCCAGCCAGACTCAGTAGTCCTCGAAGACATGGGCATGCTCGAAGGTCGCGTCGCTCCTCCTTGATTGGAGTTTCGCGCTGCCTCCAATTCGCTGCGTGTCCTCGCTTGAAGATCTTCTTGTGCTTTGAGCGTTTTCCTGAGTTCACTCAGCTCGTCGTGCAAGGTAGGCAATGATCGCCTTGCATGATCTTCATTCTGATGAAGTCGTCCTCTGCTTCTTGCATCCTCTTCACAGCCATTTTGCGGTACTCTTCCTCTTCACCAAGACGTTCGCGAAGCCGAAATCGTTCTTGTTCAATGGCTGCGCTGTTTCCAGCTAGCCCTTGGATCTCGTTCACAGCCCGCAACTCCTGGTTCTTGACCAAGTGGAATCGTTCCTGCATTGCTTGTAAGGCTTGTTCCGAACTTGCTGTGTTTGACCGGAGGACCAAGTTCTCTCTGGCGTGTTCATGAAGTTCATGAGTCAGACGCTCATACTCACGTGCCATAAGCTCACCATCGCCTTGCGCTCTTGCCTCCAACTGCACAAAGTTGGTGGCTGCCTCCGTGCGGAACACGTGTAGCTGTTGAGCTAACTCCTCGGCAACGGCATGTGCTTGACGTTGTTGAGCAGAGTTCTGTTCATCCATGCGAAACAAAGCTGTTTCATAGTCTCGCTTCATCTCCTGATTGACATTGTTGATGTGCCTCATGGCTAAGCATGCATGATCACGTTGTCGTTCCAATTCCTCAATGCGAATTCCAGATCCTTCATCTTCTTGTTGCATCTCCTTGATCTTGTCCATCAGGGTCTGGACGATTCCTTCGTATTCTTGCACCTGACTGCGATAGTACATCTGCTGTGCAAGGTTCGATGCTTCGAACTGTTGCGAAATCGTCAGTTCCTGGTAGGCATTCGGACCGTCAGCTATTGCAGGCGTGGCCACGGATGACGCATCACCACGTGCAGGAATCGTATCCAGAGTCATGTCCAGATCGTCAGTATCGCGTGGTTGATTGGTAACCATCCGATTCCAAGTCATGGACTTGTCACGCCCACGAGTAGCCGAAGTCCTCGATCGTGCTGAAGAGCTTCTCGAAGATGATGGTCTTGACTTCTTTTCCAAGGTCTTGACTCCTTTGTCCTTTGCCCTGGACGTAGTCCGAGGTGCCTGAAAACCAGACGCTTCGGCCCGTCGTTCTGAAGCCTTGCCCGT
Organism: Symbiodinium sp. CCMP2592; assembly: GCA_905221615.1. Lineage (NCBI taxonomy): Eukaryota > Dinophyceae > Suessiales > Symbiodiniaceae > Symbiodinium > Symbiodinium sp. CCMP2592. Next base: position 815,657 of record CAJNDT010000868.1, read on the forward strand.
CCTCGAACCTGTGGATGTCGGACGTGAAGGCGTAGATGCTCTTGGTAGACTCTTTGCTTTCCCCTTGGGAACTGCCTTTGCAATGGCAAGCGCAGAAGATTGACCTTTGTCATCTTCCGTGGAGCTATCAACGGATTGCACCACTGTGTCATCAGCTGTTGACTCACCAACGGCTGGCGCTGCCACATCGGCACCGAAAGTCATTGTCGTATCTTGACTTGATCCTGAGTTCATTGTGGTCGTAGTAGATCAAGTAGTCGTTGCTGTAGAAAGGCAAAGCCGCGTACGGCTGATAACCTGCGTGGGGGATTGATCTCGACTTGGTTGCTGCTCTCCCCACCAGAGCTGTAATGAATGTAGGTGTGGCTGGCTTGCACTCTCCACAGACTGGACCCTGTCTCTCCCTCTTACTTCCACACGTGCAATCCTATGCAGGCAGAACCGGCGGCCGTTCCTTTTGCACTCACTGCCGGCGGCGGTTCGTCTGTGCAACGGGATAGCTCTGATTGCTCAGGATAGAAGACACATATAGCACTTAGCTATGGGCATTGACTTGAGCCAAACGTTGCGTTGGCGGTCACACAGAAAGGTAAAGATGAGGGATGCGTAGCATGCCCCCTAGAGTCGAGGGACGCGTAGCGTGCCCCCTTCTCTTGCACTTTACACGGTCTTGCTCACAGCTCTTATAGTGACACCTTAGAACTTGACAAGGCATCGCAGTCCGTTCGCATATCAGACAGCGATCTGTACATAGAGAAACGGCAAACCCTCGGGTTTCCCACGCCGAAACGGGGTTATGCTGACCTTGGGCGCAATCAATGGTTGGCTCGCTCTCCATTTCAAAACCATCAGAGGAAGCTGTGTGTTCAGCTTAACAGCATAATGTCTGGTCTTGAGCCGCTTTAAGGTATCTCTTAGGGTTTTTTGGTTTCCTTCCGATGCCATCTCAGGCAGTCACAGAACTGTACACGGATTGGAAAATAGTGGTTCTAAGCTGACAAAAGCGGAAGCCAGATGCCACGAAATTGGCGCCAGATGCCACGAATATAACTTTTATTATGTCTATGCTTCTTATGCTCAAAGTATCGACCCTCACCTGCATGTTTCGTGGTGTTGCAATAAGAAAGAGTGTAGTATTGTTGCCCTCTTGGCCCTGGCCTGCTTGCTGCCATGCTTTCCCTGCTTCTTTTCCTGGCACTGCACTGGTAGGTTGAGGGTGTGGCTGCAGCCTCCGTGCTCCGTTCCTGAAATAACCTATCCGAATCCGCTAACAGAAATATACTAACCTAGCCTAACCCAACCTACCCTGATGTAACACTACCTAGTAGACCAACCCTCTGGGCCTGCTTTGTTCTTAACCTAACCTAACCTAACCCGACTCAACCTAAGAAACCCGTATCAGTATAACCTGACCTGATCTAACCGAACCTAACCTGATCTAACGTTACCTAGTAAACTAACCACCTGGGCCTGCTTGCTGGGAGTGAGGTTGAGCTCCGAACCGTTCTCTAAGCTAACCTCACCCGACCCAACCTAACCTAGCCCGAACCCAACCTAACCAGCCCGCGCACACCTGGCCAACCTCAGCTAACCTGATCGATTGTAACTTGTAACCTAAGCTGACCTGCCTGAACCTCCAGCGGTTCGTGAAGCAGTCTTGCGCAGTAAAGACATAGGTAATGAAATCGAAAGCATGACGCAACAAGCCACGTAATCGCACCCTCAATTCTAGCCTGAAACTTCTGACTGAAATGGATTTGTTTGCGCACAGCAACCTTTATACACGGTTCAAGCTAGAGTGAAGGGTTTGGAATTTAGGGTTGATGGATGAGTTGACGAATGCTCTGAACGTTGCCGAGCGCGGAACCTCCGGCGGTTCTCCTGCACTCGAAGCGGCTGGCGCAGTCGGAAACTCGTCCTGCGACTGGAAAGCAAGAATAAAGAGGAGAGGCTTTCGTGTCCATAACAATGTACGCTAGCAAGAAAATATGAGGGTATAGGTATAGCTTGCCCAACTAGGAACCTCATTGAGAATCGCTGGGCCTAGATGACATAAAATTTGTAGGACTCGCATAGGAACCCGAATCAAGGCCAGGAATTCTTAATCAGGTTCCTATATTATTGAAGAGAGCAACGTTTCTTCCAAACATTACGCAGGAATCGCTTTCAGGGCTTCGTAAGGTACTCGATCGCGAGGAAGCCTTTGTAGTCTGTTACCCAACTGTATGTCACCCAAGCAAACCCTGGCCAACCAACCGCACCCTCGGTTCTCCTGAAACCCCTGACCGAACTTCCGAACTTAACCTGAGGTTGCCCAGACCAGCCACCGCCTTTTGGAATGGTTTTGAGCGGCTCAGCCTATAGGGGTTAAGATTGACGAATGCTCTGAACTTTGCCGAGCGCGGACCCTCCGGCGGTTCTCCTGCTCTCGAAGCGGACCCAAGCGAAGCCAGGCAAACCCAACCGAAAGGCCGACCTGTCTCAACTTCACAGAGGCACGATCTTCCTGCTCTGAAGATTCTTCTTCTTCGTGTTGCGCCCGCAAGACCTGGCTGCATCACGCACGCTGGGTTTGCTCGGACTTAAGAGCTCGACCCCCTGCAGTCAGAGATCTGCACTGCGTCCGACGCAACCGAAGCCAACCCAACCTAACAGCTACAAACCTGAGCAACATAACCCACCCCTCCACCAAACCTAACCTATATCACCCAAGCTTGTCCTTCATAACCTGTCGTAGTCGTACCTATTCCCAGCAACCCTGACCAAACCTAAGCAACAGCAACCCACTCCGCAACCTGACCGGCTGCCCAACCTGGCCGTGCCACTGCTTTTCCCTTTTTCCTACCCTTTTTCCTGACCCGGTGCACTCTGGTTGGCCTCCTCTCTCGGAAGCTTTGCCACTGTCTTTTCCTGGCGCCGTATTGCCAGGCAGAACAAAGGTGGGGTTGGGGTACGTTAGATGTTAGGTTAGAATAAGTTGGAATAGGTTAGGTTGGGTTAGGCTCGGGGAATATACGGTACGCTTAGGTCGGGTTGATGTACATGGTGTTTGTGTGGATTGGTTCCGTGCCACTGCTTTTTCCTTTTTCCTACCCTTTTTCCCGACCCGGTGCACCTTGTTGGTCTCCGCTTTCGGAAGCTTTGCCACTGTCTTTTCCTGGGGCTGTATTGCCAGGCAGAACGAAGCTGGGGTTGGGGTACGTTAGATGTTAGGTTAGAATAAGTTGGACTAGGTTAGGTTGGGCTAGGCTGGGGGAATATGCGGTACGCTTAGGTCGGGTTGATGTACATGGGGTTTGTATGGATTGGTTCGGGTCGGTTTGGGTTTGGGTTAGTTCAGGATAGGTTTGAGCTAGCGCTGGCTTGGGTTGAGCGTATGCAGGGAAACTTTGCTTGTTTCGGTCATTTTCGGTCTAGACTGGCTAGGGTACGAGTAGACACCAGCAGGTGATGTGGGGTCAGGTCTGCTAGATTAGGCTGATTCGGGTCGGGTGGATCCAATTTAAGATAAGGAACAAAAGTAGATTCTGTTGGGTTAGGTTATATCTTAGGCTAGAATAGGTTAGTTTGGATTAGGTTGGGTTAGATATGCTTGGGTGGATTCAAGTGAAGTTAGTGAAAAAAGTTAAATTCGGTTAGGTTAGGTGTGATCTTAGGCTTAAATAGGTTGGGTTGGGTTAGGTTGGGTCAGGGATGCTCGCGTCGAAGCTCGTGACCTGTGCGTCGCTTGCCATGCCTCATCTAACAAAGCTTCATAGGTCGGCTTAGGCTCGGTGTGTCGCTTGGGTCTGTTCGCTTTGTTCGTAGGGTTGTCGTTGTGTGTGGGTCTGGTTAGGAGCGATAGTAGCCGTTCAGCGCAAATCAGGATTCGGAAAGCTCGTGGCATGTTGCTGTAACAATGTGCGACGCAGTCAATCCTAGCCAGAACCCAACCCGAACTAACCTGTCCCCACCTATCAAAACATAAGCTGCCGTACCGTAACCGGCCCTAACCTGACCCAAGCCCACAGAGCCGGCCCTGACCTTACCTTCCGAAGTCTGCCCTCACCGAAACGAAGCTTTTGCAAACCAGAACAGCCCCCAGAGGTGAAGCTTTACCACTGGGCCCCCATCGATTTTGTCGAGGGCGGCTGCGATTCTGCCCTTCCAGTCCACCTCCAAACCAAGATTGCCCCAACTTTCCTACCTATACTGCCTATGCTGCAGCTTCACTGGAGATGTCAACGTTTGCTTGCGACCAGATTTCAGCTGCGAAATGGGGTCCGTGAAATGGGACCCTACCGTGTATGCTTCTTCCTCAAGTTGGCCTTGGCCTAGAGACAACGAGTCCGAGACCTTAAACCCCTCAGCTCCGCAAACCCGCCTGGCGGCTGCCCTCGCTGCTCTGCAGGGGCGCCGGCGCGTCCATGTCCGTCGAGGCAAAAGACACACTTCCAGAGCAAACCCTCCTGTCTCAATAAAAATGGCCGCGGTGACGGTGAGGAACACAAGAAAGTTCTGTTCTGTTTTGGACGTTGCTTTGGTGAGGTGTTTGTCTCTGTTGGTGTGTGCGCTGGCTCGTTGTTGGTGCAAGCATGAGAGTTCTTGGTGCGGCCAGAGCTGTTTTGGTGAGTCTCGAGGCTGTTTTGGTGAGCATAAAATTCTTGGTGAGGGTAAGGGTCGCAGGGCGGGCAGGGCAGAATTGCAATTTTTGTCCAGGTCCCCGCCAAGGACCGGCCTGGAGGCCCCTGGGTCCTTGAACTCTGCTCGCTGGAGGCCCTGGACCCCGCCTGGGGGTCCCCAGCCAGAACCAAAAACACATCAATGGTCGTGGGTTTGGGGTCCTAATTATAACGGACTGACGTCCGTATTGTGTGAGGCGTAGCCGAGTCATTTCCGTCCCCGTATACCGGGAGGCTTTACCCTCCCTCACCGTCTTGTCGGGACGCTCGGAGCGCCCATGCAAATGGTCAGCGGCGCTCTCGGCAGTTTCAGCACTCACACTCGGACAAGCCTAGGCGAGGTTCACGAGTCCGCATCAGGCACATATGGCCCCAAGCCAGCGCACGTGTGGCGGCAGCCGAAAACATTAACACTCCAAGCCACTAGTCACTAGTCAAACCCGCATCCTGAGTTCACACTGCACACGACATAACAACTGAAGGCCGTAGGACTATCAGCATCACATCTGCTCTCGTAGTGTCCTCTTGCGTACGTGGCAGCCTAACATGGGGCAATGATGCCCACACATATGCTCGCATATCCAGGGCCAGTTGGTTGTTCCGACGCGGTCCCCGTGCAGCTGTACGTTCATGTCAGATGTCACCAAGCAAGCGGATTTCCACTGAGAATGATATTCTTGCCAAAACCATGTGGGGCATGCCGCAAATTCAGTCTTGTCTTGCCAAAAGCCATGCAGGAGCATGCAGTAAATTCAGTCTCATCTTGCAAACGGTCCCCGTGCAGCTACACGTCCATGTCATATGTCACCAAGCAAACGGATTCTCGCTGGGAACAATATTCTTGCCAGAAACCATACAGGCATGCAGCAAATTCAGTCTGTCTTGTCTTGCCAAAGCCATGCAGGAGCATGCAGCAAATTCAGTCTCGTCTTGTAAACATGTCCTCCAACTCATGCATAGCCAAAGGGGCAGCAGCACACCGCAGCTTCTCGTAGCCACGCATTCCCATGGCAGTGCATTGTGGTGAGTCAGTGGACCACAGCCTCATGTCAGTCGTGGACCACAGCCTCATGTCAGTCGTAGCAAAAAGTCCGATGTCATCAAGCCAACAGATTCCCACAACGAATGGCGCTTTGCCCACAAAAGATGCAGAGGCGTGGAAGGCCGAAGCAGGCTATAAATTCAATGAATGCAGTCTTGCAAACGTATTCTCCAACCCATGCAGATGTAGGTAGACAGAGATGGCCGATGTCTGCCACTACCAGAAAGCATACTGCGGCTTCATGCAGCCATACAGGTCCAGGTCAGCGTATTGTAGTGAGCCAGCGGACCACATATGCGTGTCAGTCACATCCAATATCTCTGGCCCTCCTCTGGCACCCCTGAGTCGTGACAGTCACCAGGCCGCAGTGTGGCAGACGCAGCATGTCCCATCATTCAGCACGAGCGAGGGTTAGGGTTACCTAGACCCCGACTAGGGAGGGAAGAGTGGCTAGTGACAAGTTACCAGACGAACGGACGCGGTGACAGCGAGGCCGAGTCAGAGGCCTTGTTCTGTGAGCTATGGAAGCCGTAGCGTGTGATTCGTTTCCGGTCCCCGCCCTGCCAGTGCCCGCGTCAGTCTTGTGGTGCATGCGGAGCATGAAAGGCCTGTCCAGGGGCGTGTTTGTAAGAGGACGGATCCTAAGTAGGGAAGGGTAGGCCGGGGAGGGGGACATCAACAAGGGCCGACTCAGACACAACGTGACGCTTTGGCTGTGAATCAGGGAACAAGCGGAGAGGTGCTTGATTAGGGTGTAACGGGAGGGGCGTCAACACATTGCACAAAACGCTTGGGCTTGGCTTGAACAGAACGACGGGGCTGGGTTGGGTGACAGGGGTTGGGCTGTTCGGAGGCTGACACACGTGCGCACTCGGTCCGCATGGACAAACCTCTTTAGCATGCAGCTCGTTCTCGTGTCAAGTGCAGTGGTCGGTCGTAGATCATTCCTAAATTCGTGGCACACAAATTCAAATTCGCAAATTAACGAGCAGGCATGCATTCAATTCACCGTCGGGTTCGACACACGCACCATGCTTGAATTCTCATCCGGGCATATGAAAAACACAGCTCCAGACCTCTGTGCGCGCATGCAGCATCATCGACCGAGCGGTGCAGTGCCCAGCGGGGGTCTTCAGGAAACTACCACGGAAGGAGTTGCCACAGCAAAAATGATCATACTGGGAGTGTGAAGTACGACCTTCCTCGCTCGGCACCGTCTGCACTGTGTCATTTACACTACATGCGCTCCTAGCATCTGCGAAAGAACGGCCCGTGGGATGAAGATGATCTTGCCGTCGGGGAGCGTGATGGGGCACAGGTATCCTTGTCCTCTGCTCATGACAGGTAACGACTCATCCAGATTCAGCATCGTTGGTCCAGCTGCAGGGGCACCAGTCCCTGCGGAAGGTGCCGTCGCTGTGGCGCCGCTAGGAGCGGCCGGGGCCGGCTCCGCCACTGGCGAGCGGGCCGTTTGTTCGGCGCCCCATGTCTCAATTTCTTTGTGGACAACCTCCAGCTGTTCCTTCGCAGCCTCGAGGAGCCCCCTCAGAAAATTGAGTTTATCTGGCAAGTGTTCACTGTCCCCCTGGATTCTATCCAGGGATTGCTGAGCCCATCGCAGCTGCCCGCTGAGGTCTTTGAGCTGCTTGCTCAGGCCGTAAGAGACCGAGGAAAGTTCCTTCTGCAGCTGCTCGAACCTCCCGTTCATGCCCGTCCCGAAGCTCTCCTGGCTTCGTTGGAGGGGAGCAAGAAAACGTTGGAGGTCTCCATAGTCCTTCACCATCTTCTTGGCCACGCCATCCAAAGCCGTGGAGGTGTTGAGCTTGGCCTCTTCCATGGCTGTTTTGATGGATTGCAACGTGTCAGTGATGTCCTTGTACTCCGTCGCATCCAACTTAGCCCCAGCTTTAGCAAAGGCCTGCTTCAAGTCGTCCTTGGCACGTTGCATGGTGCGCTGAAGCTCCATCTGGTGGCTTGCAAGGGTATTCCCCAAATTCGCATGCATGGCATGGATCATGTTGACCCTTTCGCCGACTTTCATGAGCTTGTTCATGACGGCCTGCAGACGGTGGGAGCCGTCCACAAACCCTTCCGTGCACGTTCGAAGAAGGGGTCCATCTTCCTGCAAGAGCTCCATCATCTGCCGAAGGGCTTCCGCGCCAGCTTGGCGAGTGGCGTAGCCTTCCGCGTGAACCAGAGCTTGAAGTTGTTGTACGGCTCTGACAAGGTCCCGTTGAGGGCAAAGTCGAGGGAGCCAGCCTCCGCGGTGGCCCAAAATCACGCCTGCGACACAGGCGCCGATCAGGGCTGTGAACAGGGCCGTGCACCACATGTGCATGTAGCCCTCAGGGTCCGAGGCATCCTCCATCTTGTAGCCACGCGAGCCGTAAAGGGCAACGGACATGGCAGTCACTGGTTGAGCTATGGGCCTGGTAGTCGTCGCTTCAGCCAAAAGGAGCTGGCGCGCAGTGGTCAGCTTGTGTCGTCGTGTCAGCTCAATGCAGATGCGTGGACGCAGGCTCTTCAGTGGCAGAGGCATGGAGACACGGCAAAGGACCCCCAGCACAAGCAACCTACCAGACCCGAAGCCCTCCAAAAGTCCAGAGAAACCAAAAGGTACACCCTCCAAGGCGAACATCCAAACAAGCCCTAAGCAAACCCCCAAACCCCCGGCCCCCAAACTCTCACGAGGTAACCCGCGCGCCTCCTTGAGCTTCAACTGGTGGCACAGCACGCATTCGCAGAGGTGAGGATGGTTCAGGGCTGAGGTGTACTACGGAGAGGGCTGTGGTTTCAAGGAAGCAAAGGAGGGAGGATTGCAGACAGAAACGCATGCCTCCTATGTTGGCTCCTCTCTCTAGTCACATGCTGAAACCCTCGCTGCCCACAACGCACAAGATGCATTTGTCGCATGCCTCCTATGTTGGCTCCTCTCTTTAGTCATGCTGAAACCCTCGCTGCCCACAACGCACAAGATGCATTTGTCTGCTGCGGCACGCGGTGTGCGAGCATGAATTCAACAAATTCACAAATTCACAAATTCTTAAATTCAAGTACAAGTGCACATGCAAATGTATCTACCATGTCCCCTCATGCAGTTGGCGTCCCTCTCATAACAGCTGCAATTCTGTACCATCAGGAACCGCAAGGCGAACTATAGGCAGAGACGAAGCCGACGGGTCACTGTGCGGGTACGCATTCTCCACTGTGTGCTGCAGGGAATGTAGCAAATCAGTCACATCATGCAGTTGGCCTCTCAAGTGGCCAACGTGTTGGATTTCGGCAAGGTGGGACAGCTTGGCATGCACTTCTTGCACCATTGAGTGGGTGTTATCCACTGCCCCCAGCCTGCTGCGTATCTGGAGTCCATGGTACAAGGTGTCCAAAGATTCACCATGCCGCCTTCGGAGATCTGCGATTTCGCCGCGAAGTTGGTGGAGAATGTCATGCTGCTGTCGCCGTTCTTCCAACATCTGCATCACGGTGACATGGCATGCATGCATCAAATTCCGGTCTGTACGTATGGCACGCAGCGCTGCATAGAGTATCGTCGTCAGTCCCACCACTAGGGCAAGAGCACAGGCGATCTGGAAAAACATGTATACGAAAATCTCCTACCAAGGTGCGAGGTCTCGGAGCCAGACTGCCGCAGGTTGCTGGATTACCCACAACTTCACGACAATCAAGAGGGGAGACCCTCGAATTAGGGCAGCCAGGTTACAATGTTCCCTAAAACCACAAAAGAGTAAAACACGAGTATAACTACTCAGGGTCAGAAAGAACGCAGTCCCAATAGTCAGGTTCCGGGCTGGCTGCCCCCATGCACATGCTAATGACATCCGACTCAGTGTCCGAACTAATCGGGATGGTGGCGGGGCAAGAGTCCTCCAGGTCGATCGTGACGGGGGCATGCTGCAACAGAACTCCTCGTGGCCACACCAACCTAGGTTCCAGGCGCAACTGCCGGGTGACTGTCGCCCCCCAAATCTCGTGTCGAAACCTGTCCTCTTCTTGCTCCGTCGGAGGGCGGAACCCATAGGAGGACAGCCGAAACCGGAGCTCATCCGAGAGGTTGACTGTGCTGCGTGATGTACTGTAGGCAGAGATAACCACGCGATCACCCCGCCAAGCGCAGGTAGCATGCATGATACTTCTTGCCGAAAACTGGAAGGGCGTGGCGATGTCGATCTTGATCCCTCTTCGGGCGATCCCTCCGCAGACCATGTTGGTGTCCCCACAATCATGCGCCAGCCAGAGCTCGCCACCAGCGTAGTCCTGTGTGAGGGCCATCAGGACCCCGGGAACCTCAGAGTTGTGGCAATCTGTATGTGGAGGCGTCATGACATTGTCAAGCACTGTGATCGTCGTGAAGGCTGTGTCTGGCGACCAGTGGCGCACGAGCCTCGTCATAAGTCTCGTGGTCAAAGGATACCGGCGGCTCGATGACCGCATCCCTGAGCGGGCTCGCTGGTAGCTCCCGAAGGTGAGCACGAGCCCCCCTTGCTTGCGTGTCCACTCAGCCCCGGGTATCAGCCGGAGCACTTCCAGTGCTTGGGACTTGGTGACAAAGTCCCCAGACTCCAGCAGCTCCAGAGCACGAATCTCTGCATCAAGGCGTGGGCGCTTAGGGGCCATTTCCGCGCCGCCCTGCCCCCCCCCCCCCCTTCTGGGGGAGGGGAAAGGAGGAGAAAGAGCTCCTAGTCAGAATCTCGGGCCGGATGTCGCTCAGGAAAGCAAGGTTCACAGCAGCTGGGGTCGCAGGAGGACAAGTAGGGCCGATCGAAGCTCGGAGAAGTATTGGGCCTGATGAAAATCGGCAGTTCGGAACAAAAATCCCCATTCCCCCGGAAGCGCCGAAGGCACAAACCCTAACTGAACAGCCCACCTGGTGGGCAACCGTTTAGGACGGACTGTCGTCCTGGAGAGCAGGTCACCTCCTCGGAGACCCTGGTGAACTTAGCCGCATCCGCGTCTCTGGCATCCGAGGTGCCCTCAAGGATATGCTTTTGCAACAGGTGGGGAGGGAGGACTACTACGGCCTGCTGCATGGGGTGGGTGAGATCATGCAACCGAAGAAGTTCGCACATCGCAAGCAAGACTGGCAGGGCCCCGGGGACCCCTCCTTCCGCAGTCCTGAGTCGAAGATGCAGCACCGAGGCATGCTGTGGCCTAACCCTGGCACGAAAACAGTATATGCAGGCAACTAGACTACCAGGTACATGCGTGACCCAAAAGGTGACCGTTGTTAAGTTGTTGGCCCTCCAAGGACGCAAAAATACAAGCCCAGTCCCGTACATGCCCTCGAAAGCATCCCGTCGTCGACGTAGTGCAGAAATCCCTCGATCCACAACGACGAGCTGCCTACCCGCTAGAAACTCAGTGGTAAGGGGATGGACCGTGGAGGCATTCCAGTAGTTTAGCCACCGTGGCAGCATGGCAAGCCATGCGGCACGATCTGTGGCTTGCCACTCCCAGTGCGGCATTTCCCCTTGCTCCTGCAATTGTCGGTAAACGAGCCGAAACTTATGGAAAGGGGTCTCGGAGAGCCAGGCAGGCCTCAGAGCACCAGTGGAGAGGAGGTGACTCCCCATAGTCCTGAGCATGCGGCGCAGCGGCGTGTCCTCAGTCGACCTAGCAAGATGACCAAAGTAGGTCCAAATGCGGGTGAGCCAGGCAATCTGCCACTGGGGCCCCTTGAATCTCTGGCAGTAGACATTCAGGGCCCTACGGCACCCCTGAACATTCTCAAGCCACGTGCTGAAGGGATCACGACCAAATCTGAACACTCCAAGAAGTAAGGAGTTCTTCAGCCCTTCGATGCTCTTAAGTGCACGGACAGAGGGCCAAATGACCGAACTACACCATTGCCATTTGGAGCTGATATAGGAGTCGAAAAGGACCGCCTTGACACGATGTGGTGTAGATGGTTTGTCCAGAATCTTTTTCATGGCAAAGAAGGAGTTGGTCATCTTACGTAGCGGGTGCATCAGGACCATGTCTGGTGCATTCGTGTGAGCGAGTGGAACTCCCAGGAACATGAGGCGGTCACGCCCTTGCAGAGGCGTGCATGAGCCACGAAGCCATACCCCCGGAGTCGTCCCTGAGATGTTTAGGACACTGCATTTTGCGGGATTGACAAAAAGGCCTATGGCTGCCAACACGTCAGTAAGGTCTCGCAACTTGATCTGAAGTTCTCTCGCATCCATGGCAAACAGCATTATGTCATCTGCGTAAAGAAGGAAGTGCGGAAGCTCGATTGCGTCTGCCCATCGCGGGAACATCGTGTTCCAGCGTGCCTGTAGACCCCGCAAGTGGAAATCAATTGACCTGGAAAAGAGATCAGCCGAATAGCTGCTGCCCTGCATGATCCCCTGCTTGACCTCTGTGCGCCAGGAATCTGTGCCCAAACTTAGAAGCAACCGGTTCTGGGAACACATGCGCCAAAGTAGGAGAATCTCTGGGCAGACCTCGCAATGGAGAAAGTAGTGTACAATAGAGGCATGCGACAAGCTATCGAATGCTGCGCGAATATCAAGCTTGGCCACGTGTGCTTCGACCTGGTGTTTCCTACGTAAGACACCTATGACCGTTTGTGCAGCAAGAATACCGTCCACCGTTTGTGTTTTCGGTCTGCACCCCATCTGACCGCTCTGATACGGAGGGCATTTGCTCGCGATCCTCCCCATCAGCAACCTGCCAAAAATTTTGGAAAGGCAGGGCGACAAACAGATGGGCCGAAGGTCAGCGGGCCCAGCCGGCTGGGGAGTTTTCGGCAAAAGCACCACCTTAGCCTCATACCATTCCTCTGGTAATGACTCCTGGCGAAAGAGGAGTCGGTTCATGAACTGCAGCAGTCGTCCTTGCTTATCGACCCTGTGGTATGCTCTGATGGCTTCATAACAGACACCATCCAACCCTGCACTAGTGCGCGGCTTACACTTAGCAATGGCCTGGTCAAGGTCGTCCTTCGAGAAAGGCATAGGTCGAACCGAAGTATGGGTGGCAATCATACGACGAATCGACTCCTCAGTGGGGGGAGGCAGGGACGACGTGTACTTCCTCTCATAAAAGCGGCGCAACTCCAGGCCAGCAGCTTGCTGACCCCCACGGTGCTCGATGTAACTGGTTTCGAAGGAAGTATGCGCTGCACTTTTACGTAGATACGTGATGGCCTGTCGGTCCCCATCACGTGCCCGCTGGAGAATCTCGAGCTGATGAGCATGCCTGTCATGTGTGCGCCTAACTCGTATTTCGGACAACATGTGTGCCCTCGTTGAGGGGTCCTGGCAAACCCGACGCTCAGCAATAAAGCTCTTCAGCTCCTGGGAGTCCTTGTACCTCAGAGACGGAACCCTACGGTCTTTCTGACAAATCTCAGATAGACGCGAGGGACAGAAGGGCTCCCCCGAGGTAGCATAGTTTTCCAGCTCCTCAATGCTGGGGAGCCATCGCCCGCATCGAGTGCGAGGACGAGTGCCTCTAAAAAGTAGGGGTTCGGGTGTAGTGACTGTCAAGAAAACCGGAGAGTGATCGGATGGCAGAGCGAGCCTCATGTCATCACGCTTGTGTGCGCGGATCCTACTGGGGGACACACGCGAAAGCACTGCATCGATTTCACTCTCTGCCCCCCGGGCCGTCCATGTGATGCCAACAGAACGATGAGTGGTGAGCACATGCTGCTGCATGAGAGCACGTAGCAAACCCATACCCGCAAAAGAATCTGAAGACGCATGCAGGTCCTGGTTGAAGTCTCCGCCAATCATGACGGAGTCATGGGGTGCGGCGTCCTGCAGATGCAAGTCCAGGGCCTCCAGAGTATCTTTCCAGACTTCCTCTGCCGACGATCGGGGACGGGCTTCCGTGCTAGTGCGTTTACTGTGCGGCAAATGCAAGCATGCTAGATGAATTCTGTGATTTCGACATGCACCATGCAGAATGAGCCCTACGGGCAGCCCCGTTTTGTGTGTGGCATGGAACTCGAGCTCAGTTTTGACTAGGATGGCTTGGTTCAGATGAGCCTCAGGAGAAGCACAATGATACAACTTGAAAGGCACAGACCCCAGCATAAAATCCGAAGCCTGGACCTCAGGAGTGGCCCCTGGACATGCACCCAATTCCTGTAGAAACAAAAAGTCGGGGTATGAGACATTCCCCTGCCAAAGGTCAGCAACTTCACGGAGGCTTTTACCATGAAGATTCCAAGTACATGCTACGAATTCCGGTTTTCGGGCAATCCCTCGCGCTCTGTTCCGGCCACCCCCCTACGAGCTCGAAGCATCAACCTCGAAGTGCGAGTAAATCTCCTTCAGTTCAATCCCCAGTGTCCGAGCAAGCAGCGGGCCTGGCACCCACCAGCCTGTTTCGGATCCGCGAACGTCGAGGAGCAGGAGGGCCCCGTCATCGGGGCGCTTTTGATCTACATGTGCCAGGACACTGATCCCGTTGGCCCAGAATCTGCCCCGCCAGTCAAACTCGAAATCTCGGGGCGAAAGGTGTTTGGACACGAGGTTTTTCAAAGAGACAATGGCCCGAATTCGAGCCCTCTCCTCTGGGCTTCGATTACGCTTGGCCCACAAGACCCCTGTCGGCTGTCCTTGAATACCGCTAGGCTGAGCTACCGACTTGAGGGCTTCAACACACATTCCCTGGACTTTGCGGCGCTGCGACAAAACGTCTTGCATGTACAGAAGATCAACCCTGCATGTATTAGACCGCACCGAGCTGCAATACATGGCCTGAAGTAAGGGCCCGCATTCCGCACGTGCAAACCACTCCCGAACCTCCCGCTCAATGTCCTCGCGCTTGGCATCTTTCCAGCCCCCTAGGACGATTTGCCAGTCGTCATGGGTGGGCGCCCCCCCGCCCCCGCGGGGCGAGTGGGCCGGCGTGTAGCCAGACGCTACACTGGGGGACTTGGATCTGTAATCACGGAGCTCCTGTTCCAATGCAGCAAGGCGCAGTTCCAAGGCTGAGGTACGCTCTAAATGCGTATCCTGTCGGGACTCCAATGACTGGACCTTCGTGGCAATCCCCTGAACTGCCTCATTGTTACGTTCTATGGCCTGCATCTGGTCTTGGTGACCCCTGTTCAATCTATCAATCCCGGCTTGTAGTGCTGCTGCCCACGGCGGCGGGACGTCATCCCCGATGTCGTACTCCTGGGGCAGAGGTCGTTTCGTCTTATCTGGCGGACCACCTCCTCCAAACAGGGGCGGCGACTGCAACCCGAGTGGCGGTCCTTTGGCGAGGGTGGGATAGGGCTCCACTAGGGCGGGGCGGGCCTTTTTCTCAGGACTGGTTTTGGGAGAAGGCTTCGGGTTTCGAGCGGTGCCATGTTTGGCTAGGAGACTAGCTGCTACCGCCGCCGCTTCGGCTTGCTTGGCTTCAGTTTCAGCAAGCCCCACCCCCCTGCCCGGCCCCGGATCCGTTACCCCCGCGCCGTCGCCCTCCCCAATAGCAGCACGAAGTGCCTCCCGTGCAGCATCCTTCATGTCCATATCGGGCTGGTCGCCCGCATGCAGGAGAGCCCCCGAGCTAATGGGTGTCCCCGCCTCATCCGTTGTGCCGGGAGCCCCTAACGGCCCGGCTCTATGCAGGTTCGGAAGAAGCAAGGTCTCGTCCTCAGACCCCGCCATCACCGACGAAAACGACGAGACGAGGAGAAGCAGCGGAGATGATGCACCGGGGAGGCCTCAGAACAGGACTGCGAGAGAGGGTCCGACTCAAGACACGGCCTGGCTATGCCCCGGCGCCAGCACGGCTCGCACTCGGGGGGGCACACTCGCCAGCTGCCGGCAGTCTTGAGCCAAAATGGCTTGAGCCAAAATGGCAGGGTTTAGGGTTTAGGGTCACAGAAGCTTAAATTTCGGGGTTCGAGGCTCAGGGGAGCGGGGGGAGCCCAAAGGGGGCTTGGGGCGTCATGAGTGGGCCTTATGTTCAGGGTTTTGTCGGGCTTAGGATATCTTTATCTAGGGTTCTTTATGCAGAACACCTGAATATGTTTCAGAGAAAGCATCCCTCGAAGGCAAAAAGCTTCCCTTTGTCCCTGATACTGCAGAAACCTTGGATGCCGAATGCCAACTACTTTCCATTTCTCGTCAATACTGTTGTTCATGGGAGTTTTGAATCATCAGTGAAACCAATACAGATCCTAAACTGCACTTAGGGTCCTTATTCTGAGTATTGTTGAGGGCATGCTTAAGGCTGTAAGGGGCTCTTGTACCTCCACTTGCCGTAGGAAGTAAGCAATCTTATGCCTGCTGAAGATAATTAATACAAAAGAAGACCATAGCACCAGACAAGCAAAAACAAACACGAAAAGTCAGTTCAAAACTGGGGCTAGGCATAGCTGACAAGGTCCAGATGTGGCAGAGTTGCTAGGGTTCAGGGTTTAGGGTCTAGGGGTTTCGACTCGCACACTCGCACAATCGCAGGCACGGCTTCCAGGGTCCATTGCTACCGTTACTACTGTAGGGCAGTCCAGACTGTTGTGCAGACGGAAAAAGTAAGAGTAAGTACGACATGCATAAGCTATGTGAAAGTCATAAAGGGAAGTACGGTTCAGGGCACAACAGACCGGCTGTTCTTGGTGCAGCACTCCATGTTAGTAAGCTGCACGACGAAAGAGAGATCACGAGTGACTACCTTGTGTACCCTTCGCGACCTCAGCTGTTTCAAAAGCGAAGTCTCAGTCTATCTCCACACGGTTTATCGTGGTGCCGTATTCTCACTCAGTGTCGTCGCCCCAAAAGGAGGCATAGTCATACATTGTCGTCGTGCAGTAAAGAAAAGTTGTCATGCAGAGGCATCATGCAAAACCCATGCATGCCATAGGCTGGCCCCCCGTGGCTGACCATCTGTGTATACTTGTATCCCCAAGCTGGCAGTCTGCAGTAAAGACCAGATTGCAATGACCGCTGCCTGTGCTCACACGTCGCCTGCAAGCGTAGGTTGCCACTCAGACGGCCGCAGTATGGCGGCACTTGCCCGAGGGGTGGGTATTACAGACACCAGTCACCACTGTATGGCATAGCGTCTGACCCCACACCGCCGCACCAGCTCGGAACATCCACTTGGTCAGTTTTGCAGCTGAAATCCTCAAGTGCATGGTGAGCACCGAGCGAGAGCTCGGCCTGGACAACATCCACATGCCCCAGTGTCCTGGCGTCGGCCTATGTCCAGGGATATCGGGGTCATCGTGGAGAAGTTTAAGGCGCAGTGCCGAGTCGCAGCCTGGTACCAGGAACATCCTCCCCTATGAGCCCCGAGCAGTCCATGTCCAAGGTTGTCCGGAGCAGTGCTGCACAGGTGGGTGTACTGCGCCCTGTGGCTCGAGAAGCAGGGTGTGGTATCACAGCCAGTGAAACAGCTCTGTCTGTCAACTGGGAGCTCTGATCGCAGAGATCCTCGTTCGAACGTAAGTCGCCATGGCTGTCACAGGCGAGGGTTCAAGCTGGTTAACTAAGGTGACGGCCCACAGTGATCCCCGGAGTAATCAGGTGATGAAAAGAGGAGCGAGGTACTACCTCCGTCTAGGGGTTTAGGGTTTGCCGTTTAGGGTTTAGGGGTTCACGGTTTCCGGCCAGGTGCCAGAAGAAAATCGCCAGGGAGGCAGCAGCGAAGCTGCCACAGCCAATCTGCATTAACGTGGTGTCACCTCGGCTCCACAACAATGAGGGCTTTAGGGTTTTACGGGTTTAGGTTTAGGGTTCCTTCAAGGGTTCCTTTGAGGGCTTTAGGATGTGGAGTCACCTCGGGCCCCAAAAAATGGGCAAAGAAAGGGCTTTCGGCGCTAGCGCTCACGCTCGGACAAGCCAGGCGAGGATATTGGTTGAGGTGAAACACTTCCAAGACTGCGCCGCCCTTTCTTTAGAGCTTTAGAGTCTGGTTTTAGGGCTCCTTCAAAGGTTCCTTTGAGGGCTTTAGGATTTGGTGTCACCTCGGCCGTTCGCCCGAACGCATGTTTGGGGTATAGGTTTAGGGTAGCCCTAACGCACCAAGAGTTGCGTTACGCGTTCGGGATTGGGGCATTAGCTCTTTAACTGCTCCAGGCAGCTCCACCCGCGGCGGGCTAAGCTGGCGCAAACAGTGCCAGCAACCAAAGCCTTGCGGGTTTCAGGGCGGGGTTTGAGGACTTAGAATGTGGGCAAACCCCTAAACTTCAAACCGTCTTTGTAACGGTTTGTTTTGGCGAGGAGGTTTGAAGGATGGAAGATGAGTAAAGCAAGAGCTGGGGTCAGGGCTGCGGCAGACGAGCGACGGACTCACAGCCCAATTGCTGAATTCTCGGGCCCAAACAGATCAAAGTTGTCATGTTGGCAAAAAGCATAAGGAGGTCGCAAGTAAACTACTAGCTACCGAAGACGATGGCTTCAGAAGGCACAGGGCGTGGGTGCGAATCACCCATTGGGGTGCGAGATGGCTGATTTAGGCTTCACGGTTTTCGGGCCAGCCGGAGTTCTAATTGCAACAGTTTGCGGCAACTCACTGGCGACGCATATGCCCCTAGACTTCCAAAGAAACCAGGCGAGACAAAGGCAAGCTCAGAAACCAACAGATCAGATCAACGACTATATGATGATTGGGGCATTGAAGCTACAAGAGACCCCAGAACTCCAAAGCTCTAAAGCAGGCGATAACGACTTTAAGATTTGCTCATGGCTCCAGAAAAGGCAGGCTCGAAAGCCCGAAAAGCCTGGAGGACGGCGGAGGCGGAGTTCACTTTGGCAATCCAGGGCTTTCCTTGCAACGTCCCACGGCATCCCGGGATTTTTGTAGGGCATTCTACAGACGGTTTGGGGTTTAGGGTATAGGGATTCGTGGGAGCTGATAACCGGGGTTATGCGGCTTTTATTGACTTTTTGTAAGGGTGCTGGTTGTAGGCTTGAGAGTGGGGTTGGGGCTTAGGGCTGCTAGGCTTCAGGGCGCTGTGGGCTTAGGACGTTGGCGCTGCAGGGCTTGTCTGGGTTTGGGGCTGTGAGGCTTAAGACTTTTGCAGCCTGGCTTGAGGGTTTGAGCATTTCAACCTATTTGGGGTTTGACTTGGTACACTTCGGGGTCAAGGTACATGTGCTGCCAAACAAGGCTTTGGAGGGTTTAGGGTTTCAGGACTTCGGACGAGGAAGCAGAAATGCTGGAAGCTCAGAGCTCGAAAACCTCAACCAAACCTCCTCATTCTCTGCCACCCTTCTTGAAACTGCCTGCTGCGACTCCGCCAGGACTCCCTGAACCCCTGAACCCGGGCAACCAAAATCCGAAAGGCCGGTTGTTGACCCAAGGCTTGATACAAAGCAGGGCCTTGACGAAGTAGAGTTTTTCTTTTGGCATGAAGATAGATGGGTAGTTCTCTAAATTAGGGTCCCTTTTAGGCTCCTCTTTATAAGGGTGCCGTACTATCTTGGGGAACCCAAAAGCGACCCCACTTTGGAGAACTACCCAGAGAGAGCTTAGGGTGTTAAAGCCTTCAATCCCCATCATGATTGAAAGGGGTTTGCACGAGTTTGGGGTTTGCGAAGTACAAGTAAAAGCCCAGAACATTTGGACCGGGGTTTAGGGGTATCATACCGCCAAATCTTAACAGCTGAAAAGCCGACAGTGCTGCATGTAGGAGCATGCAGGAGCGATAATGATTAGAACAAGGCCACTTGAAAATACTGTTTGTGAAGGCCAATTACGGTTTAGGGTTTAGGGTTTGTGCTTTTATTCTTGTTTTGATTATTCTTAGTACCAGTGTTATTCGAAGCTCTAAACATCCCCCAAACGCTGAATGGACCTGAAGCCAAGCAGCCCATGCCAAGCTTCATAGAGTAGGTGTTCAGCGCCACGCCCTCTGGGGCAGGCGTCGCCCGTAGGGTTAGGGACACCGCAGGTGAGGTGTAATAGGTAGTATTATTGGGGAGACCCCTTAAAGGGCACCCCTTCTGAACCCTACTTCTGGCTCTCTTAAAAGGCGCCTTATTGAGAGGGTCTATTTCCCCAAGGGTCCCCCTAATCCTAACTCCCATGTAAAGGGTGTAAAGGGTCTCGGGCGGGGTTGGGGGGATTGAGGATGGGCTAGCGTTGAGAGCTGAAGGCCATAATTCGCTGGCGATGTCTGATTTGAGGTGTTGCTGCATCACCTCTCGCAACTTAGACGAAGGGAGATCGGGGTATAGTGGGCTATCGCGAAAGTTCCTGGCTCACAAGCTTCAAACGGACTGGATCTCACGCAAAGTATCCCCGGTACCGGTCGCTGAAGCTGGAAAATAGGCGGGAATGGCTCAGACGCCGCTGCGGTGGGGGAGGCAAAGGCTCATCAGGGGTCCGGAGATTGAAAGCTGATCTAGCTGCTCACCACGACAACAGACAGGGGTGGTGAGACACATTGAAGGCAAAGGAATACAGGAGCAAAGCACATCAAAAGCCATCCAAAACCATTTTTCCACAGGCTTGTTGGAGCTCGCCCGGCCAGCTCCACGCATAAATCCTAAACCCTGTCAGAATCCTGAAAGAACCCTCACCATCTTCATGGCCGAGCTCACGGAGACAAGACCGACGCCTCGACCCTCCAGCATGTTACACCTCCTCTCGCCTGGTGAGACACCAAACCAAGCTCTGGAAGGGCTAGGAGCAGCAAGATCATCAGCACCTGCGTGGTTGTCCAAATTAGGGTCCCTTTTTGGGTACCTATTAAGGCCCCAAAAACGGACCCACCTTGGTTTTCGTTTAAGGGAGTCGACATTCTCGCAGCACGTGTTGGGACTCTTGGTTTTGAGGTCTACGCTTTTGCTGGGTCAGGGCCTTGGCCGGATACTGTGTGACTAATATGAGGCTGCTAAGCCATCTTATGCCTGCAGCTTGGCAAGTGCCATTGCTTTATGGCCTAGCGCCCTCATGAGTCGAGTTTACTTCTGTTCCTATTCTTTGAACGATATCAGACCATAATCTGATGCTGAGTGCCCGCTCGACCGTAAACCCCACCACCCCCATCCCTGAACTCCTCAACTCAACCGGCTCTCATCCTCAAAGCAAAACCTAAGACCCACGACTTCTAAGGAAGCTCGGGCCCCTCAACCACAAGCTCGCGAGCCTCGTTCTGCTGCCAGAGGGGTACTTGAGCAACCTGATCAAAGGGCTTGTGGGAACGGCCTCGGTTTCATCGTTGTTTCGGGTTTAAGCTCAGGGCCAGGCTTGGGGCCCTTTATATTGTAACTATAATAAGGAACCCCCAAAATAGAATGTGTAATTTTTTAGGCTCCTATAGTAGGCTTTGTGCGGTTTAGGGTTTAAGAATCTTCGGATTTGTTTAACGGTGCTTTGCGCGATGGGACTGTGCTGTTCGGAAACAACGAGATTTCCTGCTTGGCCGTATAGAGGCTTTGGGCTCTAGATTTCAAGCCCAAACCCTGCAAACCAAAACCAAAACCTGAGCCTAAACCCCGGCAACAGTCTGCGACTTGCATTCAGTGTCTTCACGAGGCAAAGGTTTTTTCGCCAATATTCCACAGCATTCCTGTATGCCGGCGCCAGATTCAAAACCCTGATATGGCCTTAGGACACTGATACAGAATCTAAACAACAGAAGCCCTAGTGCAAGAGCTCGGCTAATTGAAGGAATTCTATAATAAAGTCAGCCCCTGCTTCCCACAGCGGTTCCCACGGCCTGGCTCTGTTTCTCGTTCCTCTGCGGGGCGGTTTCCGGAAGTACCAGCGCCATGGCCTTAAACAGGCAATCAGACATGGACTGCCATCTTCAACTCGAACTAGCTCAAGGGTTCTTGTGGAAGGTGCTTGGAATCGGTTGCGAGGCCCTTCCATATAGGAGGAAGCTAACTTTCAGGTTTGATAGCTTTCGGGGTGTCGTGTGTTTGAGCCAGACCTGGCTAGCTCAAGCTGCCAGGCAGGGAACGGAAGCTGACAGGTAGACTTGGCCGATTCACCAGACAGAGACTATGATATGAGAAGTCTGAGAAGAGTTGTCAGACAAATACGATTAAATCAAGAAGTTCAAATTACTACAAAAAGACCAGTTCATGGTTGGTATAGGATTGAAGATTTAAATGGTAATTGGGTTTAAGTACCCATAAACATGTAAAATGTTACCCAACTATGGCAAAAAAAGAGTAGACATGAACAAGAGTTTCCAGCGCTTCGTTCGGTTGAGGATTAGGGCATTAGGGTTCGCTGGACTTCTGACGACTGCCACTACCGTCACAGCTCGGCCAAGTAAACCTCGGAGCGCCGCAATGCAACTCCTCCCAAACTACTGCTGATGGACAAAATCCTGCATGACCCTAAGGACTCTAAACTATGGAAACTATTGTATGTTCCTTATAATGGGTAATGCAGGATTTTGTCCATCAACAGTAGGATTCTGGAGGTTCCGGGCTAGGAGTGGGTTTCCGGATAGTAGGATCCTTAATATAAGGACCCCAAAGTAATGTACCCCTAGTTTGCGAAAACTCTAAACCCTAAACCCTAAACCCTCTATAGAACCCTTATAGATCCCTTTAAGGATCCCTTTAAGGATCCCTTTAAAGGTACCCGCCCAATTTCGGTCCTCTGCAGGTGCTGGACAGGATTCCGGCTTCCGAGCTTTCGGCTTTGCAGCTCTGGCCCCTAAACCAGTTCCTGGCCTGTGGGGGAAAGGTGCTCTTGGACCCTACCATTCACGTTCAACCTTCACCTGGATCATGGACGCTATACGCCCTCAAAACGCACAAAAAACACGCCAGAAAGTCCAAGAAGAGACTGCTCTAGGGATCCCACAGGGGCGAGCACGGCAAAGACGACCGCAGCTAAGGCGATGGGGCCGAACTCCCCGAGGGCCTCGGCTAGTTAAACAAATGCGGAGGCATTCTTATCTTCTAGGGGTCTATAGGCTTTCTGGGTTCATATATGTATATAAACCCTAAACTCTATAAAGTTTCTGGATCTACCTGGTTTTTGGGATGTGGGGGTCTAAGCCTAAGGGATGGATACTTAGTTCAGGGTAGGCCCCGATGAAGCTCCAAGTAGGAACTAGAGTTTTCCGAGTTGCCTCCTGGGAGGCCAGCAAAGGTCCAATCGTGCAGCCGGTCCTGCGACTCGGAGGATGCTCCTAAAGTTTTAAAGGGGCCCAGGTACGGTGGATGATATAAATCCTGCATGACCTTAATGACCGAAAACTATGGGATTTATAGTATATTCCTTATTATGGGTCATGCAGGAATTATATCATCAACCGTAGTACTGATGCCGGGAGCTCTCGATCACTAGACTGCTGTTAGATCCGAGGAGTTGATGGTGATATCCACTCAAGCTCCGGCATATTCGCAAGCTTGCCTCCAGACAGACAAACACTTCGACAGACTCATAGACGGACGGACGGGTGGACGGACGGACCGACGGGCGGGCATACAGACACACAGAGAGACACTGACAGACAGGGATGTCATCTTCATGGAAAACAGATGGGGCCCCATACCTTATGTAACCCTGTAGGAAAAGTCCCTCAAAGAAGGCACCGGAAGCGTTGTGTCTATTCCTTATCCAAGACCTCCAAAAAAGAACCCTGTTGTCATCTCGTGGCGTCCATGCTAAGCTCTCAGCCTTGAATACTTACACGCCCTTGTAATTAGAATCGGGTTCTGGGGTAGGTCATTCTACTACGTCTCATTCAAGACGTCGCGTCCCTCTTGCCCTATATATAGTTGATGTTACGGAACCTCAAAGACTAATCTAGGTAGTCAATATCAGACCCAGGGGCGCGAGGGCAGTGCACTGGTAGGCCATCCAGCGCGAGCGGTCGCCAGTGGCCTGGCAGGAGCATCGCGACCGGGTTGACATCGCAGGGCTCTGCCGTAGGGTTTCGGCATGTTGCTTTAAGCTTGGAGGTTTGTTTGAAGGTACACTGAACCCCTGCCTGAAAATTTTCGGCCCGAGCTAAGCTTCAAACGGGCGGGGCTTTTGCCCCAGCTTTGGGAACCCGACAGAGCCTTCTCCATGCTTAGAACACCCTGCAAAAAACACACGTACACTGTGAAATTGGGAAGGGGGGCGATACGTGCCTTCCCACACCCTAAGCCCTTCCAGAAGAAAAGAGGCCTCTGTGCAATCCGCGACCACTGCGCGGCTGACGGTGACCGTCCTTCATTCAGATTCCAGGACTTCGGGCTGGAGGTGTAAATGAGTCGGTCTCTTTCGGCTTCACATCTTTTTCATCTGAGCGGCAGCTTCTCAAGACCCAACTCTCCTCTAGGTCTCAGGCCTTCGTAAACGAAAGCCTAGAACACTGAAGCATGAATCTGAACGAACAGGGGGGCATTGCTGTCCACATGAGGACTCCCCAAAAGAATGGTCTTGGCATTGTGAGTAGGACCCCCGGCTCATAAAGCCAAACAGCCCAAACCAAACTCATATGAGGATATCGAAGTAAGTGCTGCAGCTCTTATCCACCAAACACCTTTGCAATAGAGCAGAATGAACCCCTTTCTGCATCCAAGTCTGCCTGAGCCCTACTGAGAGGAGCTACAGGTACTCGAATTGGGGTCTCGCTATCGACTAAGTCGCTAATCGTTTTAAGTAACCTGTGACCCACTGCCCCTTCAACTCTAAGCCACGACTCTGCTTTGCCAGGCCCACGGGCAGTCGGCTGATCAGAAGCAACGCAGGACTGGCCAAGGTCAAGCCCACCAAGGCCTTGCGTCTTGCAGGATTCGTATGTCCTGAAAAGAAAGCTCTGCTTCGAAGCCCTCCAAGCAATACGATGCATGATAAGAACCCGAATCAGAGCCAATGGTAATGTTAAACCCAACTTTCAACAGTATAAGGCTCGGCCCTGTTTCTGGAGTTCAGGGCTGGTGTGCGAGCAGTTAGGCCTTGGGGGTCTTGCGTTGCTACGGGGCTTAGTCCGGGCAGACGCCGCGATGTTATGCAGAAATCTGAGGCCTAGGGGGTCTAGGCCCAGGAACACCAATACAGCCTGGCGAAAACGAAGAGAGGGGTCGGACAAAAAAAGGAACACGGCTTCGGGCGTCGGGTGTTATGCATATGGGAGGGTTCCGAAAACAGGGGACTTTAATACAGTTCCCTAAAAAGTAGGATCCTCATGTTAGGACCCCAATATAAGGCACTACGCGGGATCCATGGAGATGAGAGGCCAGCCCATAGCCACATGCTCCGCAGGCGCTACACAAGACCAGGATCACCTGCGACTTGGAGGCTAACGCTTTGAGATTTTTAGGTGTTTTTTGTGTTTAGTGTATTGGTCCCTTTCGCTCTGCCGCTCGAGGAAACCTGCGTTTGCAGGCTTACACGTCGGCGAATGGGTTTAGGGTTTCGGGTGTTGGGTTTAGGGTTGAGGGGCCTGATTCGACATAGGCGAGTCTGTGCTCTTGTCTCAATTGGCTCATTCGTGTGCTGCAGCCTTGAAGAGATGATGTAACCCCATGAGTACTAAACCCTGCTTCTTTCCAGTAGTGGAATTCCTACTACATTCCCGAGGAAGTGGTGTGGCCAAGGATGGTTGAATGTCCCAGGAGAACTTCTCGAAAAACAAGGCCTGGTTAAAGAACCCTGAGGAACCCAGCAAAACACCGAGAAATCCCCAACACCCCAAAGAAACCGAAGACACTAAACTCCTGACCACCTCATAGTACCCTGACAAAACCCGTTTTAAAGTAAGCCTTCAAGGATTCCCTGCTGAAGGACAGCCCCGGCCTTCCTCCCCCACTTGTCCGAGAGCCGAGGCAGAACGATGGCACCAATCCACTGACCGAGGCCATAGACGGTCTCCAGGCTCCCGATCCTCAACGTCGTGCTTCTTTGGGTCTAAACAGTCTCCTACCGACTAGAATGACTAGAAGGGCCACGGGACGGCCGAAGGACTCGCCGGTGTCGGGATTCCGTGATTGGGGCTGAGGGCTCCGGAGTTCGATGGTCGAGACTTATTGGTTTAGGGGTTTAGGGTTGAGGGTTTCCGGGCTGTAGGATGTAAGTGCTGAGACTGGGGGGGGGTCCAGGTCTACAGCAGGCTTGGCCCGGGCCGCCTCACCCGAAGCTACAGCAACTGCAATGGCCAAGGGTCGTGGCAGAAGGGCTAGTGCTGTCCATCAAAGACAATCTCTCGGCATGCTGACAAGAATCATGGTGCTGGAGCCTCCCAAGGCCTTCGCATGGAAGGGAAGGCATACTCGCATCATCGTCACGAAAGAATAATCGAAGATCACGGCCGCAAGCACCAGCCAAAGCACATGTCGGTGCGTCGCCATGGCAGTTTCCCTCTGAAGTCCAACACCCAAGACCCTGTACCCTTAACCCCTTAAACCCCAAACCCCTAAACCCTCGGATTAAGACAAAGATCGGTGCAGCTTCTGCAACAGGAAACCATGTCGACGTCGGTTTAGGCTTTAGGGCTTTGGTTGCAGGCATGTCTATCTTAAGGGTGATTTCTCCGCAGTCAAAGCGGAGACTTGTGTGACTGAAGCTTCGCGGAGTCGCATGGACACACGCGCGAGTATGTTGAGCTTGTTGATGCGGCCCCAGATAAGAAACTAACTAACCCAAAGTCTACTTGAGCCAAAAGGCTCTGGATTGACAATGGGAGTGCTGGCCAGTTACAATTCACGGCTCTTTGTGACTATTTGTGGCAAAGGCTGCGCACGCACGAGCCCTCGATACGCAGCCGACGTACTGCGTTTCTCCTTTAACTCTGACTTGCACAAACCTTCTTGCAACAGGGCTCAAAAGGCATCTTAGCAAAGTCGACAGCTCAGGCAAGTCAGATGGGATTTTGAGACACTTCGAGGCCAACTGGTTTCGGCAAGTCAAGGCCTGCCCGTGTCTGAGAGCAACACGTGCCTTCGAGATCCTTCGAGTCTGTCTCCGCAAGTTCATGGATCTGAAGCACAGTGCAACATTTCCGTGTGACACCCTCGCGCTCAAACCGCGCGTAGGGGCACGCCGAAGTGGACGCGCAAACGGGCCATGTGCCTGTCACTCTTCTTTGCTGAGAGATGGAGTGGATAGGTTCGGCACAAACCGCCAAAAGACGGACATCGAAGCTATCACTGTGAATGCCGCTGTGTTGAGGATAAAACCGTCCACTTCAGCCGGGGCCTTCTACAGATTGGACTGCTGCACCAGGACCGTCTGGTGTCGGTCGCTTCTTTCTTGCTTCTGCTTCGCCTCCCGAGTTGCTACTTGGTCCGCGCTGCTTGGCAAAGCTTCGTCCTCCTCCACTGGTCGTCGTGGTGTTGGGGTCCGTTGTTGCTGTCATGTGTGTCCGTCATCTTACTGGCCATCGTGTGCGTCACGTCGGTCATGGACATCGTCGTCGTGGTTGTGGTCACTGTCTCTGTACCACTGGCCACAGTCAAAGAGCTTCTCCGTAGGCGTGCTTGGGCACCGAATAGGAGAAAATCCCAGGGCGCAGGCTCGAGCTCAAGCTTCGCGGCCTTGGCATCTTCACCTCCAGGCCTCCAGGAACTGCTCGAGGAAAATCACATCACTGGCTGCTCGAAGGAAAAAACGTCACTGGCGGCCCAGCAAACTTCACTGCACTTGCTTGGGACTTCATCCATCTCAGCCTCCCTGACTCGGAGTTGCCACCTCTGGGTTCAGAACGCTTCAGGAAAGAGGCAGCAGCAGGCATTCTAGATCGAGCCCCGGCCCACATTAGGGCAGGTGGTCTGTGGGGATCTTACCCGCACGTTTAACCTTTAACATTTTACAAGACACAAATTGAGCCCTGAAAAAGCTGCTCGCCTTGCAGTCATCTTGGCCGCACACTCCACATCTGGCCTATGCCCTCCTGCTTCTCCTGGTGTCGTCACTGGGTCAAAACAGAACCCAAGGTTCACAGTCCTATGGTTTACAAGGATCCGAATGTCACTGCCCTGAAGCAAGCGTGGACAGTTTAGTCTAGAAAGTGATATCCCGCTATCCCGACCCACGGCGAAGTCCTCCGCTTCCTCTGTGCGATGGCAGAGCGGCCCAGCCGAACAGAGAAGATCGCCACATTGCCTTGGATCTAGAGTCTAAGAGATGCCGTTAACGCCCCGAGCACTAAAATTCTAATGGAACCCTCAGGCTTTTTGGAGCCCTACAACGTCAAACCCGAAACCTTGAAAGGGAGACCCAGACCACCTACCCTCCCGCAACCTAAACTCCAGCGCGTGAGTTTTGAAGCACCGCCAGGTCCCCTTGCGCCGAGTCGCGTGGCCGCGGGACCGCGAGATGCGTGGGCAACGAAGCGGCAGCCAGGCGCCTGCAGGAGAAGCCTCGACTGTAGTGCTTCAGGCCGGCTGAGCTAGTCCTAAGGGTTCCGGAAAGGTCCCTCAATGCTAAAGGTTTTCGGCTTCAGGACCTCTCAACCCTACTAAACCCTATTCTGTAAAGTAGGATAAACTGCCGCGTAGCCCCTCCGTCGGCAAAGCGCGATGAAGCGGGGCAGCTCCAGAACTTCTTCCCGCAGTGTGGCCATGCAAAAGTAACCTTCCATTTTCGGGCTCTGGGGCTTGGTAGGGGTTTAGGGTGTTGGGTTTAGGGCTTTGGGATTTAGGGTTTAAGGATTGGCGCTTTGCACTCGCACGCGGTGGCCTCCACATGTTAACACTAAAAGGCGTCTATGCTTTGGGATTTTAATCCTTAGATGCATGGGGTCCTGCGCAGGGCACGTCTACAACTCGAAGCACCGAACAGAAAAAACACTGGATCTACCTGGAAGCCCAAAGTACTCAGTTTAGTACCTGAGCAGAAAATCTGTTTGCGTGCCAGCCGCCCTGACCTATCAGCATCCCACAACATATACTAATGAATCAATTTTGCTGCATGGGCAGAAAATGTCAGAGATTCGTAAAATAAGCGTCTATCGGTTCAGAACTGTTCAATCTCATGTCCGAAGTACCCCCCCTGTACTAACCCGTCCTGTGCTCTTATTTGCCAAGCGTCGCCGGAGCTCTACAGCCATGAGCAGCTTGGCTCCCCAGCATCCTTGTCCAAGGAGCCCAGGCTCGGGGTGCTTGGAGGTTCACGGGGAGTTATAAGTGGGGTTATAAGTAGGTACCTGTTGTCATAATCCAACATTACGGGACCTATAACCACACTTATAACCCCATGTTGTTTCAGCACTCACAACTGCGAAAAGCCACACTGCAAAGGAGAGGGTGTTAGGGTTGTGGGTTTAGGGTGTTGACAAGACCGAAGCCGACATCGACCCGTGCCAATGATAGAAAGTTCCAGAGCCATAAGCAACAAGAGGAACGACTTTATGTGTCATCATAGTCACAGCTTCCACGGTCACAATCAGTGATGTCATGACTGAGAAGCACGAGCGACCGAGATTTTTGTCCACAATAATCCTAATCCCGGCATGATTCCAGAGCCACCTTTTGACAGACTATGAGTTAGGTAAGAGTCTAAAAGAGGGCGACTATGCAGGTCCTAATTTATGTATATTATGAGTATTATTCAACTATTGCTGAGTGGGGGCCGTACCCAAGACTAGGAGACTACAACGCATCAGGCAACTGAGGCTCTGCCAAGCTGAAACCGCGCAGGCGTTCGGAACCACCTTTTCGTGGGGGGTGGGGGGCTTGGGGTTTCGACTCGCACATACCTAATTGTCGGGTATCATGGGGACTAAAGGTTAACTTTTTTGGATATATATAGGGATTATATAGGGGCCAACTACCAAAAAAAGGTTAAAGTTAAAGGTTACCTACTGTACTACTAGGCATTCGCACAGGGCAGTGAGGGTTTGGGAACCCTATGGTCGAACCTCGGGTTGGGGGGGTTAGGACTTAGGGTTGGCGGTTCTTTTGATGCTCACACTCAGACAAAGCCTCTGGCTGGGCTTTCGGCGCTCACACTCGGACAATCCAGGCGAGGCATATGGTTCGGAGTCTGACAATATGAAACATACTAAAGGGCTGGCTGGGCTTTAGGGTTCCAAGTTTTTCCATCCAAGTCCAAGCTTACCGGGTAAAGGCTACAAGTCAAGGAGTTCGGGTTTGGGGGCTCTTTGTTTGCTTTTTGAGAGCCCCTTCTCCGGATTCAGGATTCGCACTTCAGGATTTACGAATTAGGGTGCTGCTGCAATCTGCATCTATTCCGCAAACAGGCTGACTCGGATGAGACGGCCCGGCCCTGCATGCAAAAATGAGTTCTCAAGGACTTAGAAGGTGTGGCGGGCTCCACATCCTCATCACTCAGCTCACCATCTTCCTCTTTCTACAAGACTTCAGAGGCCCACGTCACACCCACAAACAAATTTAATAGATACTATGAACGAATAACCCCTTCGGAAAAGCTCGCGAACAGGTCGTCCCAAGAACTGAAGGAAGTCTTTCGGAGCAGCCTCGAAATCGTCAGGAGGGTCTGCATGAAGCACCTCTGCGCAGAGGCTTTGGCTGGGTGCTGCTTGAGGGATTCATAATTCAAGTCGCCATTATAGAGATCTATAGTGAATAATATGGTTTCATTACTACGGTTGCTTTTTTTTTGGGAGAAAACTCAGCAAAGCTGTATTACTACGGTTGCTTAAATTAAATCCCTTTGCAAGAACCCGGTTGGGGACTGAGCCTCGAAAGTGCCGATTTGTCAAGGCCTTCCTGGTGACGATTGCTTGCTCCAGGGGCCGGCGACAAGCAGAATAAAGTGGTTTTTTTTTGACACTCACACTCGGACAAAGCCTGGCAAGGTCTATGACCTATAAAGTGGTTTAGTGTTCCTTGATGTACGCTTTGTCCAACCACGCAGATGTATGGGGCTTGCAATAGTTTACTTGACGTAGGGACCTTGATAAGTAGAAGAGGGTTTGGGGAGACATAATACTGCTCATACGGGGACTACTGTTACGAATCTAGTCTGTCCCCTTTATTGACCTTACATCCAGACCTGAAGCCTTAGCATCCAACACCGTCCAACTCCACTGGTCTCTAGACCCCAGACACCCCTTTGAAGCCGGAAGATAGCAAGTTTGACACCCTAAGCTTACCTTTGGTTAGTAGGGAATGGTAGTAATCGTAGTTATAATTGTACCCCATTCCTCCATTCCCTACCTTCCAAAGGTAAGTAAGTCAGTAACCCTAAACTCCGAGGCCTGATACTCCTCGAGCCCTAACCCCCGGAAGCCTGCATACAACTGCCATAGAACCCTTGTAGAACGTAATATTTTACTCCAGAACCCTTGTAGATCTATTTTAAACCAATATACAACTACGATAGAACCCGTGTAGAACCCTTTAAACACCAAAAAAGAACCCCCAAAAAAAAGGCTCCGACTGCAACCCAAGGAGCTCTGCCGAACCCTCCGAGCGAAGCGGGTCCGAGCAGAGAAGCAGCGCGACACGACGGAGATTGCGAACGTCCTGGCTCTATGTGTTCAGGGTTTGGATTTCGGGTTTCGGCGCTCACACTCGATTTTGGGTTTATGGTTTAGTGTCAAGCTGCAGGGTTTCGGGCTTCAGCGTTTGTCGGCTATTGGGGTTTGTAGTTTCGCAGCTATACTTTCCAATGTGGTTCCTTGCTCTGGCGATCCGGTTATCCAGTTCTATGGTCTTGATCCATGAGAAAGGGATCAAGCAACCAAAACAGAACTGCAATGGAGAACATCCGTTGGGTTCAGAATCCTTCTGGCGCACTGTTGTCTCCCGGTTGCATCCTGCAGGCCCAACCTCAAGCCATACAGAGAAACAAAATCGCACCGATCGCGAGAGTGAAAAACAGCCCTCAAACTCCGAAAGCGAGCTCCGTGGCTGAAGTACATCATCACGCTTCCGACCTTCTAAGGCAAGTCCAAGACTATGAGCCATGAGACTCTAGCCTCAAACCCCAACCCAAAATCCTAAAGACATCACAAAAAGTAAAACTGTAAGGACCGTAAACCCCAAAACCAGGACCTTAACCCCCAAAACCGGGACCTTAAACTCCCAAAAGACCTGAAACCCTGGATACATCAGCCCACCTTCCGACGCCAGCTGAACTCCGAAAGGCTACCTCGCGGCATCGAGGCATGCGCTTAATATAGGGGCCTCAACAATTACCTATACTATTTTGGAGGTTCCTTATTATAAGTCTCGCATAACGGGCCCCCAAACCCCATTCTAATTATTTCTCTCTCTCTCTCTCTCTCTCTCTCTCTGCCGTTGCATTCTAATTATTAAGGCCCCTATATTAGGGCTTATTGGGTTTCGGGCTTTTGGGAGTTTTGAGATCTCTGGTTCAGAGCTTCGGGCTTCGGGCTTTTAGAGGTTTCGAGCTTACGCTCTCAAACTCGGCCTCTGATCGCGGGCTTAGGGCCCGGATTTCGGGCCGTGCGTGTCATCCTTGAGCAGGGGGTCTTCTTTGCATCTGTCCAACTTTGCAGGACATGTACAATCCCCTCATGACACGATCAGTTTCAGGGGCACATGTCCAGGGTTTGGGGATCCCAGAGACTCCAATATCCCTTAATTAAGGAATATTCCTCAAATCATATTAGGGATTCCTAATATGATTTAAGGAATATTCCTTAATTAAGGGATATTGGAGTCTCTGGGTTTGGGGTTTAGAGTTTGGCACTAACTCCTTGGCGATGTCGAAGTCTACCTGGTTGAACGTTTCTGCCAAAACCCTCCTAGAAGCCTTATGGATCCCTTTAAAGGAACCCTTTTTGCATCCAGGCCTCTTCTTTTAAAGGAACCCTAAGCCCCTGAACCCTAAACCCTAAACCCCACAACCCTATAGCCAGACACCGAGAACCCAAAGCCGGATAGCACCAAGCCGAAAGTCCTATACACCTCAGGGGCCCCTACAGAATCGAAATCCTGAGCCCTCAACTACACCCTGAACCAATGGCCTAACGCCTCCGATGTGTCTGATGTAGGCTTTTTGGGGTGGTAGTACAAGTGCGACGAATGTTTTGACGGGCTTGGTTGAGTAAGAGGACTCCATAGTTCTTCCGGCACATACATGCTCGCAACTCTGCGAGGACGGTTGTGCTGCATGCCTGGGGACACTGTACTTTGCTTTCTTCAGGGCTAACTGCCTGATTCAGGTTTGGGGCTATCTAAACGGCAAGAGTCCTGACGCAGAACAGGGAGAATTTTGAGACTGACGACAGTGAAAGGACAAATGAGACTGCCAGCGAGAACAATGCTCTAAAGTGACAAGAACAGGAAGAAGCAGAACTTGAGGGCGAGGAACCAGAATAAGCTGCTACAGCTATTGAGTTGGGATCAAGGGCTGCAGGGCCCTGAAGCCGCAGCAGACCTACTGGCATCATCCGCCTCCTTGCCAGTGTCGCAACAGCACCGCACCAGCTCCATTCCGGCGCAGGTTGACCTGTGAGAGCCCTAAACCATAAACCCTGAACCTAAGCACTATTCACGAATCCCTGAACCCTGAGCCGTGTTCAGGTCTGCTTTCGGGGTTTTGCGAAGCTTGACCTTTCTTTTGAGACAATACGGTTCCCGAAAAACCCTGAACTTCAAACCGCTCAGCAACCGCTTCGAATGTGGCGTATGCAGCTCTGTACTTGTGCAGAAGGGGGCTCCAAAGATTGAGAAAAAGGCCCCAAGAGACCGTTCATGTCGGTTTCAGGTTTAGTTGTTGTTCTGATGGCAACATTGCATACGGCTGTGGGATTCCGGTGCTGTAGATCTCTGCGTCGCCTCAAAAGCTTCATCGCAAGCAAAGCGAGGCAAAGCCGCCGCCAAGGCACAGCCGCGTTTCGGAGCACCGCGTCCTCGGCGTCCGCTGCGAAGACGTGCTTGGCGACGCGAGCCGCGGCGATCTGAAGGCTATAAAGAGTAAGGCCGAAAATGTGATTGTAGGGGGGTGTATACTGCAACAACTCTCTAGCGAACGTATCACAAGCATTATTGCAGGGTGTACAGTAGTTGTTTGCCGGATTTTCCGAATGCTTGGTTGCATCCATCAGATTGCTGATGCGATGACGGCGAGCCACAAGGACAACCAAAGCGACAACAATAGCCTCGCGATGGACCTAAACGTCATAAAGCCTAAAAAAAACCAAAACCCCAAACCCAAATTCTAAACTCAAGCCCTTAACCTTACAAGGGGTGGACGTAAGATTTAGAGCCAGGCGCCGAGGGCAAGGCACAGCCACAGCCCAGGTCCAAGACCTTATGCTACGGCTGTTAGGGTTGTAGAGAGGTTGTGTGCGGGGTAATCTGAGTGTTGCTGTCAGGTTCCACAGTTCGGGGCTCAGGTTGTCTGTCAGCGAGTGTTGAAACGGAATTCCGGCGTCAGGTTCGGATCGAAGGGAGACGGCTTCCGATTGATAGTGCATCCGTCAGTGACCCTTCGTCGTGATGCACAACACCACAACATGTCATTCCTTCAAGTCGAAGCCTTTCAAAAAACACTCTCTGCTCCTTCTTAAAGACTCTCTTAAGACTGGGCGATCCTTGAACTAGCCATGCTATGCAACCATGTTCGAACAGTGCTCGGGCTTTTGTTCGAGTCCCTGACACGGCGGCCTCAATAGGTAGAATGTGGTTTGGCGTTTATTTCAGTACCGCCATTATACAAGGAGTACTATGACTAATTCCTCAGACCTCCATATCAACCCTTGAACATCCAGATTCACTCTGATGATCTAGCTTGAAACCGGTTTATAGTAGTAGAGTCCCTATGAAAGACAGGTGAATATTCATTCCTTTTACGGGACCCCACTCACCAACATCCGAAGTCTCAAGCCTGCTGCCCTAAACCCCTTTCAGCACGGACTAACCCTTTTCAGCATGGGCTTGGATTGTGTGCCAGCAAACAAACACCCTCAACACCTATAACGGCAAACCCTAAACCCTATAGAACCCTAAACTCCCTAAGCGCTAAACTTTCGACGTCACCTGCAGATCCCAGGCGCCACCCGGCCTTTCGCCAATTTTGGCCTTGCCAGGAGGACCTGGCAACGAACAAACACTCCTCGGGCCGAGGCAGGGGATTTCGGGCTTTCGGCGCTCACACTCGGACAATCCAGGCGAGGCATATGAGTTCGCGTCTGCAAAGTGAAACATCACTAAGAGGCTCCGTCATGATATGTCAGCAACAAAACCTATCAACACATAAAGTGACTGTGTCCTCCAACGAAACCTCTCCTTAGAGTCCTGCACTGAAGCATCGCTGATCACCAGACTCCAAGGTGACACTCGGACAGATCGTTGGGGGCAGGCTTTGGTAGAATACGGCCTTATGTCAAGATATAAGCAAAAATATACTAAACCAATAGGAGGTCTGGGTCGGGACGACCCGGGTGTTTAACGACCTGTTGCTGGAACATGAGTACCATGTTGCCACACTAGTCAGCGTATTACCGACTTGTCACGATGAATTACTTGCAAGCAGTGTTGTGAAACTACGGAATACGTGGAGCTACATGTAAATGATATAAGACACAGTCGGGCTTGGCTATAGTGACTACCATGGACCGGAAAACTGCATGACCCTCTTGACCCCTAAATGCCCTAAACTTCATCGCACATCTAATACAAGACCTCATGATTCGGCAGACCGATCACATGCATATGAATTCCAAGCTTGCAACCCTCAACGTACAGCTCAGGTTCACCACTGGCATGACCAAATTGAATACCATGCACAAGCTTTGTACTCAATGTGGTCCACCATACGGTGGTGTGTAGTTGTCACCACTTGCAGAGCAGCCAATAACAGCGCTAATGACAATGGTAGGTCAAGCTCACCACCTGTTGCTTTACTGAGCGGCATGCACATGCAACATATTCTCACACCAGCTTCCAGGGATTTAGGATTTTAGGATTTTATGGTTTAGGGTTTACGGGTTACGGGTTTAGGGTTTCGACGTAGTAACAACAATGACTATAACCATACAAACAAGTAACGCCGAGAACGGGGCCCCTGTGTATAAAGATGTGTATGGTTCAAGTTCCGGTTTGGGATCAACTCGCATCTTCACTCCCATGCTTTGCCTCTCTGAAGTTAGTTTGCGAGAGATCTCATGCTGCGTGGGACTTTGGGCTCGATCTGTCGGAAGAGACAAGCTCGTGCTCGAAGCAGGCAGTTGAGCTTTCGAAACTTGTCAGGTTCGGGAAGCTCCAGGGATTCGGCATTTGTGTGGTCTCGGGATGTGCGGCTTCAAATGCTGCAGGCTCGGAGCCATCCGGCTGAAGTTCTTGGGAACTTAAGCAGCTGGCGGGCTGCTGGTGAGGGTTCTTCTCAGCTTGCGGCCCGTCGTGAGATGTCGTGAGGAGACCGGCTCTCGCTATGATAATCGCAGCCGTTTCCGGTGGTATCGTGAATGAAATGACCCGACCACTTCAAGTTCAATTCAATTGCCGCACCCAGGAGCCAAGATGTTTTGGCTGAACGATCTCGCATATCTGCGCTAGAGATATTTCTCTCCCAGAACACGTTTGCTACTTGTTTTTGAGCTCTGCACTACTTCAGGTTCGCAACCCCCACGGTCCTCCCGACCCTGAAGCTGATACCTTCACCCTCCATGTCCTACACTGTCCTACAAGGTTTTCTGAAAAGAGCTTCAAGACCCTTTCTTACGAAACCCTCAGAAGCCTGAACCCTAAACTCCAGATCCTAAACAACTACCCACCCGCCCCTGAAGACAATTGCCGGGGCACGTCGGCCAAGCGCACATCGCAAGCCCAAAGGCTCAGGCCAGCCGGCAGTGTAGTTGAAGTTTCCTCAATGGCTGTCCGAAATTTCAATACCCTGAAAGCTCCAAGAATTTGCGGGGATGACGACATTATATCAACGGATTACGATTTAACTAGGCTTCACAGTATGGGACATTTCGTCACATCATCGTCGTCACGAGATGCACACTAACATCAGAACCATCATCATCATCATCACCATCATCATCATCACCATCGCCCTTATTATCAATGTCGTCAACGTCCTGACCGGCATCCTAGTTTTCATCGTCGGCAACGGCACAAAAGGAAGATGAAGCAGATAACTTGCAGGGGCCAGGTTAAGACGCGCGGCGACATCTGACGTCTGCCAGGTCCCACCAGGGTGGCGCAGCCTGATCTCCATCTCCTTGGTCCGGCTCCGGGGCAGCATGTGTTCCGGTGCTTTTATGACGGTGTTTTGCATTGTTGGCTTGAGGTAAGGGTTCGAAATCTCGCCAAGTTTTCCAGGAAGCTGCCCGGTGGGTTCTGCAAGTTACTAGTTACTAGTAACGGTATTAAAGTAGTCGCGGGAAAAACGACTGCAGCTAGCAATTTCAGAAGCAGGTTTTGCCCCACTGAACTGCCTTCCACGCCGGTGTACTGGAAGATGGGCCTGCTAAAGCAGCTGCACTCATTCTGCAAAACAGCTGAGGTTCATGCGGAAAAAGGTCACTGAACCCTACCCTATCACCCCATTAGTCGCTGAACCTCTGAATAAAATAAGTTGATATCCTGCGGAAAAAAGTCACTGGACCCTATCGCACCGTTCTCCCAAACCAAAAGGCCCAGGATCCACGCAAATGCGAGGTGATGTTTCCGACGGCGCCGGGCTAAGGTCCAAGTCTCCTAGCAATGGCGGCAGAAGCACACATGAGCTCTTGAAGAAAATGTGTAGCTTAGAGGGTTTCGGTGTTCACATTAGCACTATCAGCGCGAGACATGCATCGTGATGGTCTGAGAGTCTGCGGTGGAAGTGAAACCCGAGCTGGAACTGATACAAGAGTCCCACTGTTGTCAAAGCTGTTACTTGTACTTGGCAGGATCCTGAGGCGGCTTGCGCCCGCTAAGTATAGAAGCCTACGCAGCCTCTGTGCAGACAAGTCGCACCGGGCGAAATATGACTGATGTTGCACGCTCTTGCACTTAATTACTATCATGTGACAGGTGAAACGTTTTCCTCCTTTCAATGCCTGGTCTGTGTCTGCTTCTGAGGCATTCATTCAACTGTTCACAAACAACAGTCAAAAAATTATGCATGGCACGTTCAATCTACCGCGCTTGATAGAAAAGTTACATGGATAAAGGTCCCGGAACCGTACCCTGAACCCCGCCAGGGCACCATCCGCATCGACGCTCGAAGCGCGACAGGGCTCCCGCAAGATCGGCAAGGAGGAGGTGCATTGGATCTGAATCCTTCCGAACTTGGGGCTGAGAGGTTGAGAGTATAGGGTTAAATTACGGTTGACAACCCTTAACCCTAAACCAAACATTTCCGGCTTCTTGTCATTGCATGAGATCCGCTGCTTCATGAAATTCGAAATCTGTGGAAAGTGGGTGAGTGCTCTTCAAGACTGCAGGACACCTACGGTGCAATGCTGCCAACGTTCCTAAGTCGCGCCCACACTCAAACTGAGAAGGTGCTTCGACACCACCACGGTTGAGATTCTGCTTACTTTCTGGTTGCTAGTACTAGTAAGGAACAAAGGAATGAGCCCGTATCCAGATGCCAAGGCAGATCTTATGAGGACACCTCTGTCTGGGGTCTTAGGTCTGGCCTTCTAGCTTCGCACCCCGAACCTGAACCGCAAGCCTAAACTTCCCTCAACTCAGAATCTTACTGGCTGCGTTTTGCAATCAAGACTCAGGATCGGGGTTGCCGGCTGGCGAATATTGAGCGCAAACCTTTATCCACAACCCTGCACCGAACTCCAATAGACTGTCCTGGTGGCAAAGCTGGTGCCCTCGAGCTTCGGGAAGCTGCACGATAACCTGCATCTAACCAAACACACTCTGAGTCGGATCGCATCAAGCACATGCAAGCTCAAAGTGCAGCTCCGTCATGAGCAACTCGCCATATACAATTAGGCCGTCGTAACTCCCCTCCTTCAACAACCAAGACGATTTTCTGCGGTATTACAGCTCAGGTCGTGGTGTCTCACTCGCTTATCTTGAGAAGAGAGGCAGGGGTCCCTCAACCTGTCGGTCTCTCCTCGCGCTGGGGAACTTCTCAACACAATCCGTATGCTATCCTGAAACAAGATAGCTGCGATTCCCATTGTTGCCGCAATAGAGCCTAGTAATTAGGTTCTTCTAGTTTCTAGTGAGAAACTCCCACTGCATCGGTGAGAATGCTCTTGGCTTGTGCAAGACATCCCATTTGCAGACTACGTCATCTGTCCGAGAATGAACATCGTCCTCCACACACGCCCCTACTGGGAGAACCCTCCCAGACTTTTTTACTTACCGTAATCGAAAAGCCGCTCAGTCACTAGTCCGAGTCTTCATCGCTGTATTCGCTGTATTCATCGGAGAAGGATATTCCTGAGTCGTCATCGGATGCTTCGTCAGATACTTGGGCAATACCCGTGCAGTAGGAACGATTGTATGCGTTAAGACCTCGCGTGCCGAACACCAGCCACCTGTCTGATGGATCTTTCAGCAGCAGAGTGACATCGAAGCCACGGTCGCAAAGCTGGTGGCTCACGTCCCGCAGGCCGGTACCTTTATCTCCCCGAATCCACGTTTGCTTTCGGGGGCTCTCATGAGTAGCCAGCACCCAGGTTCCATATGAAACCGCAATTTGCGTAACGATGTTCCCCTCATCGTACTCCTCCTTAATCAAGGCTTTCACTTTCTTCCAGCTAGAAGCTTTGTAGAGAAACTGTGTGCTTTCTTGGGAATCTCCATAGAGGTAGTCTCCTCTGCACTGAGTTACGACGGCCACCCAGTCCTGTCCAATCCCAGGACATATACAAGTAGTACTCCATCCATCCATCCACCCGTTCTTCTGGATGCAGCCCTGGATGTGTTGAAATGTGCCCGCGAAGATTTGCTGTCTGGATCCAAAGCCATGCACGGCATAAGCACCAAAGCCAGCACCACGACGATCGCTGCTGCATGAGATATGCATTACGTTCAGCCCGTGAGCCCAGCAGTCTTCTTCTATCCACGTTCTGAGGGCACTGTACGAAAACATGGTGCACGTCTTCGCAGGATACTTGCCGACATCATAGCACGGGATTGCAGCACAAAAAAGGGAGCATTCCTCTTCGTGGAAGTGCTGGGCCATGACGAACCGATCGCCGAAGCCGATTTCACCCTCGACGCGGTCAGCGTACGGGTAGCAAGCAACGGAGGCTGGCAACGGAAAATCCTTCATTGATCTTCTGCTACAAATCACCGGTCGCTCCAACCTGCGGGCAGGCTTGTTGCCAGTGATGTAGTAGGTGAAATCCCCGCCATCGTCTGTGTCCAGGGCAGTCATGAAATACGGCGTGGCAGCCACCACTCGAACCAATGGCGGGCGAAACAGCAATCGGGCTTGATTTGCCCAATGGCCGGCGAAACAGCAATCAGCAAAAATCCAGGGAAACTTTGTTCGGGAAGGGAGCAACTTCACAATGTCTGAGAAAGCTAGGCAGCCATCCTGGAAACACCAGTCACCAGAGCCGACTGCGCCGTGACCGGTGTAATACAACATCGGGACACACTTGAGCTTTTGGCAAGCCTGGAAGAATTCGCGAATCTTGGATTTGGCCTCCTTCAAAGTGAGCTTCATATCCAGCACTTTGTTGTGCAGATCACTTCCAACGGCCTTGGTCATACGGCGGAAGTCCAAGTCAATGCCCTCAAGGAACTCGCATCCCTTCTCGCCATTGGCTCTGACCCTGCGTGTGGCACCACTACTCGTGGGAGGATCCATCGCCCCGGCAATGAGGAACCATTTTCGCGGCGTGCTGCCGGCCCAATCTACGATATCTTCCAAGACACCATCAGTCTTTCCGGCAGCCGATGGACAGCCCGCCTCGTCCTCCAACCATTCATAGGAAACCATGGCTCGCTTGCTACTACTTGCGGATACGACTACCTTTATCTGGAGCCTCACGGTTTGCCCTTCATTTCTCCAGTTCCGAACGCAAGCGCAAAGCCCTGCATCCTAGCCTGAAGACCTAACCTTCAGAATCTACAGCTTGGAACTAGCATCTGAAAGCATTACTGTGGCTTCCCTTTAGAGGTGCTCGCTAAGAACTTCATGTACAACTTAAAATCCGAAGTTTCAGTAGCCTAGCATGCCTCAGCATGTCGATGCTTGCCACGAGCGACTGTGAATTTTTGCGGATCCTTTGATGTTGAGAAAGCCTCTAGATTTCAAAGCCACGGCACCCCAGATCCAGAGGAAACTGATCCAGCATGACGGGTGACTGAACCAACTCGTTTACCTCGGGACATCGCGGACGGCCGCATCCAGCACTAAAGCCAGCTGTGCCAGTCTCCAGGCTCCTACGCAGGCAGGCAAAAAACCGTGCCTTTTCCAATGCATCCTAACTATCCAATTTTCTGTTCCTTCCTGATACGCCTAGTGCAAGGAGCGCCTGCCCCGTTTGCCCAAGCTGCCAAAAGATGTCCACTCTTACCTCTCGGGCCAAATGTCCAGAAACGAATTCTATGATTTTGAAGCCTGCTTGGAACAAGTGGCGAATAAATTTGACAGGAATGTCTGCTACTCTGTGAATATATATATATATATATATATATGTGTACATATACATGTGCGCACACACACATATGCCTAAATGTTTGTGCTTACATATTTGCACTGAAATTTCTGATTGAGAGCATTGGCTAAAGGCTCGCGACACCCTAGCCAAGGCCAAGTTGCCAAGTGGTAGGTGAAGCCAACGGGAGCCGGACCTTCCGGGAGTCGGACGCATTCCAGACGGCAAGAGTGCTTCTTTTGCTGTTGGTGCTTCTGTTGCTGCAGAGAGTGTTCTTGTTTATGCTGCCGCTTCTTAAGGGGCGAGGAGTGCTGTTTGTGTTTGCTGTTGCTCCTGGGAGGGGCACTGTTGCTGAGGGATGAAATGCCTTTTTGCCTTTGGTGCGGAAGTGGGGGTGCCTTTTGTGCCAAGCATCCCCCTGCCCCCTCCCCCCAGCAACAGCCAAAAAACACTAACACACACACACACGCACAAGCAGTGAAAAAACAACACCCTCCGCACCAACAGCAAACCACAACTTTAAAACATGCTGCAAGTGATGTGGGGTGCTGTTTGCTTGCTGTGGGTTCGGGGGTGTGTTTTTTCTTGCTGTTTGGGCCCGGATGGGCCGTTCACTCACTCGCTGGTTTGCCCGGGCTTCAGCCGCAGAGCAGAACAGCAAAAAAAAACACCACAACCACCAACAACACCACCACCAACAACAACAAAGCACACACGTTCTCATTCCAGACAATGGCACGCCCCGGATGCATAAAACCCCCCTCCGCTTTATGGATCTTATAATGAAGCTCCTAATAATAAGGCCCGTCAGGGAAAGAGATTTATTAATCAGTGATCTACATAATGCCATAGCATGTCTAGGATACGATGTTCAGTCGGCCGTAAATCCCGGAATTATGATGCTCGGGCCGGCAGTCCAAAGACCACTGTTTGCATTTAGAGTTTAGGGTGTTGGGTGGCTGCCGCTCCTCAGGGAAAACCAGCTCTGCACGTTCTAGATGTTGTCTGGAAGCATCTGCTGGGGCATGTTTAGAACAAATTGTGAGTGCCAGATACTGAACCCGATACAGGTAAAGCACATGATGTGCACTACAGAAGAAGGCTTCTCGGATGTTAAAGACGCACCACGGCAAGTAAACCAAATCCTTCGAAACACAGCATTTAGCATGCGACCAGGGGCTTCAGCAAAAATGCAGGCAGGCATGCACTTGTCATATCGACTAATCGGTTTGGACGGCGGCGATTGCACATCATTAACACCCAAGAACTGTCTCCGGGTTGGCTTCATCGGCTCAGATTCACATGCTCTCGGCTACGCTCTACTGAACCCCGAATTCCCCACGGGCCTGCGGACATAAATGCAAAGTGCAGCAGCCGGCGCGGCACTGCAGACATGTTCCCGGCACCCCTGTGGTACGCATGGCCGGCCTGGCTGCGAGACTTGACTTCAGCAACTACCACCGCCACCACCACCACAACACCCAGATGGGGTTCTCGCTGGCTGGTATGGACTAGAATGGGCTTTTGCCGTTTGGATCTTGAGTCTTACCGGCGGAGGGCTTTGCGTTCACAAAAACTGGAAACACTTCTAGCATCGTCTCACATGCCCAGGGCATAGAAAGAGCGTTCCAATCGCAGCTCTTTGCACTTGGCCGGGAAACCTGCCACTGAAAAGCCGAAGCCCAGCCTTGAACCCCAAGCCCATGCCGTAGAATCTTCAGCAAAGCAGCCATAATTGCCAATGCCCCCGCTTCCAGCGTCAACGACTCCCTGTCATCAGTGGAATGCATCAGGTGTGCACTTGAACCTTCAAAGGCTTAGCTCTGGAAGGTGTTCAACCACCAGGCTCACACAGTGCGTTTCGCTTTCGATTGCCGAACGTAGAGATAGTCCAGGCGTTGGGCCTTGCCAACGTGAGCTTGCATTCAAGGGAAAAGCATGCTCTGAGAAAGCCCTTACCCAAAAAAGTCTTGGGTCCTTAGAATATACCTGATACAGTAACCGCTGAAGCGGCGCCTCTCAAGCTCATCCGGGTCCGGTCTGGCCTGGCGCTCTACGAGTAGGGCGACTTTTGATAAACTTTTGTTGCTTACATGGGCTTGGGGGCTGAGGATGTAGAATATGTGCAGAATGTTGGGCGAAGAACATCACAGATTCCTAGGCCTCAAACTGGAAACAAACCTCAAATACTCACCAGTAAACCTTCCACGTTACACCTTGCACCACCTCACGCCCTAAACACTGTACTCTGTACCTGAGACCCACACCCTGACTACAAAACAAACAGTTCTGCTTGGCGATTTTCGGGCTTGCGGATTGAACCGCACAAGATGCCTAAGTTCGGTGGCCATACCCCAACAGGCATGGAACAAACAGCTCAGCTTCGTGAGTGGCTGCGAGGTTCTAG
Organism: Symbiodinium sp. CCMP2592; assembly: GCA_905221615.1. Lineage (NCBI taxonomy): Eukaryota > Dinophyceae > Suessiales > Symbiodiniaceae > Symbiodinium > Symbiodinium sp. CCMP2592. Next base: position 859,117 of record CAJNDT010000868.1, read on the forward strand.
CCAGTTTCCAGCCCGCAAAGTCAAAACCCCAAACCCGACAACCCTTGAAATAAAGCCTAACGCCGCAAATGTCAAACCCTAAGTATAAACCCTAGTCCCATTGACTGCCCCAGCTCTGAATCCGAATCCGACATCCCGGCAGCCCGACGACAATTATTCGGCTAGAAACCTCGGAGCCATCGCGGAGCCCTTGAGAAGGAACCCTAAAGTAGGGGCCTCAATAAATCGAATAGGGTTTCGGGCTCCTTTATAGTTATCACCCTACGCTGAGTATAGAAGCTTCTATATCAGCATCGGGTCGCTGGGATGTAAAGTTCAGGGCTCTTGGACTTAGGGTATTCTTACGAATGAAGGTGTACCAAGGTAGGGTTGAGGCTCTATCTAGTAGACTCCAGCATTTAGTGTAGAAATCTTAGGCTTCAACTGTTTTGACAAGCTCTATGGAGAACCCCACGCCTCAGGCCACGAGCGGTGGAAGCTGCGCGTGTGGGAGCCTACCAGCACCTTATGTGAGTTTTTCAGGAGGAGAATCTGGACACTCGACACGAAACTCCAAGCCATGAACTCCTTAACTCTGCTCTTCAAAACTCAAACTACAACATGCTGAACCCTGAAGCCCTAAATCTAAGTATCCATAGAACAGAAATGCAAGCCCTCCTCCAAGTTGGAAGTGGGAACCTCCCTTAATGTAAAGTTCACGCGGCGGAATGTACAGAAAGAATTATGAATCAGGACTCAGGATTTCGCGATTCAATCTGAAGCCTGGAGTGTAGAATATTGGGGCTTCAACATGTAGAACAGGGTTTGGGGGGCTGTTATCGCATAACTGTATAACTGTTAGATCAAGGAACCCTAAGGAACAGAAAAACACTGAGGGCCCAAGCCTTCGGGCCCGGAACCCACAAAGTATAGCTTACATCTCGCAGCACCTTGCCGCTCAGGCCCCCGCAGCCGCGGCACCGGAAGGATCAGGGCATCGAGTAAGTAGGTCAGAGGGAGGGTCAGGTAGAGTTCTAAGTGCCCTAAATGAAGTTATCCTACGTATTACAACCCTACTTATAGCCTTCTTACTAAGTCCCCTGATCCTTTAAGTAGGCTTCCGGGCTGCGCGGCTGGAAATCCAATCCCCGAAAAGCCCAAGCCACTGAACTCTCTGTCTATGTACCACAAGACGCATACCCCGACAAGCTCGAATCCTAACCCCAAGACTCGTCCCCTAGACTCCGAGCCACCTGTGTCGGCCCATGTGTCTCTGAGATATCCTGGAGGGCGACGAAAGCCTTGCAGGGTTCACTGGGATCTTGTTGAGGAGTTTAGTTTTAAGTGACCATGATCGGGATCTATAGTAAATAATATGGAATCCATATTGTGGTAACTTAAATTCAACCCCTTGACAAACATCCAGGTTGAGGGCCGTGGGCTTCTTTGATGAAGGCATGGCGACTTCCAGTTGAGGTAGGCAGTGGGGCCTACGGGAACTGCGGAGAAACGAGATTCGGGCCTGTTTTATGGGAGCTTCCGAATATATGGGACCCTAATATAGTACCCCAAATAGTAGGATCCTTATTATAAGGACCCCAGAATAAGGTACCCCTAATTTTCGGAATCCCCGATATGTTCGGAAGGACACCTTACAGCGTTCTCAGGGCTGTAGATTGCAAGTCTTGAAGTTCAAGGCAGGACAGGGTTCGGATTAGGCGGCTCAAGGCTGTAGGACTTGTGGACTGAAGTAGTGTAGAGCTGTCGACCCGAGACTTCTGAACCCTCAGTCGTAGACCTCAAAAAAAACCATAGGGCGGAGAGAGTTAGCCAGAGCCTGGATCCGGATAATGGGCAACAAGTGCGGTAACTTTGGGCTAGCACGGTATCTTTTAGGCAGGCAGCGGCACCTAAAACCCTGCGCATTGCTCATAGCTCACCATGAGCCTGTAAGCAACCATCAGGACGACAAACCCTTGACCAATGCCTGTGAAGAGCCTGTCGAACTGCCCATGCGCCTTTGTTCGGCCTTCATGCTAAACTTCGAACTCCCAAAGCGGCACGAGCCCGCCTGTATGATTTCAGCACGCTCTTCGTCGTCGAAGTCCACGTCCGAATGCCAAGGCTGTGGGGGAGCACCTCGAGACTTTGCTTGTGTCTTGCTTGTTTGTGTTGTGCAAGGAAAGCTGAACTGCTTACGTAGGTCAGGCTTCAGGGTTTCGCGCAGGAAGCCAAATACATGTGTCCCAGAGCATTGCACAAAGTCAGGGCTACTGCCCACTGGGATAAGCGCAGCTGACTGGAAATCCCAAAGTATTCACCAGGTCTGAGCAGGGAGAGCATGGAATGAGGGGTCCCGGCAGAAGATATGACAGTTCAGGTTCAACTGTGCCGGCTTCAAGTTGAACCGGGGTGTGTGAATGTTCGGGGTTGTGGAATCCAAACTGTCGTCGAAGCTGATGAAGCGGTCAAGCGGTCCTTCCACTTCAACGATGCGGGCGGTCTAGTTTACAACTCGCGCGCTCAGATGCCCTGTTTGGGCTGGACAAGAGACCCTGCCAGGAGGGCATTGCCTCGCTCATGTCAGCTGCATGCGATTTCATGCCGGCTCAGATGAACAGATGCCCCAAGCCCTCAAAGCCGTTAAACCGACCCACCTGGGAAAGCGACGATAGCGCCCAGTTCGATGAGCCTCGCGGTGTCCCCGACAAATGCCTCATCCAACTCGCACATCCAACCCTCGACTTCACCTACACAAGGTTTTGGGGTTTGGGGTTGGCAACCTCCAGAGTTTGTGGACCCACCATCCCTGGTTGTCTCGGCAGCTGTGCACCTCCAGACTACAGACTACGTATATTACAGGCTGTAGACAATTGCAACAAGAATCGATACAATGATATAGACTAGTTCAAAGTTTAAGTTTAGGATGTGAGTTGCTTGTTGGAGAGGTGACGGACTTCGTGTGCTTTCCTCAGGTGCAGCTGGAGGGCTCGGAACAGCCAGCCATATTCTTGGATCACGGAGTTCAGAAGCTGCACTACAGCAGCAGTCAGGGGCAGCTTGACGTCGTGTCGGAGCCGTGCTTCGTGGATGGGCGCCAGCCACTCCGTGGCCTCAGCTTGCAAAGCACGCTAGGTTTCAAAGGTCATAGGGCGGTAATCAAGATGGTGGTGACAGCGATGGTGCAAGTCATGCTGATGGTGACTGTGTGTGTGCTTTGGGGTACCATCGTGGCGTTGGCTGGGGGTAGTTTGCAGCTTTTGTGGCCGTCGCGTGGCTGTTTTGGTCTCAGTCATCGCGGAGAGTAGCAGTGGCAGTACTAGCAATAGCACGAGCAAAAGCACCAACCATCATCGGCATCCCCGTGTTGGTTGTGCTGACGGCAGTGGCAGTTGAAAGTCGCAGTCGTAGTGGATAGATTCGGATAGATGTCGTCCCCGAAACCAGGCCTGCTCTGCACGCCCGGCGCGGACTGCAGCACTGATCGCGTCGACCTCACTTGAGACCTGGTACGGCAGCTCCTTGGCGGACCCCGCTTTGTGGTTTTGGAGACTGGGCTGGGAGGGATTGTGGTCACAGGTCTACGGCGCACGCGTCACAGCGAGTGCCAACAATAGTGCTTGTGTTGGTGCAAGTGCTTCACTCGACACATCTCTCATCCCGCTTTACCTATTCCATATCTTCCACCGCCATGATTATAAGCAGCAGCGCCAGCAGCAGCAGCAGCAGCAGCAGCCGGCTTGCAACATGAAAGTTTGGAGTCCCAAAGTCTGAACAGCAAACAGCATGTCAGCTATGAGGGTTCGCTTCTGACATTCGGTACCTGGCAGCTTTAGCAGTCGGGGGCCTTTGGCAGTTGAGGGTGTAGCGTCTTCAGCTTACAGTGTTTGGCTTTCTGGCATTTTGACTTCACCGATATACCTTTGAGGACGTTGCCTTGCGGTGATTTTGGGAGCAACGGCAGGCATCTGTCAGCCCGGGCCAAGGCTCACAACCCGAAACCCGCAACCTCAAACGCCTCACACCAAAGAGAAGAGCCGAAGATCTGAAACCTCGAGCCATGAACCCTGGAGTGATTTAACAAAACGAATCGAATCGCGCTGCCAGGCGTGCTTTGCCATCTTCTTCGAAGGTCCGGCGCAAATATTTTAGAGAAACCGTAGAATAAACATAAATTCACATATATCTGTGTATATATATATATATATGTATATCATGCGTAATGGAAGTAGTATATTATATCATATGGAAAGGCGGCTCTGCGAAAAGCGAACACCGCTTGGTTGGTTTCCAACAGCGGGAGCTCCAAGCGAGCAATCGCACCTTCGAGCGCACCTCATGTGAAGAGACTTACCTTTGGGCAGTAGGGAATGGAAGAATGGTAGTAATAGTAGTTATAGTTGTACCCCATTCCTCCATTCCCTACCATGTTAAGAGAGTGAACACCAGGGCGGCTGGGAGGAAAAGCCAATCAGACCTGGTGCTGAAGCTGACCACCGCGTCACCAGCTGGAAGGTCTTTGCAAATAACCCGCTGCATCTCCGTACGAACACTGCCCAGCGAGATGGGGTCGACAAGCACCGTGCCGTTGTGCTCCCAAACGCTTGGAAGCTTGAATCCTGACAGGCCCCCACTCATCCCCGCTCCCGCATAAAGGCTCTGGCCACAGGGACCGTTTGTGGAGCTTTCATTGCCAGTCTGCGAAAGCAGGCGCAGCGGGGACCGTCGCACTTTCATTGACAAGTAAGCATATGTCCCACCTGACTTGCTGCTTGGGGTGAGGGCAACCCTCTTGTCAAAATCCATAGCCTCACTGGTCAAGTCGATGGACCCTCTTTCGGTGAAGACCTGGTCCCAACCCGTATCATCTTCCCAGACTTCCACATAGAGCCGATTCTCACGCAAAGAAGCCGTGCGGATGTTCATGCACGACCATCCGTCATCAAAAGCTGCCTCACCGCCACTCATATGCTTATATCCCGTATAGTAGCACTTCCCCATGAAGCACCACCCTGCATAGGGATCATTCGAACCCAGCAACTCCAAGTCTCCATCGGTTTCGAATTTGTATAGGTCCACACACAATTGCTCGTCAGTTGCCTGGGAGGTACCAGCAACTGCATCTGCCGCAACTGACGTGATGGCCCTCTCCGTCAGATAAGCCACGTTGCCCTCAAGACCTTGGCTTCTCGACTCATGTTATGGAGGCGAGGGTTCCAGGAAGGTGCAGACGGGATCTGCGCCCTGGGAATTCCTGGAAGCATTCCTGGGTTCTTGTCAAGGTATTTAGCTTAAGTTACCATAATAAGGCTCTATAGTAAATAATAGTGGTTCTTTATTATGGTAACTTAGATTAAATCCCTTAACAAGAACCCAGCTTCAGCCCAAGCATGTCGCGGCTCAACTAGGGCCCCGGGCAAGCGGAGGCTGAAGACATGGTTTCTTGATCGTAATTCCTTAGTGGCTGAGTACCTACGCCCCAAAACGAGGTTAACCTTTTCAGTTATGCTAGGGCTGTATATATATATATATATATATATATATATAAACCCCAAAAGGTCAAAGGTTACCTACTCAGCCACTGAGCGTCAGATCTAGGGAGACGCAGGGAGCCAAGGCCACTGCCAGGTCTGCCGAGAAGTCTTTCAGGTCCGGCGTGGACGTGTTGCCGGAGCTTGAGACGGCGCCTAAGGTGTAAAAGAAGCCCTGGGAACTGGTCCAACCGACCTCGGCGTGCCCAAAAAAATGCTATCCAAAACCCCCTGCCTAGACCGTGCCGTGCACGGGTTCCCGTAAAATGCTGGTGACAATGTTGACAATTGTGAGCTATCGATGTCAGCAGTGATACTAGCCACATTAGCACTTACTGCTGTCCCTGGCCTCCGCTCCAGTCCACTCATAGACCCGCTTTGTCTGCAAAACGCCTTGGAGAATGCTCCGGACGTCTGCTTGGCCCTTGAGCTCGTAGTTGGCATAGATGCCCATATTCACCGTCCAGCTGTTGATCGCACTCACGAGGCTACCGAACATCGGCATCACGAAGCCTATGGTGTTCACCAGGTTTCCCGTCCTCTGAGAGAAAAGCTGCGTCCAGTCAGCGCTGACGGACTCGAGTCCGTTGAAGCCCAGTTCAAGGTTGGCTTCGACTGTCGCGGACAGCTGCAAGGAGATCCTCGTCGGTTGGCCGAGACTGTTGGTCTGGAGCTTGAAGTCTGGAGTGATGTCTAGCCTGGGCGTCTGAGTAGCCCCTTTATAATAGGGGCACCACACTTTTGCCTGTTCGGTTCTAATAAGGGGACCCTAAAACAAAAACGATACTACCCAGGAACCCAGTAGCAATGCATAGCAGTTTGAGCACGTAAAGGGCCCGATGACATGGCTTTGCGAGGCTCTCTGACTTTCACAATCGTAGTTCAAGCTGTAGTGGTGGTCTGTTGAACACGCCTGGAGCCGACGGTCGGCTGAACGTGCAACCGGATGCCAGGACAGGTCGATGTAAAGGTCGCGGAAGATCTCGACGGGGCTGGTGGGAACAACCCGAAGGAGAGTGGAGAGCGACCTGGATGTGGCTAAGGCCTCCACCTCCAAAATACGCAAGAGCGGGCCAGAGCTCTGGATTCGAGAGTTCCTAGGGATCGAAAAGCTGCACTGCCACTCCGGCGAACCTGAGATCACCGCATCCTTCCTCAGCGCTGCTGCAGTCGCTACGGTCAGGTTGGCCCAGAAGATTTCCAGACGATCCTCCGGCCCCTCGGCGCAGCGGATCCCCTCCACGCCCTCAGAGTCCAAGTTGAAAACGTGCTCTACTTTGGGAGCCCCTGCGAACTCGTAGTTGAACTGATAGCCTCCATCCTCCACCTGGGTAGTTGCGAAAATGTTGGTCCGTTTCTTGGGTACCCTAAATGATAGGTGCCGTATTAGAATAGGGACCCGAAAAGGGAAACCTAATCTTGACAACCACCTATCTGGGAGTATCTTGGGCGTCCTTATAATAAGGATCCTACCAATTAGGGTAATTTTGACAGCCACCCATATGGGGAGTATCTTGGGCCTTGGGTGTCCTTATAACAAAAGATCCTGCCATTTAGGGCAGTCTACAATCACCCATATTTGAGTATCTTGGGGGTCCTTATAACAAAGACCCTGCCATTTAGGGTAATCTTGGGGAGTCCTTATAACAAAGATCCTTCCATTTTCCTTATAACAAAGCTTCCCTGATTTCAGGGTAATCTTGGGGGTCCTTATAACACAGATCCTACCATTTAGGGTACTATATCTAAAGCCCCTAAACCCTAAGCCCTTATAGTACCCCTATAGATCCCTTAAAGGGACCCTTAAAGGAGCCCTATAGATCCCTTACAGCCACCCACCTCGAAGCGCAGGCGCTCCGGCTTCCCCCCCTCCTGCGCCAGACGACGGCTCTGGCTCGGACGAAACAAAGCCTGGATTTTAGGGTTAGGGTTTAAGGTTTTACTTTAAGTTACCATAATTAGGAATAAAGGGACTCATATTTTAAGTTACCATAAGAAGGAAGTGAGGGACTTGTACTTTAAGTCACCATAATACGGAATTGAAAGGCTTTTTATTTTAAGTTACCATAATTATTAAGGAATCCGTACTATGTACTATAGATCCCTATTATATGGTAACTTAACTATATTGAACTTAGAACCCAAGCAAAAATTAGAATTTTATTTAGCTGTTTCTTAGGGAAAATAATAAACAAAAGTTGAAAATTGTTTCTAAGTACCCCTAAATTAAATCAAACTCCTTGACAAGAGCCCAGAAGCGGGATCCGGGAAGGGCTTCCGAAAAGTCGGTCTCGGCAGAAAGCCGGGCTCCCCTTCCTGGGCTCTTGTTAAGGGATTTAGGGTTTAGGGGTTTAGGGGTTTAGGGTTTAGGGTTTAGGGCTTAGGATTTAGGGTTTAGGGTTTAAGTTGCCATAACAAGGAACCATTAGTATTTACTATAGATCCCTGTTATGGCAACTTGAGTAGAACCCCTTAACAAGAACCCAGTTTCCGCCGCTGCCAGGCCTACGGCCAAGACCGTGAAAGCCAGCTCCATGGCTCAAGTACAAGGCCAGGACGGCGGAGATCTGCACTTGTGAGTCGATGAAACCCCTGTTCAGTCTTTTTGGCTGCATGCAGAGCGTCTGGAGCTACCTTCATGGTGGCGTGGCAAACGACGAGTGTATGATTCCCGAATCCGAAGGCCCCCAACCTAGTTGGACTGTAGACAAAGCTGCACAAGCTCGACACTGACTCTGGAGCCTTGCTGAGCCATGTCGAAACCATGAAAGACAAGTTGAAGCCACACAGAGCGACCAAGAGCCTCCTCGTGCACTTGTCAATGTCCGATAGTACGCAAAGAGTCTAGGCCCTAAACACTAAACACACTACCCCGCCTCAATACTGGGTCAAGCGGCAGGATGCAATGGTGGCATCGTGCAAAAGCCTGGGATTTGTTCGAAGCCCTGAACCGCATCGCAAGCTGAGAAACCGAGCTCGGGCAACGAGTGGTTTAGGGTTGAGGGTTTATAAGATCCGGTTAGGACTTTCAGGATATGAACTGTGGGGTTTAGGGCTGTATTGAGGAGTGAGGAGTGGTGCTTGCAGAGTTTAGGACAGGCTGAGTGACGCTTTAAGTAGGTGGCGCCACCCACGGAGCGACTCTGGCAATGGTCCTGAGTCAAGTCCTGAGCCCCTGAAGCCCTAAGTAATCAACGCGAACCGCTCGAAGTGGGCCGTCAAAGTCGGAGCCCCGAAACCATGACCTCTCGCCACCTAGAACTCACCCTTTTGCATCCAGGCCCATTGCGACTGCCGGGAAGCCGTAAACCCTGCTGCCCCCAAACCAAACTCCAAACGCTTTGCCGGGTATCCCGGCATCCCGAAAAGATCAAACCAAGAACCCCAAACCTGATGCCCCGAACCCCTAAACCCTGAAGCGCTGAGACCTTTGTTGCACAGACTTCGACATCCAGGCGGGCATATACAAGTCTGTGCAAACTCTAAGCCCTAAACCCTGAAGCGCTGAAAGCTTGAACCGAATCCCCTAGCCTTTCCGACGCATTGCAGCCAGCAGTGGGTCGGAGGATATGCCCCGGACCACGATACAGGCCTGCGCGGCGAGGAAGGGGCTTTAGGGTGTAGAGTAAACACCATAAAGTTGGAAACCGGACCAAGGCCAAATGGTGCCGGGATTCCCTACACATTACTCTTAAGGATTGAGGCTATGGGGTTTCCAACTTTTGGGCTTCTTAGGGTCTAGGGTTTAGGGATTTCCTGATAACCTGAAGGCCCTAACCGCAGCTGAAGCCCAAAGCGAAAACAAGCCAAACTCGATCCCAAAAAAAGCCAAGCCAGACTCTAAATGAACCCCTAAGATCCCGCAGACCCCTTAGCCTGACTAAATCGTCAAGTTCTGAAACGTAAACCTTTGTGAGCGATTTTAAACTTAGACCATAGAAACGTGACAACCACGTTGTGGAATCCTTATGGATTGCCGAGCCTTAGAGAACCCCAGGAAAGGAACCCAAGACCCTCCAATCCCCAAACTCAATATGAACCCGTCAGATAACCCTGGACCCAACCCTTTAAAGGAATCTTCAAGGAACCTTCTAAGTAACCCTTTACAGAACCCTTTTGAGGAGTTCCTTAAGGAGCCCTTTAAAGAAGATCTTTCAGGAACCCTTTTATGGAAATCTCTAAAGGGACCCGAAAGTTATTCTTTCCGGGGACCTTGAGGAAATCCTATACAGTAGGGGCCGTAATAATTACTACCAGTATCTGGGGGGGTGCCTTATTATAATTATAGGTTATAGTATAATAATGGGCCCCAAACCCATTAAGGCCCCTACACTCTAGCACCCTTATAGATCCCTTATAGACCCCTTTAAGGAACCCTTTAAAGGAACCCTAGGGCCTATTCTAATTGTACTAGTAGGAGGCTCCCTATAGTATAGTACCCTTATAGATCCCTTATAGTAGCCCCTATAGACCGCTGCCGGAGCCTCGCCCGGCGGATGGTCGGCAGCCTGCCTCCCGCCACAGATTCCGCAGGCGGGCCGGGCGTTGGAGGTTTCGGCCGTGATGGGAAGGGACACTTCCTGGAGCTCATCATACAAGGCTTTTTTCTTTCCTGCCTAGCGAGGCGAAACTTCCTGGAGCTCAGCATTTAAAGGGCTTTTTGTCCTCCTACCAAACCTAGCAAGGGCGAAGCCCGCATTGCAGGGAATCTTGGTTTAGGGTTTAGGGTTGAGGGTTTCATAAAGGGCTTTAGGGCTAAGGGTGTAAGGTGCAGAGATTAGAGCTTAAGGCTTCGAGTTTTGAACTTCGGGGGTTGGTTTGCTGCACTCACAACTGGGACAAGCCTGGCGAGGATTTTGGCACGACGAAGCAGTTTGGCTAACAACGGTAGGCGATGTTCACATACCACATGCCCAGAACATCTACCCAGATGTCGGGTGCGTCCATGCACTGACACTTGCCTCCCACTCAAGCGACTATCTCATCGCTTAGGATTTAGGGGTTTGGGGTTTAGGTTTCAGCTTAGGGTTTGGCCTGTCAGCTTGTGTTAAAATAATCTCGTGGGTGACGTTCACACCCGACCAGTTTTGTTTATCACTGCGACTTGGGCTCTCAGTGCAGGGGCCTGTCCCTAAACCCTAAACCCCAAAACCCCAAAACCCTAAACCCCTAAACCCTTGTCCCAGAGCCTTTATAGGGAGGACGAGCGACTCTTGAGCCCCTGAAATCCTGAACCCTCGAAAGCGGAATAACGCCACTTTACTTTATCCGAATCCCTGCACCCTTTGACAGAAGGACCTGTTAACTCTGGGCCTCTGTTATGTTCTATCTTGTGTTCGTGTTAGGTAACAAACAGTGCAACACATAAGTTCCCACAGCGTCCTCATCCCCAGAAGAGGACGCTGATGAGATTCCTGAACTCTTCTAGGCCCTGAATGAACCCCGCGTCATGGGAATGACCCTTGTTTCGATGTCATTGAGTAGGATGAGACTCAGACGCTTCTTTGCCCATCATGTTGGCAACGTGCCTCCCTCAGCCCAGCAGAGTCCTACTTTATGGCTCGGGGCTCACAGCCGGGTGCTTCGGAAGTGCATTGCTGCATCGCCCTCAAAAGGGCCATTCTTGGGGATGTAGGGGCATTGGGAACGGGCCCAGGGAGTAACATTTTGTGAGCTTCGACACTCAACCATTCGCCAGGCTTCAGTGTCACTGTCCCAGCTCTGCATCGCAGGTAGGATGAGGTTCGTGCCAGGCCTGCACCAAGAGATCGTGGCTTCAGGCTGTCTGTAAGTGTCGTTTCTAACTTCTGCAGCACCACCGATCCATGTGACTGCTACTGGGTTCTTCTTAAGGAACTTAACTTTAAATTACCAAAAGGTGGATCTAAATGGTAACTTAAGCTAAACCCTCAACAAGAACTGAGGCGAATCACGGCACCTCACAGCTACGAAGCAGACCGGGAGCCCGATCCCAACAGCGACGACGCACCAAACCCGTGAGGCAACCTCCTGACATTTTGATTAGGGTTTAGGGTTTAGGGTTTAGGGTTTGAAGGGGCTCTTAACAACACCCTGGTTCAGGCTATTTTTGTTGCCACTTACTGCGTATTATTGGGCTCTCTGGGAACGGATCACGACGTCTCCAAAAAGCTTTGAGGCCACCACCTCAGACGATAGAGTCGGAGTCTCGGTGCGCCGGCCAGCAGCGCCGCCACATCGCCTTAGCCTATGGTCCGGGCTTTAGGATGTAGGAGTTTAGGGGTTCCTTTAAAGGGAGGGTTTAAGGGGGCTTAGGGTTTAGGGGTTTAGGGTTTTAGGGTTTAGGATTTGGGAGTTTCCGAAAATTGGGGTACCTTATTTGGGGTCCTTAAAATAGGATCCTACTATTTAGGGTGCTATATTAGGGTCCCCCATTTTCGGAAACTCCCATGTAGGGTTTAGGCTTAGGGTTTAGGGCTAAAGGAATTTATGATTTAGGATTTTATTAGTGTTGAGGTTGAACTAAACCCCACCCTCCTCCAGTGTCATTCGGTAGTATAGGGCTGGGCGGGGGTATTCATGAACAGACTGCAAGGAGACAGTATATATGCCTCCCCACCTCTCGAATATCCTAGCCCTAGCCTCTTCCGACCGATAAGAACCTTTGACTCCCCTATTTAAACCCTGCAAGCTCTGAACTCTAAACCCTGAAATCCCTGAGCCCCTCAACCAGCAAAGATCTAAACCCAAAGGCTCTAAGCCCCCAAGCCATGATGAAAGAACATCCTAAGCCGGATGCTCTCCAAGTCACGGCGCGGGTGGCCATTCGGAAGTGCCAGGGCTGGCATCAGCTCGTCGACAGGGATGATGTCCTCTTAGTTCTACTGGGCTGTTCCTGGAGGCCCTTGTAAAAACAAAGTTCCTGAAGTGTAAGCAAGATTCAAGGTGGTCTTAATTCGGCTGGGTTTGGCAAAGAGGCCTGAATGTTTAGAATAACGGTGTTCAAGACAAGAAGAACGTGTTAAACCTAACCGGCCTCTGCATTTATGCCAGCCAACGGCTCAGGGTTGAAACTTTCCTCACGGACATCGGGAAGCAATCCTTTCCCTCCGTGGCGCGGAGAAGGCGTGCCGCACCCTGTCGCCAGGGCTGCCGACACACGGAGAGATTAAGGCTTCCTCACACTCGGGCGATCCAATCGAGGTATCCGAAGCGTTTAGGGGTTTGGAGAGGGTTTCGGTATTCGGGTTCACGGTTTTAGGATTTTAGGTTTCCATCTCTTGCACTGTTGCAGCAAACTCACGACCGAACCAAGTTCTTCAGACATCACCACTGCGAGGAGTATACCATGAGTGATAGAAGGACCCCGAATGTGAGTGTATGATCTGCAGCCCCTTGTTTGCAGCCGGCCTCGTTGTCCAGCAGCCCGGTTAGATATGCAGCCCCTTTTTTGAGCACGGACATATCCCTAAACCCCCTAAACCCTAAACCCTAAACCCCTAAACCCCTGAACGCAGGGACCCCGGGGGCCTGTTGGGAGCAGAGGTAGGCGTTTGTCCCATAGCACATCGCCGACACGCGCGAGACCAGGCCTGGGTTCAGGGCTTCTCAACCCAGAGCCTCCAAAAGCCCTTAATTAAGGAATGTACCATAAATGATAGAGGTTGTGTGCGGCCCCGCCTCACTAATAGTGGGCAGAAACAGAAGCACAAGATGAAGCACCAGGGAAATGCTGAAATGTTGACTCGTTTGTGATCATGCTCGCATGAATGGAAAACGCAAGACTGAGACAACAAGTAAACTGCCACCCCATGAGTTGCAGACACAGTCACACCCCTGTTGTTTCCTCGGATTCGATCTTGAGCAAACATCAGGAGCTGCAATGCTTCTGCGCGACTAGGGGGCGGGGCGGGGGGGGCTGGGGGTGCTGGGGGGCGGCTGAGGGGGCTGGGCTGGAAAGCTGAACGGACGCAGGGGGTGGGGGGCGGGCTGGGGCCGGGCCGGGGTCTGGCCTCTTCGACCAAGTTTGGTACTGAGAGGCATACCCGGGCGCGACATTTCGATCACAGAAACCTATTTTCTGTTGTGCTTTTCTTGTGCTCGACGCGGTCCGATTGTGCTTTTTTTTGTGCTTTTCTTGTGCTCCAAAAACCAAACGTGTTTGTATGGTTGTGCTTTTTTCTTGTGCTTTTCTTGTGCTCGAAACGATCCGGCTGTTGTGCTTTTCTTGTGCTCGACGCGGTCCGATTGTGCTTTTGTTTTGTGCTTTTCTTGTGCTCCAAAAACCAAACGTGTTTGTATGTTTGTGCTTTTTTCTTGTGCTTTTCTTGTGCTCGAAACGACCCGGCTGTTGTGCTTTTATTGTGCTCGACGCGGTCCGATTGTGCTTTTTTTTGTGCTTTTCTTGTGCTCCAAAAACCAAACGTGTTTGTATGTTTGTGCTTTTTTCTTGTGCTTTTCTTGTGCTCGAAACGATCCGGCTGTTGTGCTTTTCTTGTGCTTTGCCTGTACTCTTTCTGCAATCTACGCAGGCTTGGGGGGCTCGCCTCCGAAAACGTGTTTGCATGTTTGTGTTTTTTTTTTGTGCTTTTCTTGTGCTCGAAACGATCCGATTGTGCCTTTTTTTGTGCTTTTCTTGTGCTCCAAAAACCAAACGTGGTTGTATGTTTGTGCTTTTTTCTTGTGCTTTTCTTGTGCTCGAAACGATCCGGCTGTTGTGCTTTTCTCGTGCTCGACGCGGTCCGATTGTGCTTTTTTTTTGCTTTTCTTGTGCTCCAAAAACCAAACGTGTTTGTATGGTTGTGCTTTTTTTGTGCTTTTCTTGTGCTCGAAACGACCCGGCTGTTGTGCTTTTCTTGTGCTCGACGCAGTCCGATTGTGCTTTTTTTTGTGCTTTTCTTGTGTTCCAAAAACCAAACGTGTTTGTATGTTTGTGCTTTTTTTTGTGCTCCATGATTTCAAAACACATTGGTGCGCGGCAGTTCTGGTGCAAAATTGTCTCTGTCTGTTGTGCTTTTCTTGTGCTCGACGCGGTCCGATTGTGCTTTTTTTTTTGTGCTTTTCTGGTGCTAGTTTTGCTCTGTCTCTCTGGCGGCCGAGCCAGTCCAGTCCCCGCGTCCAGGCCGTCTGAAAGAAGGTCTCTTGGCCCAGGTTGCGATGGTAACGAAACCGTGGTTCCAAACCTCTGCGCTGGTAAGTTGCAGATAGCTCCTCCCAACCTCTTCGCCGGTCCGACCCCATCTCACAGCCCTAATCGCCAAACTATGCCAAACATATTTGGATTCAAAACACTGCCTGGCCCTGGAAAACCGAATGAGATCAGATTTCCTTGTGCTACTTTTGGCCTGTCTGTTTGATAATAAACCTATTGTTGAACTATTAGTGGGCCGGGGCCCCATCAATGATAGAGGCCTTAATATTATGATTTAAGGAATATTCCCTAAATTATAGAAGGATCCCCAATATGATTTAAGGTATATTCCTTAACTAAGGGGTTTTGGAGTCTCTGGGAAGTTGCTTAGGCTTGAGGCCTCGGGGCTTAGGGCTTGGGGTTTGGGAAAGTTTGGGGTTTCAGGTTTTTGTTCCCTCCTACTGGGGTTTCAGGTTTAGGGCTTGGGGTTTGGGGTTTAGGGCTTGGGGTTTGGGGTTTGGAGTTGAGACTTTCTTCGGGGGTCGGATCTCTAGGGCTTGAGGGCTTAGGGTTGAATTTCAAGGTATAGGGTTTAGTATTTCGAGGATCTAATCCAAGGCCTAGGGCCTAAAGTGTCACAAGGGCTCGGATCGTGTGGGCCTAAAACCAGTGAAGCCTTTAGCCGAACTTTCGCCGAAGCCACGGGGACGGTTGATAGAGAGAGAGAGAGAGACAGAGAGAGAGAGAGAGAACTAGAACTAAATAAACAGATGCTGTCAATTCGCCGCATAGATAGATAATCATGATGAAATCAATGAAATCTACGCCTCCGGCTTGTCTTTGCCGCGGGCCGACCTTCCATGTCGCCGCCAAGGAGTTCTGTGGGCGCGAGGAAGCAAACGTCCCACTCCTTCGGGTTTTCTTCTAAAGGGCTGTTTGGGGCCGGAGCTTTGAGTGACTTTGGGGCTCGGGGTTTGGTTTAGTTTAAGGTTGAGATTGCAGGGTTGAACGTTTACAGGGCTTCTTGTTGCAGGGCTTGGCATTCTTTTTGCTAGGGATCAGCTTGCAGGAGTTTACGGAGACTGTCCCAGCAACAGCAAAACATTGGGTCAGGCGAAACTGGAAGGACTGCCTGCCTGATGGCCATGCCTATGACATCACGAAAAACCATCAGAGAACTGAACCCGTTTTGCATTCGCGCTGGGGAAGTCAAGAACTGAACCCTCAGGCTTCGCACTTCGGCTGGGTCGGACAGCACCCACAGAAGCCGTCTCCAAGACAACCCTAGGAGTTCCGTCTCAATAGAAACTCACCTTCAAGAACTGAACCCTAAACCCTCATCAAAGAGCACCCCCAAAGCCCCGATTGCCCGAGGATCCTCCGGGAGCTCGCCGAGAACCTCCGACAACAACGGTCCGGCTCGCGCCGCCGGCAGCGCGTCGTCTTCCAGAATCAAGGTCGGGCCTCGTTGGGGGTTTAGGGGTTTTTTTCCCTCCTACTTACTTGGCAAGGACGAAGCCCACGTTGCAGGGGTTTACGCTCTCACAACTCGGACGAAGCCAGGCGAGGTTCTTGGGTGCTGAGTCGGTGTGAAAAGGACTGAAGCGGATTCTCAGGTGTGCCGTTGCAGGGGTTTAGGGGTTAGGGTTTGGGGTTTCAGAAATGGTTCCACAAAGTGCCCTTGCTGGTTTTGTAACAGGTTGCAAAGGTCTCATAAGGATTTACCCGATTTCTACGAGGGTCTTCCATCTTGCGGGCCTTTCAGGCCGTGACTTCATGGCTTAAGGAAAAATCTAGGGTTGAGGGTTTAGGGTAAAAATAGGGTGTAGGGTAGAACACTGTCAACCCTAGAATCCTGCAGCCCTCAAGCCCCAAAGCCTTCCAGTCTAAAGTCCTGAACCCGAAACCTCCAACGGCAAAGCCCGAGAACGCTGAACTCTCCAGCCCCGAAAGCGCTCGACCCAATAGGTCAACACTCTAAAGCCCTCTCTGTCTGTGTCTCTACCTCTCCCTCTCCCAGGCATTCGAAACGTCAAGCCCGGCTGTAGGACACAGATGGTCCCACGTGACAACACCCTGAAGCCCTAAACCCTAAAAAGCACCGAAGCCTTAATCCCTGACTCACGCCCCCAACACGGTGCTACTGTAAAAGTACTTCAGTGCCCTTTCTAGAACCCTTATGGGGGTTTCCGAAAATGGGGGACCCTAATAAAGTACCCCAAATGGATCCTTATATAAGGACCCCAAATAAGGTACCCCTAGTTTTCGGAAACTCCCTTATAGAACCCATGCTTGTCTCCTCTGATCTCCGAGTGCATCACCGGGCCCCATCTCGAGCGCCCGAAGCCAAGCTCTTCGATGCGTCAGTGCACAGGCGACCTCGCTGTCAGGGGTCCCGGAGGGTTTGTCTAAGGGACTTCTTGAGGTAGTATTTTGGAGGTTCCTAAAACGGACGAAAGTATAGGAGTCCATGTAAAGGAGTTCTACTCGGTTCTACAAGACTCCATTCTGGGTTTCTGTAGGTGGTTGTATTCTCAGGGCTCCTAAAGGGGACCAAAAAAGGCTTCCCGAAGGAATGTATGATATAGGGGTCCTACAAGGGCTCAAAATCAGAGAGAAGTTCTCCGAGTACAGTAAGGGGCCCTTGTGTTTAGGGGCCTGAAGTTGGAGGTTGAAGGGTGTGGGCAGTCAAACTTTCTTGAGGAGTTGAGATTCAGGGCTTTATGGTTTTAGAGTTTACGGCGTTTTTGATTTTGGGGTTTGGGAGTTACGGGTTAAGGCACATCTTCTTGCTCCCGCATGGCAGGCCCTCCAGCCAAACTCCTTGCAACTCGTGGAATCTCCAACCTATGTCTGCACCAAGCCCCAAACAAACCGCAAGCCTGTAACCCTCAAGCTCCAGACACGAAACCGCAAAAGCCATGAAACTCGATGACACTGGCTGGTGGCCTGAAATTTTGGAGTGGGGCTGGGGTGTATACTAGACAGACAGACACCACTGGATGAAGGGACAGTGCGACCGACCGTTCAGGCTGCTTCGCCACCCCGACCACTAAACCTCTTGAACACGGAACCCAGAAAGGAAACCCCTAATTAAAGTGTTTGCCTACACCTTAAACCCTTGTTTACCACTCGGCTCCAGTCCAGCCAGACCTTCCACCCCTCTATCCTGCTAACCCTCTCAACCGTCCCACCGATAGCATGCCTCGCCCCAGCGCATCGGCCGGTTGTAGAAAGGAGCCAAGCGCCTTTCAGGAACTCTGCGAGTCTCCCACTTCAAGACTCGTGCAGGAATTAGGGCTTCAGATTTAAATGTTCGGCGTAGAATGTAGAGTTTGCAGTGCAGACTCCTAGCTAAAGTATAGTTAGGGCTTGTTTTAGGCAGAGCGGTGCGGTACAAGCAATTTTTGCGAGTAGTTGCAAATACTTCAAAAAGAACTATGGCTCCGCATTTGCTACTAAAATCTTTACTCTTTCTGCATAATGAGTTGTGCTTCCATGTGTGCTGGTACTGGCAATAGCAGTCGCCGTCGCCGTCGTTGCCGCGGCCGTTGCGGACGTCGCCGTCGTCACACTCGTCGCCGTCGTCGTCGTAAGTAGTCTCCGTTGTAGCAGTAGCAGAAGCCGTGGCCACAGACGCAGCAGCAGCAGGGAAGTATAATGGAAGTATTGGTAGTCGTCGTCGTCGCCGCCACCGCCGCCGTCGTCCTTGGTGCATGCAAGGTTGGGTGGCACACAAATGATGAGTCTCTAGGGGCATCCCCTTCTCTCGGCAGACGGTGGAAGCGATGCAAAAACATAGACAATACTTCCTCTCAAACTGTTCACGGCCTAGGGCTTACAAACCATTCTTGGGGTCATGGATGGGTTGATTCTAAGAGGTTCTAGGCTTTAGCTGCTCACAAGAGCCGAAGACCTCTGAAATGACCGAGACCCCTTACATCATGTGGACGGTTCCTCGATAATTCAAGGCACACTTCTTGATTAAGGGATTATCGGGCTCTCTGGGTACCTCAACCCCTTCTGCCTGAGTACCGGCACCGGAAGAGATGGCTGCGCCCAGCCGCGGTCTGGAGTGTCAGAAAAGAGCATAATACAGTGGCCAAAATGAGTAGAACTGGGTGTTGGGTGTAGTATCGTATAACTGGAATGAAGGACACTGAAGCCCAACAGAGTCTCTCTGTCTCTCTCTCCCAGGCATGGGAGACGATCAAGTCCCCCGGACTCCCGAGGAGGAATTATGGTAGTGTGACAACATTGTGTGTGAAACAGAGTCTCTCTCTGTCTCTCTCTGCCGTTGCATCCAGCCCTAAAAGTATGAGTGGTAGATTTCCCCACCTGCGCAAAGAGCCGGATGCCCCTCCATGCATGAATATGGCTGAAATCATAATATGAAGCCCTCACAAAGTGAGGTATGTTCCTTAGAGGGGGTATTGGGCTCTCTGGGTCTGCATTGCAGGGTCGAAGGTTGCCGCTGACTGGGAGCTCCACCAACACAACTACAAGGCTTAGGCTGCAGCCTAGCTGCAGGATTTGTCAACGGCTTTTCCCTCCTACTTCGCCAGGACGAGGCAGGATTTGTCATGGTTAACATCTCAGGGTTTTGGATTTCTGTTTCGGCAGTGCCCGGAGCGTAATATCCTCTGCCAGCAACCCTGAAACCCCGACTCCCAGAAACTTTGAAAATATTCGTAAATAAGATCCTGGTAGGCTCAACAACGGCAAACAGAAAACGTCCCAAAGGCGTACCTTAAGCCTAAACCCCAACCCCTAAGCCGTAAAACCTAGTTCATCCTCGCCTCGCAGCTGGTTCTCCTGAGTAGGCTCCATCTCCTGGTCCCAGTCGTCGTTGGACCAGTCCCATCCTTCAGGTAATCTCTTTTTTCCCTCCTACCTAGGGTTTCGACGCTCACACTCCCAGGGTTTAGGGTTTAGGGTTTCAGTATGGTACGCCCTGTCTCCAGGGTTTGGGTTAGAATTGAAGGCTGCGGGACTATACTCTAGGGTCAGTATTTTCAGCGTTATACGATCAGAGTTGTACTAGCGGGTTTTGCATAAAGGTCAGTATCGGGGTTGTGCTATAAGGATTACTATGTAGATCCTCGGCCATCCAAAAGTCATGCTGACTGTGTGGGTGGTTCTGCACTACGAACCCTTTCAACCGCTCCGATATACATACCCGACAGGTCGTGCCTTGAATGTGGACTTCTTCCATCTTCCCGAAACACTCCCTTAGACAATCGAACCAAAGCTGAGCCAAGAAGCCGCCGTAGATCGGCACCTCGGCAAGAGTTGGTCCGAAAGGGTTTGGGATAAATGGCAGTATACTGTATACTCACGAAGTACGAAAAGGATCCGGAGGGAATACTAAATACGACTACAAGACATTCAGGCTCCTATATTAAACCCCCGGTTCGACTAATACAGGGGCCGTAATAATTTAGAATAATGTCTTGGGTCCCATTATACTATACTTATATTTCGGAACCCCCAAAATAGTATTGGTAATTATTTAGCCCCCCTAGAAAAAACCTATGAAACCTGTTTTTTTGCTATTATGGTAACTTAAAATAAATCCCTTAACAGGAATCCAGACAAGGGGCAGCAGCGGCAGAGGCCTGGAGCTCGCGGCCATCCACGGCATCCAGGAATTCCCCCGTGAGCTTGGCGGCCCGGAGAGCCTTTCGGGAAATTGTTCTCCTAATGTAGGGGCCTTAATAATCAGAGAAGGCTTTCAGTGGTAAATCATACTATAATTACAGTAAGGAGTCCTATTCAGGCCCCTATATTACTTGTCCAGCTTCTTTGTTAAAGAAACCAATAACTTTTGGGTTACGGACGGTCCGTACTGCGCGAAGAGGTTTCCGGGCTGAAAACTTTTTCTCCTTCGTACGTCGAGCTTTATACGGCTTGTGACACGGCTTTGTAAATTACATGATCAATGTGTATACCATGAGACTTGATAGGCTGATAGAGGTTCGTTTGGTGTTTTGACGTTTTACACTGCTTTCAAGGCTTAGTTCATTAGTAGGCCGTGAGAGGCCAGCTTGGGCATAATGTAGAAATAGCTTAGCACTGCGTGCCCTAATTTTCTAAAAATCTTGTTTCAATATTTCAACGGAAGACCGCCTGGCATAGAGATACTGCAAACAACACATTTTGCGACCAGTCCTGGCATAACTCATTGGGACTATGTTGCATTTATACAACAAGATATAGTAAGTTCCAAAAAGATCCGTTTGCGAATCTCCGACGCCACCATGGGCTTCTGTCCACCAAGAACCCATCAAGGCGCTTTGCTGCAAGCAGGGGCTGAACGGCTCAAGGTCCACAGGTTATGTTTCTGTCTGATTCCGGTGCAGGTTGTTAATGGTCTTGGCACAGACAGAAGCAGACTCCAGTTCACCGCGAATAACAGGCGACTGCCGACTGAAGGCTGCACGACATCGTCTGTGCAAGCCAAGCCCTTCGGAACCGAGAGTGGGCTCAGGATGCGAACCTCTGAACCGAAAGTCCAAACTTGTGTAAAATCCCAACAGCACCTATGCGTAAACGTTTAGAGCAAACATCCCGGTGGGGTTGGTTTCACAAGTTTCTGTTCGTGTTGTCGATTTGATCCCGAAAATGAGCCGTGCTAAGCCTGTCCTCGACCATGCGCCTCCTCCGGTCATCCCGCCTCAAAACATCCGAGAAATACCAGGTCATAGCATTGTCGGGGCTTTGTTACATCAGGGGTGCATCATTTGCAAGGCTTCCACGTTGGCATCTTCTGCAAGACCCACTCGTTACTCAGGCTACAATGGCTACAAGGTCCGTGTCATGCTCCAACCGAAACACAGAAGTTCGACAAGCCTATCATCCAGGATCGCTTGCGCAGGTTGTGGCGGGCTCTTCTTTTCCTTGGTTGGCCCTGGATTTGGCCTCTCTTGGAGGCCGTGGGCTCTCGATGGTCGTGACTTCAGCAACCCATTAATTCCACTAACTTGGGAAAGGACACTTTGCAAGCAGACAATGTAAGCTAAGTATCGGATAACCCAAACACACCCGAAACGAGGCGATGATACTCAAGCGCAAGAGCGTTTGATCACAACCCCCGAAGCCCCCCGAGTCTACTGTAAACCCGAAAGATCCTAGATCCAGCGTGCCTGAGGAGGCTGCAGCACAGGACAGGCACTGCTGCACCGGCCATGCCGCAGTCATGATGCCACAAAAGGGACCCTCAGGGGGGTAGCGGACTATACTTCCTCAAGTAAGCCTTGCTCCTAGGCGCCTTAGTCGTTACATTTCGGGGTTTTTATGCTTCCCCCATCTGCACACACGCAACGACTGCTGCAAAGTCCTTGCATGTGCGGCTGTTCGTTTTTGCAGCCTTCTGCAAGTGCACACCCGTCCCAGTCGCCTCCGCACTCTCCACCCTTTAACGGAGGCACGATCTCCACCAGCATGTCCGAGGATCCCGATTGACACGGTTTCGCAGAATCCACAACTGCACATTGGACCTGGGACGACTTAGGGCCTGGACCCCGAAGCAAACAAACAACGCAGATCACCATCTTGGAAGCCTTTCCCCCATGTGCACACCGAAACGCAACGACCTCACAACAAAGCTTCCCCCGAAGGTGTGGCGTTGCCTCGAACAAAATGCAACGACTTAGGCAACTGGGAGTATTAAAATCCTTGTTATAGGATAAGGATTAACGCCCCCTACCGCCCTAAGGGTCCTTATGATGATGCACTCAGATACAATCAAACCTGATTAGGGGAGCACACCGGTCGTGCTGAGGACATACTCGGCCTCCGAGACACCACTTACTAAAGGCAAGCCACTCCACTTTGAGGGCTTCGGTGGATGCTTGTACCGCATGTGGCTTCTCGTTCAAGGTCGAGTTATCTGGCATGTTCCCGATCAGCGTGGGATTGGACTCCCGACAGCCTAGGGCCTAGATGTGTTCTTGATCATGACTTCGAGTTGTGGCTATTACGTGACCATCCAGCTCCTCAGTTTTACATTACCATTGCGCGATGGAAACCGGTTGAAGCATGTCTTTCGCTAAAATTGCTCTAGACCTGGAGGTTGCAGTGGAGAGTGGATGTGTTCAGAGGCTCCAAATATTGAGCGGGGGAGGGGCAATTTTAGTCGGGTTTTGGAAACCCTGGCAGGATAGCTCGTAGAAGTAAGGTTTACCTGTAATCTGCATTGTACTTCCTTTTTTGGTGAACCTGAAACTATAGGATCCGATGCGTAGATCTGGTGGACCAAAACAGGAACTACAATAGAGACTACAGCTACAGGAACTCTCATCAGTACCTGCTTAGGGTTTAGGATTTAGAGTTTTGTGTTTGACCGCCTTGTGCTGTCCGCAGAACTAGACTGAACTTAGAACCCAAGCAAAAATTATGATTTTAGCTGTTTCTTAGTGATTATAATAACCAAAAATTGAAAATTATTTCTAAGTACCCCTAAGAGAAGCAGCAAAGCCTCAACGAGGGAGAAGGCGATGTCGACGCTCACTCTCGCACAAGGCAGGCAAGGCTGGGTTGTCAAAATTAGGGTCCCTTTTTGGGAACCGGAAATGTTAGGTGCCGTACTATAATAGGGACCCAAAAGGGACCATAGTTTTGACAACCACCCACATAGTAGATCGTATCACTACTACCAGGTCACAGCAAGAGCTGATGCAGGGTGAACACAAAACGCAGTATCACACAACATAATTGCCAGTGTTGAAAGATTCACCCCACACGTGCCCCATGTGACTGACTATTTCAAAACAAGACAAGCCTGCTCGGACAGGGCTTAGGATTTAGGGCTTAGGGGCTGACTAGGACGGCTTGAATGAAGGATAGCACGATCGTGGGTAGATACGTGTTGTCAGCACTTTCATCCTGCGACCTCAAAGCCAGGGAGGCATGAATCGTAGGATTCTTAGTATACGGAGTATACGGGCCCCTAAGTAAGATATCTTCAGGCTCCAGAAACGATTCCGCATCCCAACTCCTCACAGAAGCCCCTTTTCGCCCGCTCGCCAGAATGTGCGCGAAGCTTCGGGGACGCCAACCGTGCCTGGCACGGATATGAAGGCTCCGTTAGGTTTTTACAGGATGTACACGGTTTTCACAGGGCTCTATAAGGGTTTGCGGCTACAGCTTAAGAGATTCGGGTTCAAGGTTTTGGAGTTTGGGTTCTCAGGCAAGCTGCGGGCCTGGAGTCAAAGGGCAAAGGGTTCGCGGTTCGAAGGGGTTAGGGATCAGGCGAAACGGGTTCGGGATTCCGATGCGCTTGGCCTTTAGGGGCTTGGCATTCTCGGATTTCCGGTTTGGGGTGGTTTGAGGATGAGGTGCAGGATTTCACGTGGCAGACCTTCGGGCTGAGGGTTTAGGGTTTAGGCTTCTTGATTTCTTCCCGGCGTTTGGTAGCCAGTGGGCTTCAGCGCTGAAGGCACTGACCCAATGAAAAGCATTAGGGGCCTCGACGTCCGCATCAAAGGTTGTGAACGTTAAACTGAGGCTTGGTTAATGCTGCTAGTCGTTGCGAGTGCTTTACTGGGTTGTAGTTTTGGGTTTCTGAAAAGTATTTCGGAATAGGTACCTCTTTAGGAACCATAAGGGAAATTAAAAAGTTTCCCAAATTGCCTCCTAGTTTAACATGTTGTAGCCATTTGCCGCCTTCTCGGTGCAGGGAGAAAGCAATCTCCGTTTGGACCCTAGAAGCGATACCAGATATAAAGCCTAAAACATGACCAATCTCATTCCTTGGACTCCTTGCTATACTTATACTAAATAAACGCCAAAACCTTGTTCTGATTGGCAAGGCCCACTTGTTCCTCCTACTTTGCTGCCTCTCCTCTGTGTAAGGCTTCAGCGCCATGGACATTCGAATGTCTATTTGCAACTTGGTGATCCGGCTGATGCCGGAAAGTACACGATGCTAAAGTATACCTAAAGTACCAAGTCCCCTATTTTGAAGGCTCATGGTGTCATGCAAGTCAAGCATCGGCACCTTTTGCGATAAAGCAAGGGACATGCACACCTCCGTACAAGCGAAGCATCGGCAGGTTCAGCTCGTCTACGACCCGGGAAGGTCAGTGTGCAGGAAGCTGAAGAGCCACTCTTTCGTATCGATACCACCGGTCCCGTCCGTATCTACGGCCTGGAAGGTGCCTGCAGGAAGCTCACCCAGAGCTGCAGAGAGCTCCGACGGCGACAGGAGCTTGTCACCATCCGCGTCGAACTTGCGAAACAGGGCTCTCTTGGCATCGGCCATGAAGTAGACGTAGAGCACAAAAGGCATGAGCAAGAGCCCAAAAGGCCTGGGTCTTGGCCCAAGCTTCAGGGGGCCGATGTTCCTGTACTCCTCCGGCAAGTCTGGGATCCCATCATCCCAGGCATCTCGGCTGCACTTCGAAGATTCGCATCCTCGGCTCCGAGGCCGGACGTCTGGTGAAACAAAGGGCGTCTGCGGTGCTAAAGTCCAGGCAGACACCGCCAACAGGCAGAGAACCAAAGATCTTGATGGGCGCAGAGCGCGATGCCTTTCAGAATCCGGCATCGCAGACAGATGGCAGGCTGGGAGCTGGGAATCTCTACAAAAACTGGGCTTCTCAGTCTGCCTCTGGACAAAACGGAGGAAGAAAATCACATATGCCGGCGATCATGAACGCCAGCATGAACCCGAAAGCCTACAGCTCCAACAGCGTCTCACTTGGTTCCTATGCTTGTAAGTCCCTTCCTCCCGCCGCTGAACGCTGCCAGCGGATTGCACAAGAGTTCAGAACCAAAGGAGACTTGGCACTCGGAACCATGTCTGCACAGCACAAACTTAGGCAGGTTGTTGTGCTATCTGGATGTTCTCCGATTTCTTTCTAGAGCTTTTCGGGAAATGGTGCGGGTGAATCTTGTGGGCCGATAACTCGTTGAGCGGGGTTGGTGCTTCACCGGTTTCGGCCCCTTCCGAGTATAGGGTCCAAGGTCTGGGGCTTGAGAGCTGGAAGTTGATCTGAGGTGGGATTATTGTGGGCATCTGTGTTGGTGTTGTGGCAAGCTGCCATACCAGCGGGAGGGAAGCCGAGCCCATAGTACCAGTCATCAGAAGAGAGGCAACCAGCACAATACTTGTCCTTCCTTTGAGATAACATTAGCTGTTGTTGCCCCACCCCGTGCCTAGCCGGCCACCATGTGCAAGGCCAGAAGGGAGGAAGGCATGCGGGCAAGACTCGACGTCGTCACGTTGTACCAGGGAATGCTATGCTAGGGCTGCACAGGAGAACGGCCGTTGGAGCTGGTAGGTACTGTAGGCGTTGACAGAGGCTGTTCGATGTGGTGCTTGGGGAGAAAATCCTGTTTTGATGTTTAGCTGCATCGCGAAGGAAACTCCCAAACCTCTTCCTTCCTGCAAGCCTGCTATTGGCACTACATGGCCGTGAACTTCTCGGCTTCTGGAGGTGAATGAAGCTTGCGAGGTCTTCTTGGCTGCGGGGTCTGCCCCGGCAGAGCCAAAAACACGCGGAACGTGGATCTGCGTTCGGGGCACGGTCTCGTTCATGGAAGCCCTCATGCCGGCTGCAAGCATCTGCCCCACTTTTTGCAACGGAACATGCACGCGATGCAACTGTCTCAGTGGGGCCGCTTTACACTACCAGGATGGCGACTTTCTCAGTAGACCTTGTACGAAGGAATCCCTGAAGCACTCAAGTCTCGACTTCATGCAATGCTGATTCTGATCGGCTCTGTCAAGAATGACCAATATGGGGGCCTTAATGATGAGAGTAAGGTTTTGGGGCCCATTATGATATAATTGTACCAAGGAGCCCCAAAAATAGTATAGGTAACTATTTAGGCCCCTATGGTAGCTTCGTTGCTCCCGGCGGACGTGCAAATGGCCCCACTGTCTGTCGCTGCATAAACAGAAAGACGGCTGGAGTAGCTGTCAGGAGTTGCATGTCGAATTGCCTCTGCGCCTGCGACGAACAGCCACACCTCCCGTGCTGAAATCTGCTGAGCATGCGTTCCAGACCCCATCTTCATACACCAGCCTGCCACACCAGGGAGCATGACGGAGCCCTCTTGCTTGTTTGGGCCCTTACGGAACAATTAACTCCTGGAGGCTCTAGACCACGGAACCTCCGATCCCAAATCCTGCTCGTCCTTGGCTTGGTTAACGGATAATCATATGCAGATCTATAGCGCACGTGGATAACAGTGGCTGCATTTAATTACGATTTGGAACCAGACTCATGCCTGCCCACGAACTGCAGAGCAGTATTGAAGCCAGTAACCTCCAGCCCTTTTGAAGCATTGAAGCACATGGTCTGTTCACAGCAGGCTGCTCCGGCACCTTGAAAATATTATGGCATCCGGTATTGCCCTTCGGCCGCCGACGAAGGGCAGCGTGAACTGCATAGCAACCACGACAAAACCCATGATAAAAGGGGTTACTAGTTTGCCGTGATCGTCCTTGTAGTCTCCTCCCTATGTAAGATCATCATCACCCACATCCTCATGATGATCATCTGGTCAACGTCGTGCTCGGCACACTGTCCTCATCAGCGAACCACCATCACCACGGCAGTGATAGTAAACGCTCTACGGCCCAAGAAGCCCTTTACCAAAGCCGTCCTTACGCCTTCACGTTGTCGGCTAGAGGCTTAAGATGGCCTTGGCAAGGGCCCCAAATAGCCCGGAATTCAATTTTAGGGTTTCTTGGGCATAGCAAACCTATCTCAGGGATGGGAGATCCCAATTGGGGAGCGCAGAACCATCAAACTCTGGCCCAGAGCTTCTTGTGATCGTAAGGTAATAGAGTTTGTAGTCACAGTTGTACAGCCACAGTAGTAGTCGTCGTCGCCGTCGTCGTCGTGGTGGTAGCGGTAGCGGAAGTAGTCGTCGTCGTAGTCGCAGCAGTAGTCGTCGTCGTAGTAGCAATAGCAGTAGCAGCAGTAGCAGTGGCAGTAGCAGTAGCAGTAGCAGCAACGATAGCAGCAGCAGCTCCAGTAGCAGTAGCAGTGCACTCGTAGTGGATGTAAACCTGCAAATTCTCTGACTGAGCAGTGAGTGCTACAGGATATGACCATGGCGATGAGAAAATAAAACACATGCCAACGAAAATACCAAACAACGTGTCAAAACAAAATGCAGATGCCAAGACAATCCCACGAACAAGAACAATAAGACCTGCAGCAACACACGGGGACAATGAGGGTGACGACAGTAAGTCAGCATGACAACGCCAGCAGTAAATTAGAAGAAGTAGCACCAACAACAAGAAAAATTAACCAACACTACTATCAGCTTTCAGAAAACCCGGGGTCAAGTGACCCGATGGAGACCAAAGGGCGAGCCCTAAAAAATTGGGCCTGTCATGCAGGAAGCCTCCGTTGGGAGATGCTTCCGAATTCGCTGAGTTTCGGGCTTCGGGTTTCAGGGCTCGAAAAATTAGCCGCAATTTTTCCTTATTAAGTCCGTATATGATTAGACGTTACAAGTTAGGACCAAAACATTTCGAACTATCACGTTGCCCGTACCAGGGTTAGTGTTCCTAGAACTGTCTTCTCGCTGGGTCTCTCAAGGCAGGTAAGCAATGTAAGCAAAAAGTGTCCTTGTGGAGATCCTTCTCAATCAAACCACACCAAAAAAAGCATTAGCCAGGCACTTTGTAGACGTGATGCATTATACCGGCGTAGTTCCTATTCCTTGCATCCTACACCTTGCGGTAGAAGCAAGAAACATGCCTCATGTCCTTCCAGTAAAGCATGGAGAATCCAACGGCGGCACTGATCGCCCTTGATCCATGATCCATCCTTCTATAATCGGCAATTTTCTGCTCTGCATGTCTGCGTCACTGAACCAACTTTTGTGAAGTTTACTTGGAGGTTCATGGGTTATAGCTATAATCCAGATTAGGGGACTTATAGCTCCACTTATAACTACCAATGAAAAGTAGGGTAACCCCTAAACCCTGAGCCCCTTCCAGCTGGAAGTTCCCGATGAGAACCACCGGCCGAATCTGTTATCAGAGAAGGTACCACCAATGGAGGCTGCGCCTGCCAAGGCATCCGTGGCTTCGTGAAAGCAGGGGGTTCCTTTACGAGTCAGACGTCCGCCTTTTGGGCTCAGAGTCTCAGAGTATTCTTTTCCATTTTCTGTCTCCCAGAATTCTGAATCCGAGTAGGGTGCAGGGAGGAGGGTTAGAATTGCAGGACTCTTGTATGTAGAAACGGAGCTATCGGCTGGGCTCGGGTGCAATGAAAAGCAACAGCTTGTTTTCAAATTATGTAAACCGAATGTTCCCAATGCAGCAAAGCTTTGAGCTGTTCGGCGCGCTGCTGAACAGACTGGGGTTCACATGCTGGCGGCTGCAGTTTCAAGCTTAAGGGGTCGAGTGCAATCCAACAGCCTGGGAAAGCAGAAGCAACCCTACATTAGAGCCCTTCATAAGCACGGTCAATCAAGTTCGGGACACGAGGACTGTCTTACAGGCCTTGTTTCGAGTCCTTGGCACGGTCGTACTCCTTACGCTGCTGTGTCTGAGATACTCTGGGGGCAGCACCATCGGCTGTTGTTTTATTCTCGCAGTAGCAGTTGTTGTTGTTGATGCTGACTGCACTTTACCTTAAGCAGTTCGACTCACACACTCGCACAAGGGAGGCATGGCTTCGGTTCGTCTGTGCTTTGAGCAGTTGGGGCAGGCTCACTTGATCCCTGTTATTCTGAGAAGCATAATCCAAGCTGAAAATCTGTTTGCTGGAACTCCTTTTTGGCTGCATATTCGTGCGGCTTTGGTAGAAGCGAGCCTTTGCTGTTACTAGCTTCCTTCGATGCTTGCAGTGTCGGCCCCTGCGTCAACTCTTTGCCCCAACGCCAGCGTGCAAGTTGGGGCGCGCCCCTAGAATCGAGACTCGGCTTCATCCTGAAACAAGTCTGCGACCGTGACAGGCCAGGCGAATCTGTGCACTTCTTCCCATTCACGGTTGTAGACTGATATGTGGAACTGTTTGACATCAGGCATGTCAGCCAACATCTGCAAAACCTGAATCTGTAAGGCCACAGTCATATTTTGATGGCAGCGCACCTGTACAGCAGGAAAAGCTGTTCTGACAACCTTGACATCCCTTTTCAACAAGCGTCTCACCTGATGCCTGTCCGTCAAGCGAAAGCATTCCTGCTGTGTTTCTCGGGGTACGATTAGAAGCCCGCGTTCCCCTGCGGCGATGACAAGTTCATTCTCGGAGCTCTTGTCCAGGTTTATCATGTGGGAGAAGTCCCCGACCAACGTCTCGTTTTCTCCGGTGTCGCGATCTTGGTAGTCAACCACCTCAAGCTGCGTGAAGTTTCGGCCGCTGGAATCCAGGGATACGAAGGACAATGCCGAGCCAAAGCCGCCCATGTGACTGAACCTGCTCAGCAGCATCAATGAGCGAGGGTCTAGAAAGAGTGCATCCACGTAATGCTCGTTGATGCCGTCATGCAGGCTCACTGTATTGAGAAGTTGTGGCTCCCCACCGACAGACAAGTCAAACAGCACCATCCAGTGCGGCTCGAGGATGTCATCCACTGCAACCAGAAGGTTTACCTTTATGGAACTTAAACTCCTAGCAAAACTTGCAATTCTAGCTGCTTGCTAGGGATTTTAGTAACCAAAAATTGCAAACTAATTCTAAGTACCCCTAAGTTACACCGTTCCATGCAAAGGCATCGATTGGCTTCCGGCTTCGACGGTCTGACAAATCATGCAGCACTCTTTGCGTCCCTTCCTGCAGGCTTACAAAGCAGACTCTATTCTCATATCCAATGAAAACCCGACCATCCGTGAAGCCGTAAAGAGCTGTCGGGACCAGCCCGCCATCCAGATCCACGCGTGCCACCTGCTGGAAGTCGGCTCGGTGAACTTCGTATGCAGCGAGCACGAAGGGACGCCGTCCCTCTTGACTGATGACGAAGGCCACCTGGCCCCCGTCCTGAGCTGTACCGATTAAACGAGACCAAAACCAAGAAGCCCTTGCGGTGAAAGATCAAGAACCACACAAAGGTGCATCGAACAGGCTTGCACCTTTAGGCTGCCTGGCATCTGCAGCAAGTGTGAAGCGTATGGGCCGTGGCCATGGGGGCTGGATTCGAAGCAGGGCCAAGGAATTCCCGTCCGAGTCTGGTGCAGCCAAGGACTCCAGCGGATCACCCAAGGGGGATCCGGTGGAGCTTTCGAAGCAAACGAGCTTTGATGCCCCTTCCCTGTCAGATGCCTGATACGCGCAGAACAGGGGTGGTCCTTCAGAAGAGCGCCCATGCTGGATCCAGCAGCTCAGAAGCATCCAGCAGAGCGAAGCCAGGACAGCCATAGCTAAGAGAAGCGGACCGTCGCAACAACAGAACAGTACTACTGATACTCCTGCGCCGCTGCCGGCCGATGCGATGCGGGATGGTTTGGCTTGCCCAAGGGCCACTTTTGGAGGTCAGCACTTTAATGAAGTCTGGTTTCGGTATAGAAATTACAAAATCCAGAAATGAGAGGTGAGCTGTGGGAGAACGGGCCATGACTGTGGCGTCTCTGAGTGCTTTGCTTTCGGCGTGACCATACTCTCTATCATTATCTCGCGGCTGCCCGAAACCCTGAACTCTAAACCTTCTTGCTGCTGCAGTTTTTCATGGTAGCTCCCGAAAAATACCTTGGTCTCTGAATCCCTCATGACTCATCTGGGTCGCATGCAAATCCAGAGATCCCGGTATAGTCATCATTATGGGATAAACTTGTCGAACTATGACAGGGTCTGAACAAATGATGTGAGGACGTTGCGAAAAAGTCTGGTGCTCAATTGAACCCCTGGTGTCAAGGCTTCGGGTCGGGGTTCAAGGTTTGAGGACCGTAGGAGTGTATTCAGCCTCAGACCCCAAGCCCAAGCCTCTGATTTGGGAGTTTCCGAAATTTAGGGGCACCTTATTTTGGGGTCCTTGTAATAATAAATTCACTATTTAAAGTGCCATATTCGGGCCCCCTTGTAATCGGAAACTCCCAAATTTGGTGCTCGGAGATGCACTGCCTCAGCGAGGTTCTGAACGTGGTGAGGTCGGTCCTGCAGAGCTAGAGCCATGTCGGCAGGACAAAGCCACTCTCAGCCAGAACCGTAAACCCTAAACCCGAACCCGAAACCCTAACCCTAAACCCTAAGCCCGAACTCTGAAGCCATAAGGCTCCACAATTCGGAATTTTTGACTCTCCCTCAGAAGCCCGCTGAGGCTCCAGCTCAAACGCTCGTCGTCTGACTTCGCTCGCGGAGACGTGGGAGCTGACACCAGGCGGGCTCTGTGGGGCTTGCGAGTGGTTTTGGCTTGAAAAAGGGGGCCTGAATAAGTACCAACACTATTTTGGGGGCTCCTTATTGCGAAAACGGTGTCATGCCCTTCAAAACCCTGTTCTATTTATTGAAGCCCCTATAGTACGCTCTCACAACTCGGACAAGCCAAGTGAGGTCTCAGGGTTTGGGGTTTGGGCGACAAGGTTTGAGGTCACCCAGCCTGATCGCTTTGCGCCGAAGTTGCTCACACTCCGGCTGATCTGGCCTCTGTAGAAGGCAGGGTTATATGGGGGCCTTGTAATCAGAATACGATTTTGGGTTCTATTATAGTACGTTATGATACGGAACCCTGAGGCATGGTACTAAGTCGTGATGAAAACTCCTAACCTAGGAACACGGCTTTGGCTAGGACTGCCGCGACTGGAAACGCTGCAGACTCGGGGGGCTTCAAAACCTGTTTGGGCGGCCCCTGTCCCCAACACACGGACCTGTCTTCACTCGTCGCTATCCTCAGAAGCTTTTGTCTGTGAAGCTGTCTACGCCAAGGCTGATGAGAACCGACATCCTTCACCTCCACAGAGTCAGTTCCAAAGCTGCGAGAAACGAATCAACCCCGTTGGTTTCTGGGTGACCAGGCCAAACCAATCCATCGGACGCTGCAGCAGATCTTCGACCTCTTCGGAGACTGGACTTTTGAGGGCCTATCCAAGCCGGAGTTCCAAATTTCATGCGGGATGCGACGGTCCCCAAAAAAGCAAACTTACACTCTGAACTCTTAACCCTGAGCCCTGAATCGTCGAAGAAAAATCCAAAACCCTCAACCCGAAACCTTGAACCCACCCTCTCTGTCTCTCAGACGGACTCAGTTACCAGTCAGTCGCGACGCAATACACAGCGTTTCGCTATGCGCGTGCATCTACAAGAAAAGAGAATGCGGGAACCCACCCTAAACCTTCAATCTTTAAAGAAAAACTTTAAATTCGCTCTCTCAAAGAAAAATCCTAAAGCCTTTTAACCCCGAGCCCTGTGAGCGCTTGCAGGCCTCCGGCACCATGAGAGGGCAAATCTCCTCTTCGGCCTCTCTGGACTTCAACCAAAAGAGCCACAGCTTATGCTTGTATCCACAGCTCACGCATGAACGGGCAGAGACTTCATCAGCAGCCCCACGTCCACTGCCGAGGC
Source organism: Symbiodinium sp. CCMP2592 (assembly GCA_905221615.1). Classification (NCBI taxonomy): domain Eukaryota; class Dinophyceae; order Suessiales; family Symbiodiniaceae; genus Symbiodinium; species Symbiodinium sp. CCMP2592. Next base: position 892,203 of record CAJNDT010000868.1, read on the forward strand.
ATTCAAGAAAGCAACTCTTTACAAGCTTGAACCCTAAAGCTCCGAAAATTAAACAAATGTCACCGTAGAGAACTCTGAAACCCTGAATGCGGAACCCCAAAACATGTCCGCCTGATCCGATGGCAGCGTCCAGATCTCTCCAGGCAGCCGCCGCAACTGTCGGAGACAGTCTACACCAGAGATAGAATGCCAAAGAGACGATGAAAATGAAAAAAGACAGACCAAGGTCGAGAGGGAGAGATGGAAAGAAAAAAGCAAGAAGCAGTTCGAAACTCCAGCAGCGAGAGTGACAGCGGGTGTCATCCAGGACCGGGTCCGACTACTCGGAAACTTACGAAGACTTACGGCATCTTACAAACTGTCAAAAGCTCTCATGCCCGGGCAGGATCTACGTCCAGGGCATGGGTGGATTCAGGCAACAGCCTGTGAGTGCGTGACGGGATCCTGAGTCCATCCCCTTAAACCTTAATCCCCAAATCCCAAACCTAGGCCTAATCCCTATGAGTCTAACTCCTACCCCTCTATAAAAACCCCAAGCGCCAACTCAAAACCCCAAAGCCCAAACCCTGCCTTTTCGGATCTATCCTTCCACTCTGCCGAGTTCTCCTGCAGGTACTCCTCCGGCTTTGAAGGCTTCAGCTCTTTACATGTATGGTTTCAGCACTTGGACTATCGCAAATCGGCCGATGCAGGCGAGGATTTGGGTTGGGGGTTTGAGCACGTTGTCTTTAAGCTTCAGGGTTTGGCAGAACAATCTGAGCTCCAGGCCTGTGCACCTCCACATCCCTACTCAGTAGCTGATGGCCCACTTCACGCGGGATAGGTGCAATACAAGCGCAAGGGCACACGACAAGTGAGACAACTGCTGTATAGGCTCTGCTCAACATCACAAGCACGTCTCGCGATTCTCGAATGCCCAGGTTTGGGATTCGAGGCTATGGCTCTTCCTCGCAACCACCAAACTTATGCATGGCAGAAGGCCCTACAAAGAGTTGGGTCGCATGCTTAGCGGGAGGGGTTTAGTGGGCTCAGGATTAAGTCCAACGAGTGCTGTCTCGTATGGTTGACATGTTTGATTTCTACAGAGGTGCCTGACAAGTTGTAGGGTGTGTACAAACTATATCCCGAACATCCTACGATTGGTTTTGCAAGAGCATCAGCTCTTGCCTGCAAGAAAGCCCTTGCTAGCCCGGTAACTGCATACCGCATTCAGAGCAGCTCAAGACTCTGTCCCGCCGTTTGATTTATGCTTTGCGAGTTGAGGGCTTCGGGCGTATAGGGTTTAGGGCTCACGGGAGTTTAGATGGCTTAGGCCTTATAGGGTTCAGGGGTTTTGGGGCTTTCGAAAAGTAAGTTGTGGGGCTATTCTGAGGGCTTATTTGCGTAGTAGAGTTTGACCCCGGCTCCCGTGAGGGAGGGAAGGCTGGCCTTGCCCACCTCGAATGGAGGAATGGGCTTTTGCCCATCAAGGCAGTGAGAGAGCAGAACCTGACAGCATGCGTCAGGGTTTAGAATGTGAGGCTTGCTTTGCGTCCTGCATTGTGGCAGCGCAGATCAACAACCCAAGAACGTCCGATTTATTCATCGATCAATCGTGCCAGCTTCGACAAGAGAGCCACTCAAGGAATGTCGCTATCAAGTATTTAGGGCGCAGGGTTCATTTTGCTGGTGGCGGCATTGAATGGAAGCTTCGTGCTCAGCTTGTCGCGGGTGAAAGCGGTATTCGGTCAGAATTAGGGGCAGGCAAGCGTGGGTCTGCACGGCTTGGAGCCGAGTATGGGCACGGGCTTTTTTCTGTCGTCGGACAATAACTGACGCCTGATCTGTGCTATTTTCACAGCGGCTTCATTTCTTTACATTCCATACGTGACGCCACTTTATGCCTCAGGCCACGTGTCACTGCATTTGGCCCATGGCGATGTGTCACTGTGAGCAAAGGGCAGGCACAAATATCGCTCAGAAACCTGCTAACCTCCGCAAGAAGGATACAACCACTGGATGGGAGTCGAACAATGCAGTTTGGAACTCGGCCGGCAGGTTGTCCAGTTGTCTCCGCTGTCTGCAAGACCAAGCGGACATAGCCTTCTCCTCCGCACGCCTCGCTCGCGGCATCCTACCGTGTGTCTCCACGAACTCAACAAGAATCTGGAGTCGGTTCCTCCATTTGTTCTCGTTGATTGATCGCTTTCGTGTTCGCTGTGACATCACCCACCTCGCAACGATGGGACCCTCCTTGTCCAGCAGCCGGAGGCGCCTCTCACGGTCTAACTGCCCACGTGCTACCAGTCGGCTCAACTTTCGAACCAAAGCGTTCTCGTCGTGAACCGTGTTACTATGTTTCGGCATGCGGTGGTGAGCCCGAACGAACTGCCGCAGCTGCTTCAAGCATCGCTCAAAGGGTGTCTCCGGATCTAGCCATTTTGCAACGCGAGCAACCAACCTGCCACAGGAAGAGTTCAGCAGCTTCTGCATCCTGGCAGCAGGCAGCAACTGCTTCTTGAACTTGACACCCACTTGCTGCAGCCACACTGCCAGCCGTGACTCATCGAGCTCAGTCGTGGTCTCACGCGGAAGCCTGCCATGATCGAGCACGAATTGCTCAGCTTCCTGCAACCGCAGATCCCAGGAATCACACTGCTGCAAGATCAAAGCCAGCCGATACTGGACACTGCGATCGGAGACATGCTGCATCATAGCGTGTTGCAGCCTGCAGTCCGTCACCCAGAAACGAGACTGCAAATGCCAGGCATCGTCGGCAGCAAATCGACGATCCGCCTTTGCTATTGCTCCGAGGAACCTGCCAAGCTGGTCGGTGTTTCCACGCCACACCATGCTGCTCATGTCATGGGTGGCCGTCGTCACCTTCAGTTTTCGTGAAGCGGAGGTTTGTCTGGCTGGTGGCGAGTGAAGCTGCGCATGCTGGCGGCGCTCCCGTGATCGTGCAGGGCCCAACTTCAACGAAGCGGGACCGGCTTGATGGACCACCGACCTCGTAAACGTTGCACTGCTTCGCGGGCTGGCACACTCGCTTACGAAGACGGCTGCAGGCTCCCCAGAAGAGCGCCGTGCCTGTTCGAGCTGCTCTGAGTCATGTACCAACCAACCGTCACAAACATCAAGCGACGTGTCGGCGATCTCCACACCATCCAGGCTCTCAATTACGGCTGGTGCACAAGACCCGCGATCTTGTGGTTTCGCTCTGCTGTTGCTGCCACCGTTCGCTTCGCTGACCGCGCCGCGCCTGCCTTCATACCGCTGCAGCCTCGAGGCCGAAAGCGACTCGCCCCAGCCATCGGTGCAACTCCCCTCGTGAATCCTGCGAGGCCTCGCACCATTAGTCTTTGCAAGGTCGCCTCGCCGCAGCTTGAACCGCTCATTACGGCTTTGCATTTCAGAACGCGCAGAAACTTGCTCTAGCTGCCGGAGAGAGCTGTCGGTGATGGTCGGCCCACTCGCCATGCTGCCGTCGCTGTCTCCTTGATGAGGCATTATCTGTGCCCGCAATGTCGACGATTCCTGGACTCGGACATCCTGCGCATCCTCACAACCACCTGCTGAGGGTGACAGTCCGGCTGGCCCGGATGAAGTCACCAAACATGGTGACATGTCCTCAGTTCTGTTCGTGGCGACACGGATGTCGCTCAAGCCGACTTGAGCACTTCCAGGGGTGGCCGGCGCGGCAGGCGTCACAATCGCAGGCAACACGATGTGAGCCAGAGGTTTCGAAAGATGAGGCCGCAGCACCCGCCCGACGGCCTGAATGATGCTCACGTAACTACTTCTGGGCTCAACGAACATGCAGGTGTCGGCAGTCGGAATGTTGACACCTTCTCCCAACACCTGAACCGTCACCAGCACGTGCACGGCCTTCTGCAGTTTACCCGAAAACTCGTCCATCACTCGCTCTCGCACTTTTCGGCTGGTACGTGCGTTGATGTGCCACGATGCTACCCCAACCGTCTCCAGCACCTGCTGGAACCGCTTGGCTTCAGCAACGGAATTGCAGTATGCTAGCACGTGCCGAAACCGCCCCTGTTGCGATAGCAGCAGGTTCGCGAGGCAAATGTAGGGATGCCCTTCGGTCGTCACGGGCACGGTAAGGTCGTAGTCGCACAGCACCCCCTGATCAATAGCTTGGCCGAGGCTGTACCGAAAATCGACATTTTTCTTGTGCGTGGCCGAGAACCTGAAAAGCTTGTTGTAGTCAGGCATTTTTGGTGGAAGGGGATGATGGGCCTCATCGAAAAAGACGGCTTCAAACACCAGCTTCTGCAGCAGATGCACTGAATCAGTCACAGCGATAAAGCCCGTTGATGCCATATTGATTTTGTCGTTGTAGCTGGTTCCCACTTTGCAGAGGCCAGGCATCTCCAGAGCAAACTGCTCCAGGAGCACCCGGGAGGGGACGATGATCAAGACCTGGGCACAGAAGCTGAAGGACGCCTGTTGCAAAAAGTCCACATGCCACATGAATTCCCTGGCACTGAAAATACACATTGATTTTAATGCCCCTCTCCGCCTTCCCGGGTTGCTTCGCCGCCAGCTCGCAGATCACGCGCGTCTTCCCGGTCCCGCAGGCCATCTCAATGACCCGGGCTCCCTTGGCACACGCTTCCAGGCACGCCTCCTGGCAGGGTCGCAGCGGTGGATCCGGGAGGTGGCCACCAGCAGTGGGAGTGTGGCCAGATGTCAGACTTGAAACGGCATCGCGGCATAGCTGGCGCAAGCTCTTCTTGGTCACTACGTTCCGCTGACCGCCGTAGTCGCGCAGCCACTTCTGGGAGTCGGCAGAGACTGTGCAGCCGAAGAGCGTCCAGAGAGTGCAGCACGGGGCCTGCCAAGCTTGTCAAAAGGTCATGCATTTTCCATGTGCACGTTGGAAGACTTTGGGACGCATCGGCCTCAAACAAGCACTTGGCTGTCCGCAGGAACCGCTTCACATCCTGGCTGGTGGCGTTCCCAGCCCGACAAAGAATCGCCCGCTCGCCGTCCAAGCTGAAGAGGTCCGCTCCTTCTGCCCAAAGAGGCAGGAGCAACTCGAAGTGAATGCGGCAGGAAGGTTTTGGACATCAAAGCTGTCACACGTTTATGCTTTCTTCACCCCCCGGCCTAGATGCCGACGCGTGAAGTTGTGCCGTTCGAAGAACCAGGGCGGCAACTCCTTTTGATCATCAGAGGCACTGCAAAGGCTTTCGCTTCTAGCCGAATTCCTCAAAACCCAGCCATGCCCCGTGAAGTTTCACTGTCTCATCGTGTCCGTCCTGCGTAGGCACGGCATCGAATTCCAAAACTGCAGCCCACAGAAGTCGCTGCTTATCCTCGAGGAACGGCCAGGCCAAAGCCTGCGTATTCGCATAACTTGACCAGCTCCATGGGCTTAAGTACCATCTGGAGCTTGCTGAAGCCATGTCATCAAAACACGCCATCCGTAAATTAGCGATTCGTCCCATCGAACCTCTCATCACCAGCTCAAGCTATTTACATCTCACCATCTAAACTCAGAGCCCGAAACTGCCCCGCCATGCTCGTCCGTGCATCGGGGCCTCGCGGGCCAAGCCACGGAGCCGCTCCATGAAGACCACATCACGACCTTTGCCGGCACGAAACTCGAACTCTGACGCCTATGCACCTCCACACTGACCTATCTTTGCGTCTGCACCGAACATGTCTGTATTCAACCGTATTCTTTGCTCCGGGCTCCTTGTCCTATCCCGGCTCGCGGACCTATCTTGTGCGGGCTTCCCTCCGATACTTCGCGATGCCGGGTCGCTCACGTCCGAGCTCGCAACTGCGTCACGCATCGTCCTCTCACACACTTCATCACACTTCGACTTCGAGCGAAACAGCGACTGCGACTGGTAGTGATCCAACTATAGGACCCCAAGGCACACAGCACTTTTAGGACAGGGCCTTTGGCTCTTATGTGGCTATCATGCTGACACCTCAAGAGTTGCCACGATAACCGAGCGATTGAGTTCTGGCAGGTCCTTGGTAGCTTCCGCCTCTTCGACACAGGCCGTTGTACGAAGAGGGCCGTGGCCGAAAACATCCACAGAAAGAGCCCGCACAGCAGCACCAAAGCCAGGTTTCTGAGAGATTTCCCCGATCTCTTGAAAGTCGGGGCCCGAGCCCGCTGCATGGCTGCGCAAAGCTGACCTCCCTGGCGCTGAACATCGGAATTCTACTCGAGGCAGGCTGCAGCCCTGAGCCCACCGGCTGCGGAGAGACCGGTCTTCTTAGGGAATGCTCGCGATCGTTGTCGGGTTGCGGCTGCCATTGCCAATGAGTCACGGGAAGTCAACCCTTGTTTAAGCGTCAACGCCAAAGCATTTAAGAAAATCCCTGGCCCCCAGTCACCCTCCACCCATGCTGCGGGGCTTCACCTCGCCTCAAGGCAGCATTGTAAGATCCGGGACCGGGGCGCGAACGGTTCAAGCTCAATCCTTGTTAAGCTAGAAAGGACATGAAAGTCTTCATGCCGGCACACTCCTAACCTTCATCCCTCGATTCTTGAAGTAGCAAGTGGCCTTGATCGGATTGCAGTTGTGCCAGTCGTAGAAGCGTCGCGTCCTTACCTGCCGGCAAGGCTTCACAGGTCAGTTCAAAGTTCTTGCCCCACTGCCTAGTATATGTCAGAAGCTCTGGTCGGTTGGCAAAGTCAGAGTGTGAGGGTGTTCACTTCTCTTTTTAGAGAGAAAGGGTGAGAAGTCAACGGTCAGGCCTACCCGGATTCCACATCGAACCTCGATGATCACGAACTACCTCGCATCTCCTGTATCCTCAACTATTGAAAAGCCACTCGACTTCCTATTGTTGCTCCTGCAAGCGCAGAATATTTGGCCCGAAACGGCAGCACTGCGTTTGTAGGATTCAACCCTGATGGCACGCAAAAGCTGACGTTGGGATTTCCAGTAAGCTCTTATCATGCGTCGTTCTGCGACGATTTCCATGATCCAGCGTCCTTGCGGATGACGATGACGACTACTACCATCATGATTCATGATATCACGAACTTACTCTCTGGCCAAGGCCAACATGCAGTCCCATGAGCTGTTTCCAACTCTTTTCCCTACACTACACCCAAAACTTCGGAGGCTTCAAGAAGACGGCGACGGGTGCAACGGTGCAACTGCAGCAGGACCTCGTCGTAGCTTGGCCGCAGGCAAGCGTGGCAAGATTCCTTTCAGGAGCAGAAGCCGGAGGTTGATGTTCTGAGGCACGAAGGGCACATGGGTTTGGCACGTCGTTTCGCGGTCTAAGGAAGTTCATCCGCGGACGGCTCGCATCGCTCAAGCCTCCCTGACCTGCCACTTTTCGCCTATAGGATCGTTCTTCTCTCCCTGTGCGTGCTCGCCCCGTGCCTGTCTGTTTCTCGAATTCTCCCGCTTCCCCCTTCTATATGCCTCGCGAAGCAAAGCTTTTCTCCCATCGCGGGCGATGCCCAGCGTCTTGGTACGAGTTGGGACATACCTCCTACGCTACAGCTATGCAGTATCCCAGAACAACACGATCTGTTGATTTCTGAAGTTTCTGCAGTTTTGGCACCTTCATAACTCCACGACGAACGTGGGATATGAAACCGTGTCCTCATCATTAGCTACCTTGCTAAAAAGCCGGAACCGTAAAGCCCTGAACCAGACACCGTGAACTTCAACCCTGAATCCTACTAAATCCCGCAATCAAAGGTAAGTAAGGAAAGAGAGGAAAGCTCGCACACGGTGCGGGCTCACAGCTCGGCGTCGCGGCCCGTCTCTGCCTGCTGTTTCCTTAGCTGCTTTTCGGCCGGATGTTGGAGCAGGTTTGGGAGTTTCGGGTTTACGGCAGTTTATGGCGTAGGGGCCCGGAATTTCCGAGTTTGCGGTTTGGTTTTTGAAGCCCGGGGCCCGGAGCCTAGAGACTTATATACGGGCTGCGTATAGAGTAGAGTTCAAAATATGGGGATTGTGGAGCTCGGATACACCAAGTATATGTGTCAGCAATCATTGGCTTTAACCGGGTCCTAAGCCCTAAACACTCAGCCGAGACATGGCCTTCGGTTGAAAGTAACACGGTAATGCAGTAGCCCTGGAAATTAGAATAGGTTCTTGGGGGTTACTGTAGTATGTAGTCATACGGATTAGCCCCGAGGACTGATATTGGTAATTACTCCGGCTTCTTTCTTACCCCCAGGTTGGACCGCATCTTCCGCAAGATAGCCGGTCGTCAACACCATCATCACGATCCGGGTGTTCGGGTTTGGGGTTTAGGGCCCGTCACATCGTGCCCGAAGGCTTTTTGCCGCGGTGCAGGAGTAACTCTGAACCATGAACCTAAACCTGAAACCAAAACCCTTTTGAACCTCCCTTTGCTCCTGAAGTCCCAGAACTCGCCCTCGAAAACACTTCCAGTGCCACAGTTTTAGGAGAGTGTTCTGGGAGTCTGGCAACCCCGAAATGACAGCTCCTGAGCCCAAAACTTGAAACCCCACCCAAGCAAGTAGCTCGATAAGGCGGGTGTAATCGCTCTTCTCGGTCTGTTTGCGGTTGAAGTCCTGGCGCTTACGGACAAGCTTGAGTGTCGAACTTCGCGCATTTACGGGATTGGTGATGCCTGCTCTGTCAGGGCAGTAGCGCAATCTACTGAAGTAGTACTACTTCCTTGGCGGGACCACCATTAGACGAGGGTGCAACTACGAAGCATCCGCACAACAATCTCACGCAAGGCCTTGCACCTTCCCGTGGAAATGAGGTGGGATGTACGGCAAGAGCTCGCCGTGGGTTTCGGCTACTAATTAAATCCTAAGCCCGTAAACCCCTAACTAAACCCCTAAACCCCCAACCCTACCCCGCCTACACCCCTGAACCCTAAACACCGAAACCCGAAACTCAGAATCCTAATCCCCCAAGGGTTTTAGGTTTGTTCAGACTCAGGATGCACAATGGTGCCTAGTGCGGAAAAGTGGGCTTTTCCCGGTCCTCCAGCTGCGAAAAGTTCTTGCGCTTCGCGATGAGCTTCTTCAATGCTGGCGGGTACCTCGAGTCTTTAGTCTTCTCGGTTTTTAAGGTGAAGTCACAAAAATCCTACCATGTGTGCTTTGCAGCATATCCTGAACTCCATCAACACAGAAACATAGAGGTCCTCAACCTAAAGACATCCGCTTCCGCAACCCCGCATGAACTTTAACTCAGAACGCCTTAAGAACCGCCTTTGGTCGGATCATCCGCCGGGTGGCTGCCCGACGCAGTACCAGCTACCAGGGGCATCGCAGATTCCTGGGCAGAACTTTATCCTTGTCCTTTTCATCATTCAGCCAAGCGATCTAGAGCTTAAGGTTTAGCCATTTACACGCTCTCGCAACTCGGACTCCTCCAAACGAGGTCTCGTGTCCGAAGTGCTTCGACTGGTCAGGACTACTTGCTGACAATCAACCACAGGAGCAATGAACACTGCATAACAGGACGTACGTGAATATCGGATGCCAATCGTCAGCAATGATATTTTGATCACATGTTCAAGCCGAGCAAAATCAGAGGTGCGATGCCCTAGCCCTAACTCAACTCTAAAACCTGGTGCATCAGTCTCCGACTCCAACTGGGCCACTTACCACACTAGGCACGCAGAAAACCACAGTACGGGCCGTGAAACGTGGGTATATCTCTCTCAGCACCTCTTAAAAATTCGTGGTTACTCCCCGTGCGGATGTAAGACGGGCTCGGCAGGGTTGGATCAAGCAGCTTGAAGAGTGGCTATGCACGCAGTAGCCGCACATCTGGTTTCACGTATACAGCGACCACTAAACTTGACCGTGCCCTTAGTACAAAAGAACTTGCTGACAGCGACGATCCGAATTTGCTTCGTTGTGGGCTACTCTTCGCTCATCAGTTTTTGTCTGGACCTGAGATTTGTGCCAGTTTTGTCGTCAGCACAAAGATCATGTGTATATATCTCCCCCTGTTCTCTTGTATCTTCAGCTGAAACTCCGCAGTCAACAAAACCCAGGCGCCGGATGTACCAGTGTAATAATACAAAAGCTTCATGACAACCAAACACAAGTCCGGCGAAACCTGTCCAGTCGCTCTTCAGACTAACCAAACAGCAAACGATCCAGATGGCGAGACATGGCACGGAAGAAGGGCCATGGCTGTCGCCATGGTCGCAGGCTGGTGCTTGTTACTCGCGGAAAAGGTATACAAGAAAAGTAGTCCGGGGATCGGGATAAGATCAAAGAGCTATCGATAGCAAAGCCAATTACGTTCGACAAGAGACGACAGGGGCTTGGAAGCGACGGAGGCCCGAGACAAAACACCCGACCCAGGACTGACGTGCCGTTCGTAAGCAAGGGAACCATCATGTATCACCGTTGCAGGCACAAACAGTAAGCATGCCAGCAGTCAGACGAAGTAGGCAGTCCAGCAAAAGCAAACTGAATTCGATGAAGGCGAGAATCGCGCTGAAAAACACATGGGGGCGGGAAGGGGAGCAGCGTGGTGGACCTGTATGAGAGATGTGGACCGAGTGGGCAAGCAGGACAAAGGGGAAAGCAAACAGATAGAGCAGTGAGGCTAGATGGACCAGAAGCTGGTGCATGAAACGATGCGCCTGCGTCATAAGGCGTGCTACACACGCCGTCCTCGACGCAGGAGCTCGTGAGTCCAGTGCTTCCATTACATCATGACCGTCCCGCTGTGCCTGAGCGGCGATTCTCAAACCCTGAACCCACGAAGGATTGGCCTGTTCGACAGCTTGGGACTTTTATTAATAAATAAGCTAAGCCTTAGATAATCACCGGAAGGGCGCGCCGGAAGGGCAGACCACTACACGTGGTGTGGTGGAAGCACCACGGTTCCGGCATAGTGGACCGTCACCTCGCGTGGCTTTCCATGCGGGGCCACGGCTGCCAGCCGCGCCTGCCAGCCGGTGCGCCAAGTGTCGAGTCAGATCGGGATGTTCCTGCGGCAACTTCAGATCCTGGAAACATGCCACCTGTGAGGACGCTTTTCCCCTTCGACAGGCAATCGTCCTGGCTTGCATCTACGACATTCCTGAGTAAGCACGCTTCTTTTCCTTGGCCTTGACTCGGAGGATCCATTGGAATATGAAGGTCGGGCCCAATATTCCTGATCGTTTCTTGCTCGGCAAACCACGGGCGAGCCGCATCAGATCTTCGGTGATGGTTTGTTTTACGTACTCTTCGATCATCTGGTGGCAGTCGTCCCATCGATTCGGAGATTGCCATGGGTGTACCACTAACGACTTGGCAAGCTCGGCGGCACCTTTCCGAGGAGATCACTTGCCTCGTCCAGTAACTGGTACGCTTAGGGTCACTTTGTGCAGGCATCCAACGGCACTTTGATGTGGTGGACCTGCTCCTCGATGGGGCAGGCCCAGCCTGGTAGCATAACGCAGGGTGCCATCCGACTCCTGCGTCAGCCTCAAACTCCGACCCCGAGTCGCTAACGATGGACCGAGTCCAGGACTTCCCAGTCGCAGGTCCCACTAGCGTATTCCTCCGGGACGGTGAAAGTGGTCGTGTTTGTAACTGAAGGGGCAACCACTACGCAAGCTAATTACACTGATCTGCAAGACAGTGCAAGGCTATAGCTAGGCAAGAGCATAACCGTAAGTTAACGTATTCGCACATGCTGCAGCTACGGCCGGTGCAGGGCACAGGCAACATGCGCGCTTGCGCTGTCGGCAATGCAGCCTGGCAAGATTTCCGTCTTGAGCCAAAACGGCTAAGGCTTCGCCATTTAGAGTTTGGGGTTTGGGGTCTATGGAGTTAAGGTTTCAGGGTTATCGGTTTGGGAAATAACCCGAAAATCTCCAGATATAGGCTTCTGGAGTATACGAGGTGGTGGCCTTGTATGGCCTTCCCAACATATCCCTCGACGGAACCGTCTCCGGAAGGGTCGGTCTGAGTGAAAAATCAGAGAGTTTTGTCATTGACTCGAAGAGTTGTCGAGGCCATGCGTTTAGGGTTGAGGGCTGAAGGGGCTTAGTGTGAAGTGTCTAGCAATGTCCGCGCCCATAACCATGCAGCTGAGAGTTCAAGGAACAGTATACCTTAATGGCGGACTCCCTCCTTCGATAACCAGCTAGCTGGCCGGCGAGAGCTCGCAGGCCTTGAACCAAATCCGACAGAACCTTCGACGTGACGATTCCCAGAAGGCCCATAATCGGAAACCACAGGCTTAGTAATGGCATGCCCTTATCAAAAGGTCTCAATAGTTATGCTTATACTATAATCCGCTACCCAATATCCTACTCTGATCAGGAAAACACCTACTACCTACTGTTTATATCCTGCAAAAAACACGACGAGAACCCATAACAACCAGATGAGGCCCTGGGCTACGTATGAAGGGAAACTGTGAAACCAAGTCCTGCACGAGCCCAGGAGTGCGAAACACGCACAAATCGAGAAGTGTACACGTCAGGCTTTTGGCTTGGTGCAAAAGAGGCTGTCGCCTCTCCTTTAGGTGGGGCCCGGGGGGTGTCTTCTGCGTTCAGGGGTACTTCAGGGTCCTGGGAACTTGTCTCGTTGTTCGACTTGTCTACGTTGTGGTTTCTCATTGGTAGCGGAGCCCAGGCCGCGCCGGGGATCGTGACTTCTTGTGTTTTCCTTGTGGTCTGTGCTGTGCTGAGTTTCTTGTCTGTGTCTGTGGGGTTTTAAGGAACGTAGGCCTTAGGACCCCCCCGTGCAGCCACATGGTGGCTTCGACGACCGAGCCTCCGGGTGCTCCTCCTGACGACGACCCGCCCAGTGTGGCATCTCATGACGACGGAGGTTGGACCCGACAACCGAGCGACAGTTCTCCGTGGGGCAACTGGCAGCGGGATTACTACGGTCAATATAACTCTGGTTGGGATTCTTGGGAGGATCATCGCTGGAGTTCGGGTGATCGTTGGTCTTGGCAGCCTTGGGGTTACTACAACAACTACCGTAGTGCCCAGCAACATCCTGGATCATGGGGAGATTATGATTCCTGGAACCAGTATAGCAGCTCTGGCGATCCAGAGCAACCTACACAGCGCGAGCAAGATGAGAATTCCGAAGACCCGCCTGCTTCGAGCGACCCCTCAAACCCGGATGAAAGCTCACAGGATGTGCGGAGACCTTCAACCACTACCCAGGAGAGCACCGATGCGACGAGGACTCCTTTGAGGCAAAGCCGTGACAGTGGCTCGGTGACCTCAGAGACTTCTGGGAAGGCTGATTCGAAGGGCTCTTTCAGTGAGAAGATGGCGGTTCCTACTTTCGGGGCGACTGGAAGTGGGGATGATTTGGGTGTTTCAGCTAGATCATATCTACGACAAATCGAAGCCTGGAGCAAAGTTACACGCACCGCTCCAGCCCAGCAAGCTCTTCTTCTCTATCAGAATCTTAGTGGTCGTGCTTGGGTTGAATCAGAGGAATTGAACGTCGAGGACCTAGCGAGTGAACGTGGGTTGCAGATCTTCAAGTCATGGGTTCGTGAACGGTATCAAGAAGTCGAAGTGAGCCGCATTGCTGAAGCATTGACTCTTTTCTTCAAGAAGATGAAACGCCAAAGCGGTCAGTCGATCAGGGAATTCAATTCGGTCTTTGATCGGAGTCATTCGCGACTCCTGGAAATCGACTGCAAGCTCCCAGAAGTCGCCCGTGCCTGGGCGTACCTCAACGCACTGGGCCTCAGCAACACAGAGGAGTTATCTCTCCTAGCTTCTGTTGGAAATGACTACAGCACTGCTAAGCTTCAGAAGGCAGCCATTCTCCATGAAAAGTCGCTTCGCGGGCCTTGGGTTCCTAAGCCGAAGGGTGAAGGCAAAGGTGCGAAGAGTGCATTCTACACGGGAGTTGATGACGAAGAGGGACTGAAGGGCATCGAAGAAGAGGACAGTTCGGAGGCCTACATTTCTGAAGAAGTTGCTGTTGAACTTCATGAAGCGTTCGTTGCACAGGAGTCAGCCAAGGCTCGCTACAGAGATGTTGTGAAGGCCCGAGGAATTGACCCTGAGACCCTTAAGAAGAAAAGTGGCGATGAGGTGACCCGCCAACAGATCGATGACCGCCTTGCTCAGGCAAAACTTCGCAGCTACTGTGCAGGCTGTGGCAGACGCGGACATTGGCACAAAGATCCTGAATGTCCATTGAACAAGAATGGAAACCCAGCTTCGAAACCCAAGACCGCCCAGGACCACCAAGCGCATGCGACCTCGGTCTCTTCAGATGCTCCGGCTAGCATTGTCGAAGTTGCGTATATGGTTGGGGATCTTGGTGGTGATCGTCTTCTTGCAATCACTGACACAGCATGTTCGAAGTCGGTGATGGGACAGGGTTGGTTGGAGTCCTACGTTCGCCTGGCTAAAGATGTTGGCGTTGAAGTCCAATTCCTGGATTGCCACGATGACTTCAGGTTCGGAGCTTCGAAGCTGTTCCACGCTAGTTTTTCTGCTACAATCATGATCCAGATTCGCAACCGGGTGTTCATGCTGAAGGCTTCTGTGGTGCAGGGAGAAGTGCCACTTCTCATGAGCCGTAACGCGCTGAGCAAGCTTGGGATGGTTTATGATTTGGAAGAACATTCGGCACAGTTTAAAAAGCTCGGGATTGACAAGTACATGTTGCTCACGACGGACAGCGGCCATCCGGCGATCCCTGTGTCACCCAAACGTGTTCCGGGATTGAAGTGGCCTACGCCCCAACAGTGGGCTGGCTCTGAGGTGATCATCGTTCCTTCAGCTGAGTCGCAATACATGTCATACATGGTCAGTGCTGTCGAAGGGGATGCGAGTGTTCCGGTTGATCCGACTACCAGACGCGAACCATTGAACAAGAACCCCGACCCTACTCCAGGACTCAATCTTTTCCACCCGAAGAAGATCAACGACTGCGTACGCAATCTACTTTGTGCAGAGCCTCTCAATGTGCAGTCATTCGCTACCTGGTGGAGTCAGACTCCAATCTCCAAGGATTTCTGGATTGAGACCCCCAACTCCTTCATTAGGATTCATGTGATTCCCCGTCGAGGATTCTTCGACCCGACAAAGTGGATCACTTCGCAATCGGCTACGAAGGACAAGCTCCTCGGCTTCTTAGGGGGCATTCGAAGTACTTCAGGAATCTCATGCAGTACACTTGATGGATTGGGCACAGCGCATGATCTCTGGCATGATCACCTTGATGCCCTTCATCCAGTTCTTTGGGTCGGCAGGTCAGTCTTCTCTCGAGCCACTGCTAGGGCCCCTCTCTTCGGTAGTCCCGCGGTCGTCCCTGCTCCAGAAGTTCCTGATGTCCTCTTCCAGCGCCCCGGTGAATGTGTGGAAAATGAACAAGACGGAACTGATGGCAGAGGCAATGCGCCTGAATCTCACGGTTCATACGACTTGGTCTGTGGGAGAAATCAGACAGGTGATCACGGACCACAAGCGGGAATCCGGGGAATCGTCAATCCCGAAAGGGCTTGCATCGATGACGCTCGATCAGTTGAAGGCCCAAGCCGTGGAGTACCAGATCGAAATCCCGACCAAGCCGACGAAGGGCCAGCTCCAGATGCTCATCCGGGACGCGGCCACGCGCAACAAGGCGGAGGCACTCGTCACTTTTGGACGACACCGAGGAAAGTTGTTCAAGGAAGTGCCATCCCAGTACCTGGATTGGGCGATGAAGGAGGTCGAGGCCCGGGGAGTCGAGAACTCAGGGCCGGATCTTGTGAGCTTGGCAAACTACGCCAGGAGTCTCATGGAGCCCGAGGAGACGATCACCTACAATCCGGAGGCCGATGCGAGGGTTCCTCTTCCCTCGGAGGACGGATCCAGCTGGGAGACCCATTGGTCGGAGTTGACAGAGACGGGCAAGATGATGAATGCAGGAATGGGCTACGGAGCGAAGGCGATGGCCAGACCTACGGAACAGCTCCCGAAGGCCGCTCCGATGAAGAGGATGACAGACGAGACGGTGAAGGGGCAAAAGCCTATGGAGCAGGAGGTCCCGTCGGAGGTGCGAGAGGAGATCGATGCATTGATGAGCCGCCTTGCAGCCTTGAAGGACAAGCACGGTTTGTGATCGAGGCCGAACTTGATGAGGAGCTTCCCTTAGATCATTTTGAAGAGCCGGGCGAAACATTCACTGCCAATTTCCTTTCTCGGGAAACACGTGTGGAGGCGGACTCCCCTGAGATCTTCTATGAGGCTCGTGAAGACATACCCGGTGCAGATGCCATTGGGAACTCCGTTGAACATTTTGCAAAAGACCGCCTTGCGCAGAAGGACTTCACCTTCAGCACTTGTGAGAAAATCGTCCGAGCGGTTTGTCAAAGAGCTCAGAATCTACGAAAGAGGAAAATCAACCAGGGCACCGACAGTATTGCACTAGGGGGTTACTCGCATGGGAACCACTATGGCATCATTCAGAAGACTTACGCTTTCCATCAGACCACAAAGTACATCAATGCATTCATGAAGACCCACGGGGCGCACGGTCGTTGGAGCAGTTTCCAGCTTTGCCACAATTGTCATGTTGGTCCCCACAAAGACGCCCATAATCTCTCAGGTACCCGTTGCTGGACGATTGCGTTCGGTGACTACAGTGGTGGACGTTTGTGGCTTCAAAGTGATCCCGATGCTAAGGTTGACGGACCCTCCGACTTCCAGAACGTCAAGCTCTCGGATGGGACTGAGGCAATCGGTGAGGTCGTGAACACGCGTGAGCACATGACAAACTTTTGTCCTAAGACCAGACATGCAGTAGAAGAATGGGAAGGTGACCGATGCTCAATCGTCGCCTACACGACCCGCGGTGTGCAACACCTCTCAAGGACAGAACGGGATGTGTTGCGAACTTTTGGTTTTCCTCTCGGGAGACATGAAGGTTCCTCTCCATGCGATCGAGAATCTTTCAAGCGACCCAAGAAGAGCATCAGGAAATCCTTGTGGAAAGGTGCGCAGAGGGCTAGTGCTTTCCTCACTCTCGGGTTGGCTGCTGCTTCCTCGTTCCTGAGCGAATACATGCCCTCAGGAAAGGCGGTTGAACAAGCATGCGTTTTCGAGATTGGTGGCACTAACATCACCTACCAGATGACCGAGGCAGGAGCGCACGTCGTGGAGCCTATCTCCTGGGAAGAGTATCTTGATAGTGACCTCAAGTTCGATGTGCATCAGACCATCCAGACGTTGAAACCCAATGTAGTTTGGTTCCAAGGTGAGAGGGAGTTTATTCAACGTGGAGACCGGGTGTTACAAACCATTGACTACCAGCTTGGATGTGGTGGTTCCGTGGTGCTTCAAGGACTCTTTTACGATCCGATTTGGAATTCCCGAGCCCTCAGCGATCTCCTAGGACAACACCCCCACTCTTGTGAGGAACATGGTGAACTTCGAACTCTACGACTTGGGCATGTCCCAACACTACCCGACCAAGGAGACGAATCAGTACATGAAGGGGTTCGGGAGGGATTTGTGGCTTCGCACAACAGACGCAATCACATTGATCATGAAGGCGCTTCAGCGATTCACTTTGACGGCGACGTACCTAAGCATGTTCAGTCAGCCCTTACACGACTACACCAAAACCTGGGACATCCCAGAATCGTCGACATGCTAAGGCACCTCAGATATGCTGGAGCTGACGAGGGAGTACTCAAGGCTTGCAAGAAGATGCGTTGCGAAGTCTGTGCCCGGAATCAAGCCACACAAGTCGCTCGGCCAGCCACTCTTCCTTCTCTACTTGATATGAATCAACTGGTCAGCGTTGATGTGTTTCATGTTTTCGATGCAAACCGAGTTCGACATGAATTCCTGTCCGTCATCGATCATGCTACCACCTTCCACTTGGTCTGTGAACTCGAGGGGCATTCCGCTGAGGCTTTTTGTCGAAGTTTTACACAGTTGTGGGGAAACACTTTTGGAGCACCGGGAACGATTTCAGCTGATCTTGAAACAGGTCTTCAAGGGGGAATCACAAAGTACGCCGAGTTCTTCGGAAGCAATCTGCGCAGTTCGGCAGGCCAGGCACATTGGCAACAGGGTGTTGTAGAGCGACACGGACTCTGGTACCAGGAAATACTACGACGTGTCATCGACGAGAAATCAATCACCAGTGAAGATATGTACCTTGCTGTCCAAGCTGTTAACTCGGCAAAGAATGAACTGAGGAGGAGACACGGTTTTTCCCCAACTCAGGCCGTGTTTGGACGAGACCCAAGATCACCAGAAGAAATTTGTGGCGCTAACGACGAGGACCGGTACATCGAGGTCCTGTCTGCAGATCGGAAAAGACAAAGAGAAGTTAGTATCAGGACGGCGGCGAAGATGGCTTTCTTCCGTACTCAAGCGGACTCCAAGTTCCGGAAGGCCCTCATTCAGAGGAGTAGGATCAAGAGAGGGGGATATGCTGTTGGAGAGCTCGTCAGCTTTTACCGCATAGAAAAGGTCGCCACCAAAAGGGGATCCTGGCGTGGACCGGGAACAATCATCGGGTCTGAAGGCGGGAACTGGTGGGTATCATTTGGGGGTCGCTGTCATCTCGTTGCGGAGGAGCACTTGAGACCATCGACACCGGAGGAGGTCGGTGACATCTTATCCACCAAAGTCGCTAGAGATGATCTGGAAAAGCTGCTCAACCTTGATCCCGACGATCCCGACACCTATGCCCCTTCCGAGGATTACGAACCCTCCGAGATGAATGTTGAACATGATGGCGCTGATCCCGGGCAAGAACTTCGCCCAGTCACCGATGAGGAGATGGTGGAGGATATGGACTTTGCACTAGAACTTGAGGGCGGTGAGTTGTTTCCAGAGCTGTTTGGTGATGAAGGACAGACAGAACCCAGTATGCCAGGGCCAGTCCGGAGAAGAGTACGTAACAAAGCTCCCGAACCCTACGTTCATACTGCACATATGATGAAGCGCTGCCAGACTGATCGGGCTCTCGAAAAGGCCCTTGAGAAAGAGATCCCGTGGAAGCTGATACCCGAAAGTGAACATGAAGCGTTCAGGCAAGCCGAAGACAAACAATTTCAGGAGCATCTTGATCACAGTGCCTTGAAACCAATGGGGGTCGAAGAGTCTGAAGAGATCCTTGCCAAGATTGACCCATCTCGCATCCTCAACTCCCGTTTTGCGTATCGGGATAAACATTGGTCTAGAAGGAAGATCGACGCCTCCATTCCGTGGAAGCACAAGGCAAGACTAGTGGTTTCCGGACACCGAGACCCTGATGTGAAACACCTCGAAACCGACGCCCCCACCATCAACCGCCTGACAATCCTCACACTGCTTCAGGTTCTCGCATGTCGAAGGCAATCTGATGACTGGGAGGCATCAGCTGGCGATATCACCGCTGCCTTCTTGAACGGTGACGATATGGACCGCGAACTTTATCTACGACAACCAAGGACCGGACTTAGAGGGCTTGATCCAAGGCAACTTCTTAAAATCACAAAAGGGGTGTTCGGATTGCCCGATAGCCCACGAAAGTGGTGGAAGCGACTCCGCAGAGACATGCTGAACATCCGTATCCAGGTTGATGGTGAGGAATGCTTTTTCGAACAGAGCCCGCTCGACCCGTGTTTGTTCCAACTTGTTTCCGCCTTGAACAAGAAGCCGAAGGTCTATGTTGGAGTCCACGTAGATGATCTACTGGTTGTCGGTCCTCGCAATCTTTCGAAACTCGTGAGAGATAGTCTATCAGGTGTGTTTCCAGTCGATGATTGGGAAGTTGATTCATTCGACTACATCGGATCACACATCCGAGTCTCCGTCGACGGCGTACATGTCGATCAAGAGGCTTATGCGAGCTCCAGGTTATTCGAAATCAAGATTGAAAAGGGGCAGGCCGACCTCGACCCGGCGACGGAGGAACAACGAATCGACAATCAGTCCCTGATTGGCGCTCTGTCATGGCTTAGTAGTCAATCACGACCAGACTTGCAGTGCTCGGTTTCACTAGCACAGCAATGCCAGAAGTATCCCACTGTTGAGGACATCAAATTTACGAACAAGATCGCCAAACGTGCATGGGAACATCGTCAGAAAGGGATTTGGTTGCGCCCTTTGGATCTAGAATCACTTGAATTCCTCGTGTACCATGATTCAGCTTGGGCTAACGCCCTCCTGGAAGGAGAAGACGGTTTCATCTTGTCTCCCGAGGACCATTCTGCTGGAATTATGACTGATGGACCGTTTCAACACAAGGACCGCAAAGCTAAGAGGGCTAATTCCAGGGTTGCCAGTCAGATGGGCATATTGATTGTGCTCACCGACCAGTCTCAAGTCGATCAAGGCGGAGGGGTAGCAAGCGTGTTAGACTGGAAGTCTTCAGCGAATCCCAGAGTATGTAGATCCACTTTTGGTGCCGAGACTACCGCATGCTCTGAAGCAGTTGAATTGGGCCAATATGTACGATCTTTCATGATGACGATCCTGAGCGGCGAGCTCAAGAGGGTAGAACAGTTGGCCGGTGCACAACTCCGTTGCATCACTGATTGCAAGTCACTCTTTGACCATTTACATAGAGAAGGAATCCCAAGGATCCCTTCGGATAAACGGCTTGCAATAGACTTAGCCGCGCTACGACAAACTTTCTCCCTCGAACGAATTGGAGAGCGAATTCCCCTATTTTGGGTGCCCACGGGGTACCAACTTGCGGATGTGTTGACTAAGCCCATGAGTTCGGATGATTGGTGGGGAACGCTCTTCAATCGCCTTAGGCTGCCGTTTGTGAAGAGTGCGCCAGGGCAATCTTGAGAGGAGAGAAAACTTTTTAATCAGTGTGAAACCAAGTCCTGCACGAGCCCAGGAGTGCGAAACACGCACAAATCGAGAAGTGTACACGTCAGGCTTTTGGCTTGGTGCAAAAGAGGCTGTCGCCTCTCCTTTAGGTGGGGCCCGGGGAGTGTCTTCTGCGTTCAGGGGTACTTCAGGGTCCTGGGAACTTGTCTCGTTGTTCGACTTGTCTACGTTGTGGTTTCTCAGAAACCCTAGATGTTTCACACATAACTAAATCCCAGCAACCCTGACCCCCAAACCTTGCAACCTACACCGCAAACCGGAAAAAGATCCTTCAGGTCATGGGGCGGTTTGCCGGATCCGCCACCCAGTCCTTCGATTCCTGCGACACGTTCAGCACCTGACCGCTGGTAGAAACCCCAGGCCCAAAATAGGTTGTTTAGCGGGTTCCTGCGGGTGTTATGTGGGATTTTGCCCTGTATTAGGTATCTTATGTGCTTGAAGAGTCTTGGTTGTTTTTCCCACTCGCCCAGCTGACAGAGTCGCACCGCAGGGTACTTTGTCCGAATCACGGGTATGGGCCTCAGGGTTTTTAAGATATGTAAACAAGGTAGCTAATGGTAACTACACACGCAGCTACTTCTAGTTTAGCTGACAGCCCGACCACCTTACTTGCTAAGTCGCGATACGTCCCCTGATCCCTCAAGCAGCGTCCGGGTAAGGCTAAGGTTTCTGCAACCTTCCTATGGGGCTCTCACACATCGATGCTTACCTTCACGTGCTTTTTGGGCACCTTTTCAAGGCTCGGGAGGGCTACTTCGACCCTTGGACCGAAATTCCGACCTTGCGGCTTTGGAGTATTGGGTTAAAGGTTAAGTTAGGTGCCCCACCATAAGCTATGGTTGAGGTTTTTGATTGCAAGCCCGAAGGAAAGCTAACAGCTGGTGACCCAAGATCATACTTCTGCAGCCACGGTTCTCCACTGTCCTGCTTGGGCTTTTCAAGCTTTAGGGTTCCTTTTGGACGGAGACCCTCAGCGCCAAACCTTCAAACAGCAAAAACCCCCTCTCTGAGTTGTCCTTTGAGCCCTCTGAAAATTATTTACTAATATGGTTCTCTACAAAATAATAGGGGAAATTTACAAAGATCCCAAAGGACAACCCAGCTCTTCTCCCGGAGACCTGCCTGGTAGATTCGCATCAGCCCATGCTTCGTCGTATGAACTTCCTGTCGGCGGCGCGAGAAAAGACTGGAGCCCCTCAGCCCTAATCCATCCTGAACCCCTCTTTCTGCAAGCCCCATTAAACACGCGGGTCTTTTTGAAGATTACTGCGAAGCGGCGCGGCACACGAAACCAGTTACCTGAAACCTCAGAGCGTAGCTTCGATTCGGTGCGGGGCTGGCATCAGGCACCGGGTGACTCCGGATGAGGTGGGAAGGGTTGATGGTTTAGGGTTTAGAGTTGGGGCTTAAGATTTCGATGGTTCCAATGAGGACACATCCCACGATGTATCCACCGCTGCGCACAGACAAATGAAGCTTCAGGACGTCCTCTCAAGTTTCCATGAGCCTGCAAGTGTGCCTACCCTAAACCCAACCCAAATCCTCAACCCTTCTTCTGCATCCAGGGCTATTTCCACTGCCGGGACCCCAAAACCCTGAACCTTAGTCAAAGCTAAGACGCAAGGCTACAGCTTGTACAAGAACTTCTGCTTGAAGGCCAAGTCAGTTCTCGCTTAGAGTCTCTGTTTGTTGAAACTCATCAGTAGGGTTTGTGCTTTAGGCTTCAGGGCTTTAGAGCTTCAGGGTTTAGGGTGCAAGGTATTTGTTAAGGTATTTGTTGAGCAACATTCTTAGCTGCATTTCGTTCTGATCAGGCTCTTGCTCAACCCTGCCAACAAGCGCTAGTATAATTGAGAGGGTACATAAACAAACCCTCAACTCCCTAAGCCCACACCTTGCTGCCAGACCCTAAGCCTCCCGGATCATCCAGGACCTTCAATAAAGAGTCAGAAGAGGTCTCTGGGCAGATCAAGCTATCCTTTCATGGTGACGAAAATGCAGCCACCATACGAATGATAGGGGTATCTGACTACCAACTACTCAACTTCCCGCCAGGCCCCTTCCTTGAAAAGCTTGGGGTTCAACTCCACGTCGGGAAGGAGCTTGTGCTTCACGGCGTTGTAGACAAAGGACCTCTGGGTCTCATTGACTTAAGCACGCCTTGAACTGTAATGAAAAGACTGTTTTCGTTTTACAAACCGATTGAAGTTCTGTTAAAAAAGAATAACGAATTACTCGTAACTAAAGTTGGGGGGGTTGGAAGCTTTGATGTATGTTTGGGCTTCGGAGCCTTTCCCGGAATGGGACGGTACGATATCAGGCCTCAACATTCCCCCAATATACGGGTTTCGGGTTCGGAGTTTAGGGTTTAAGCTCGGAGGGCTTGAAAGTAGCATGGTCTCGGAACCCGCCTTTCAAGGTCAGTTTCTTCAGAGTCAGACCTCGAAAGTTCGGCTTTCAGGCTGGAGGTGCCTCCTACTAGTCGGAGTTCGTTCGCGAAACTTGCGGCCATAGAAACTATTCCATACATGGCGGGGTTCTGGGAACGACCTGGTAGCGCTCAAGTACGGTCTAAATCATATGAACTCGTCGGCTCTGGGACTGTAAATCTGAATACTGCAATATCGGGCCCGCTGCCTGACGCAAAGCAGGGATTCAAGGTTACGACACCTCTGCGTGGATCACCCGCGTTTACTTATAAGTGCTACCCGTGATGGTTTCACACATAGAAAACTGAAACATGTACAGAAGAAGAGACATGCAAGAAACGGAAGCAGTGCTCAGCATAAAAATGATACCGACAGCAATGACAATACAGATGCTCGTATGCTAGTTCGGGAGCTGGTAACTCAGAACCGTCACAGCTCTGGACTCGGAACCATGCTGGGAATTCGAAAGCACATGCAAGGCAAGCAATATGAGGAATCAAAGTACTGATTTTACTCAGATGGCTGCAGTTCTACCTCAACTCGGCATATGCCGGAAAGACAGGAGGCTCACGCATCATCGGCGTTGGCTGCGGGTACGCTGCATATTTACCTTCAGCACCGTGGTTCTAGACGGAACAACCGCAATGCTATGCTAAAATCCTCATCCCTATAATCCGCAAAAGTCCTCAACCCTAGATTCCGCCGAAAGTACACGTCCTGTCCATGGCCTCCTTCAATGCGCTACTATGACCTCCTTCTACAGCACGCTGAACCCTAAACCCGAAGCCGAGAAGCATGCACAGTCTTAGGGAGGTGCCCAAAGAGCCCAAGACCTAAACGCCCTATAAACGTAAAACCAGATCATGGGAAACAACATTAATTGAATTCAACCGCAAACTCTAACTCCATATCAATCTTACAAAACCTGCATAGAACTACTACGATCCGCAATTTAGGGCTACTATGGGGTACTACATTAACCTTGACAAAACCTTGAAACGTCAAACTACATTCTTGATTTCAGGGCTCTCCGGCAAGCTTTCCCCAAGCTTCAAAACACAAACTTCCTGCACCCCAAACCCTAGACCCGTGGCTTCCTTTTTCCGTCATTCCCCAAACCGAGCGTCTGCAAGTCGGATCCCGTGGCCCGCAGATGTCCGGGAACACGGAATTCCTTAAGGCGTTGGGTTTCGTTTTTTTTTTTTTTTTTTCCGGGCTTCGGGTTTAGGGATTCGGGGTTGAGGGATCAGGGTTTGTTTTGGGGTTTAGGAGTTCAGGGGTTCAGGGGTTTAGTGTGAGTTTGATATTGACACTCGCACTCGACGACGTCGGGCGAGGTTTCCGGGGGCGTATTACATCCAAAGCTACACCTGCTCGCAAACAGAAACGCACACAGGGACCTCAGATAGTGGTCAGTTTAGCATCTAGTCTAGGGTTCGGTTTTCGTGTCTAGGGGTTCAAGGTTTTTGCCTCAGGGTTTAGATGTCTTTTGGGGTTTTCGGGCCCGGGTAGGTGGCCCACTCCGGCAAATATTCACAAGCGGAAATCTCTATGCTTTGCACTGCCTTCTTGCCGCCCCGGCATCCCAATCCGCGCAAAGTGGGTCGAGATCCTTTGACAGCTGAAGCAATGCGATACTGCCATGCTGCAGCGCAGGCCTAAACCATGCAAGCCACTCCCAGATGCCCAAACCTATTCCTCGAATTCCAGTCAAAGCAAAAAGGTCAGCTCGGCATATACTTTCGGTGACTGCGACCAAGCGAGAATCTGTTTCATGTGTCGTGCCCGGCTACTTAGCATATGCTTGAAGGCCTCCTTCCAGGGATGACACTTCAAATAAATCAATAAACCCTCAAATTGAACAGATGCAGGACACCAATCTGCACTTGAACCCTACAAGTCCTGAGGTCTGTCTCCCTCTCGCCGGCCCAGACGAGCACATAGTCGGCAAGGTGCCGCCTGGAGCTGAACTTGCTTGGACTCGCGCAACTCGGACTAGGGTTTTGGGCAAACAATGTCACGAGATTCCTGACGTGTCCACCGTTGTGCTGTATCCATTTGAAATGGAGGATCTGTAAGGGTTTGGGGCTCGAGGTTTAAGGTTCGGGCTTTGAAGGGGCTCCAACTGGCGGAAGAGGATGTCAGTCGTCAGGCTATGCATAGCATGTATAGCTAAAAGGTACGAGGCAGCCTATGAATGTAAATTGGGTTTGGGGTGTACTACTTCATGATATGAAGGATCAAAATGGAGGAACTGAATAATATCAGTATTTGTTCGGACACTACTTTAGGCCACGGGGCTCTGCACCCTCTGCCAAGCCGCATGATGTTGTGCGACTTCTTCACCGGGTTGGACAAGATGCGACCAATTGTGGCCTTGCTGCGCTGTCGCCCGAAGCACACGATGCTAAAAGCGAGCACTCCAATTCTTCTGAGAGCCTTCAAGCGACGATGCGAAAATTGAATAACGGAGGCTCGAAGATTCGGACACTCACCAGATCCATCTCTGCTCAGACATTCAGACACTCAACCCCAAACCCAAACAGCTCCTTCGGGTGAACCTGCAAAACCGCATATGTAGAAGGTCGAGGCTCGATGTGCTCATGGTTCCAGGTGTTGCCATCAGCGACAGAGGTCCGCTTGGCAATTCCGGTGATTTGGTAGCCGTAGTCCCACCATGCCAAAACCTTGAGGGCAGGTTGCAACTATAAGGGTTTCTTCAAGCGTTGCAATAAGGGGTACTGGCTGCCGGTTTGCAATGGTTTGGGTTTCAAGTCCCGAGCCTCAGGGTTTGGGTCGTTGTGTTTTGGGACCTCATTGGCATAACCGCGGCTTAGCGGTTTCGGGTTGAAAGTTCTGGGAGGGCTTCAGCATAACGAGTCTGCCACGCAAATGACGGATACCAACTGCATCGACTGCCGGGCACCGCCGATGATAAGGGTTCAGGGTTTAAGGTTTAGGGTGCCAGCTAACAGTCCTTGCACCTTCGCGACCGACGAGAGACTTGCGAGGGTGTGGATTGTACGTAATATAGATAGCAGCCTTAACCACTCGATTTGCAAAAGGGGTTTCAGGACAGTATGATGATAAATCCACTCAAACAGACCTGCCAAAAACGTGCAGCAGCCTTCTTGCCTCCAGAAAAACCAAAGTCAAAAGGCCGCGGTCTCAACCGTCAAACCTGGTACGCACGCATCACCCAGGGCAAGCCACTCTAGAATCCGGCGGGGTGTTCTTGTCGATCCAGAGATATCCTGAAGCAGAGACCCTGCATCCACACGCAACACAAAACCTCCCCTCCAGAGTTGCACTCGCTTTATGCGCGCTCCTGATGCTGTTCGCTGCTTCTGAAATAAGCCCGAGCGGCCTTGGTAGTAGTCATCCACAATGATGGTCTTGCCATTTCGGAGTCCTCAGAGGTTTTTTCCCGAGCCCCCAAGTGAACCCTGAACCCGAAACCACAGGGTGTGAAAGCAAGTTCTGGCACTATGTCTACGCCTCTCTAGAAGGAAATCGGGCGACGTCTAAGGTTCACGGAGTCAGAGATGGCTCCTTCCAGGATTTTCTGCGGCCTGATACCCTAAACCCGAAACCCTACATGGATGGTTCCGCGGGGGCATCGGGGAGCGAGCCAACTCGCTCCGAACGAAGGCCTTGTGAGGCTTCCGGCCTTGGGTCAGAGGGCACCTCAATGCATCATATTCATCATTAGACGAGGGTCTTATTAGTTCTTCAAGCTTCTACAACTTGTCTTTGCTTTCAGTTCAAGCGCTCAAAACCTTTGACTTGCCTTACCTGGCACGAACAACTTTGGCAATTCAGCCCACCCTCAACAACATCCGACGTGACTTTCCTTCCAAGAGACTCTGAAACCCCAAGGGGCGCAGTTCTCTTTAGCTTGGAACCTGACATCTTCCTCTCAGCGAAGCTGCGCGCTTCGTAGGCCAAGCCGGGGCCCGCCAGGGACTCCGCGTGCGAGTAGCCTCGAGAGATAAAGAAAAGCGTGAGCTAAGTTTAAGATCGAGCGCATGGCCCTAAATCCTAAACCCACATACAGTAGAAGCCGGAAAGTTGGAATATCATTATCGTAACCCCTTTAAGGTAAATTATAGGGGTTCCTACCATTAACCCATATTCCAACTTTCTGGAGTTCCCTTTAGAACCCTATACTATGCGGTGCACCCTTAAGGCCCTCTTCCATAACACCCTTGCTTCTAGAACTCGGTGAGCCGAAAGGCCACAGAACATCAGGCCACGGAAGGCCTTCGTGCATCTGCTGGGGTCACGACAAGACGATAGGTATAGGCTACGGCGGCTACGGCATAGGGCCTATATAGGGCTTCGGGCTTAGCATTTTAGAGTTTAGGGATGACGGGCTAAGCGGAGAGGTGTAGGGGTTAGGGCCTGGGAATTTGTAGTATCTACGGAAAGTCGATTCTGTCTGCGGCGCTCACACTCGGACAAGCCAGGGCGGCTGAGGTGAAACACTTCTAAGATCTTCTAAGACTGTGAGGTGTAGGGCCTGTAGGGTTACAGCAACGGCTGCTTGCTATAAAGTGCACACCTTGAACCCTACACCCGAGATTACATGGGCACATTCCACCCTCCGTATACAGATTCCTAGTAGCTGAGTTCCCGTTGCCCAGAGCATGGTGACAATTCCGAATGTGGTCGGGCCGCATACCCAAATAGGGCACGAGAGTTCTTGCTGTTCTGGTGTGTTTTCAGGGGTAAATAGCAGGTGCCCTGTAGTTTTTTTGAAGGTCATACATATAGTCCGCCATTCATGGTTTTGTTGGCAGCTGGCAGCGCAAGGCTTGCTAAGCATCTTTGAGATGCACTGTTTCGGCTCAGGTATTTGGGACTCCACAAGTGCCGCTGCCGAGACACACAGGTGCACGAACTTCTCCCAAGGCTCCTTGCGAACTGGCTTCTACCACTTAAACTTAAGTGCTTCAAGCCCGAAGCTTCCCATGACGCTGTTTAGCTTATCTGTAATATAGAGGACTTAATAATTAGAACAGTGTTTTTGGGCCATTATACTGTATTCATAATAAGGAGCTTACGGTACAGGAGCCCCTACAGCCCTAGACACTAGAGTTCAGAACCGAAGCGCTCGCCAGCCTTACTGTTAGAGTATCATGCTGTCGAAACTGCCAAAGCCCTGGACCCTAAACCTAAAACTCGAAACCCTTAATGCCCTCTTTTGTGCCTGGAAACTTGAAACCATACCTAGATTCCAAAGGCCCTAAGCCCAAGCTTCCTAAACCCTGAAGCACCCACCAACATGCTGCAAACTGCACCCTGAACAGCCCTCATCATCCCTCATCCAACCTGTATAACCTCGCACACTTCCGAAGCGTTCCTAAACGGCCCGACTAAAAGTATAATTAGGAAAAAATGGCAAGAACAAATAGCAGTGAAATACTATCTATCTAAAACCACAAGGATGCGATCTATACTACAACCAATGCATGTTTTTTAACGCAAAAAAAAACAATGCATACCTCTGCTAGACAAAACCCGCGCTCCTGGGCCTCGCGCCAGGCCCAGCTTGCCAGGATGGCGGCCAGGAGGAGCCTTGAGCTCGTGAGTTCGTAACTTTTTTTTAGGTGCAATGGACCCTTTCTGCGAAATGACTGGTTTAGGGCTTTGGGGTTGAGGGGTTTGGGGGTCTATGGGGTCTAGGGGTTTAGGGGTTTAAGGGTTAGGGGCTTAGGGTTTAGGGTTGAGGGTTTAAGGGTTTAGGGGTTAAGGGTTTAGGGGTTTAGGGGTTTAGGGGTTAAGGGTTTAGGGGTTTAGGGTTAAGGGTTTAGGGGTTAAGGGTTTAAGGGTTTAGGGATTTAGGGGTTAAGGGTTTAGGGGTTTAGGGGTCTAGGGGTTTAGGGTTAAGGGTTTAGGGGTCTAGGGATTTAGGGGAAAAGGGTTTAGGGGTTTCGGCGCTCACACTCGGACAAACCAGGCGAGGCATATGAGTTCGAGTCTGCAGAGTGAAACGACACTAAGAGGCCTCGTCACGACGTCTCAGCAACAAAGAATAACAACACTTAAAGTAACTGTACCGGTCTGCGAAACCTGTCCTTGGAATCTCTCTGTTGAAAGCATTCGGAACACTGGATTCCAAGGCAGTAGACCAGGCAGATCGCTCAGGGTTGAGGTATAGGGAGCTAGCCCTACAATATTCAGTAGCTACATACGAGAGGGAAGAGCCGGGTTGACTCAGGCACTGCGATCTGTTGTGGGGATCAGGTATTGCATGATCCCCGTAGTCAGCTTATTACCGACGCTACAAGCACCTAATTCAGACACTATAAAAGAGTGAAACTGTGGAGTACGTGGAGTGACCTACATGTTATTTCGCTGCTTGCCAAGCCGCCCCAAACTTTACTTTAAGAAAAGGGATCTCACCTTCTAGTCCATACCCCCTAGTCCTAGGAAAATATGACTTCAGTATCATGACCCGGCGCTTGGTCCAATGAATTCTAGCATGCACCCCTCAGTTGATGAATTATGCTCACTGGGGGTGTTTAGACATGGTTGAATGTGACGCGGACATCGCACTCAATCACATCTAATCACCTCACGGCAGAGTACATCGCATTTTCAGCTCGGTCGCACGTCTGCTAGAGCAGCCAGACGCGGCGCTAATAGCAGAGGAGCATGCAGGGTTTGAGCAGCAGATCGCTACAAACTCATACCATAAATTCAAGAGCCCTTCATTCGATCTCTTGCAGTCATGCAGTGTAGACCAGCTAGCAGGCCTCATCGGTAACCCTCTGGTTGGGTGTGACTTCCCCATATACTGTGTCTCTGGCCAGGCTGTTGGTGGTATATGGGAGGCCATTTTCATGCAGCCATCCGTGGGGAGTCACCACTAGCAACATCCGACTGTGCCAGCTTACTCGCTCAGATCCCCGCCTCGTGCAATAAATTCCAGAAAAAGCCAGCAGGGCTGTGCTCGTAGCGGGGACCCACAGGTAGAGCTCATGGTCAGTCATCGTTCCACCCACATTGTATGGATAGCATGCAGATTCATATATTCAGGCTCGTCGTCATGTGGCAGCGGAGGCCATGCAGATGTAGTTGTAAATTCCATGCATTCCATCATAGGCGACAGGCATGCAGCGTGTGCCTTCCAGCACGTCAGGTCCACTTTGCAGGGTTCCATGTTCTCAGCACGGGCGCGGGTTAATGGTTTCTTAAGGAATACCGGTAGAATACATTAAGAGCCCATGTGAAGTGTGTTCAATATGAAGATAACGCTAAGCTAGCCATAGATACCCAAAGGGAAGGGGATTAAACATGCTAAAGTGAGGGGTTAATGGGGATGGAGGCACAGTGGACTTGTAATACAGAGAACACAGCAAAGTATGAGAGTTGCAATAGAAAAACAAAGCCCCAGAGACCTCAAAGAAAGACCCCACACAGACCGGGCCCTCCTTGGAGCGTATCTTGCACACACTCCTGCCACCTGTTGGATATGGGTTATGCCCCCGCGACGGCATCCATGGGCCAGGGTAATGTGGCTTGGGAGTCGGAGGTGTAGGAGTCTACTTGGGTGGGCCGGGGGCGCTTAACAGTGTTTAAACTATCTGAGTGTGTTGTGGGGGGGTGGCTCAGCGGTTCCTGTGTTGTTGGTTAAGTCTTCTTCACTATCGCTAAGTACTAAGGTTACCGGAAGACCCTGCTTGAGTTTTCCCACTCCCCATACTTGACGTGATGTAGTTCTTGGGAAGTCGCATAGAGTAGTTTGTTTAAGTTGTCCAGGGCCCATTAGTACTCTAGAGTAGAAATCAACCTCCAGGCTATCCGGTGTAACAAAGCCTAGGGAGTTAAGGGCGCCGTCGAGTTCCTTGGGAATAGCCCTGAAGGATCCCTCCCATATAGTCTTTTTGTACAGTGCCTGAAGGAGATTCCCAAATTTCACCCCCCGTGAATTCACTCAAGGCAATAACCGCTTGTGGATAGTGAGAATTCCGAAGGTCCCTGTGCAGCCCCGGTCCTTCTCTTCCTGAGTCTCAAATCCATCCACGCGGTGACTCGGAATCACAGACTGGATCACCTGATACGCCGTGTCCACCAGCATTCTTGGGGCAGCGCCTGCAGGATTGCCGGTCTCGGAGGTGCCCATCACCGCGGTGATAGTGGCCCTGTTGTCCCCCTGCCTCACAGTCTGGGCACCTCTGTTGCGGGCAGTCCACCCCCCCACGCGGCGTGCGTCGTTGAACGCAGCAAGAACCATTTCCACTCCGTCGTTCCCCGGGAGGAGCCTGTGGGCTATCTCGAACGCTTTGTTCACCGCAGACACCATAATGTCGTTGTACTCGTTCTGGCGAATCGTGGGGACGCTGGACAGCAAGGCGATGAGCGCCTGGCGAATGTCGGGGTCTGCCCGGAGCCTTCCCTTCAGGACCTCTGCGGGCATCCTGCACGCCACGCAATTGACCATGCTGGCAGCAAAGAACGTCGCCGGATCGTCGCCCCGGATTGCCTCCGCGAGCATGGCGTCGTCGACGTCCAAGCCCGCAAGGGCAGAGCCAGCGCCCCCTTCGGGAGTGAAAGCCCAGGTCCCGTCTCCGTTCTCGGTCACGAGCATGGAGCTGTACATGTGATCCATATGGAAGCGGACCCCAACAGCTGCGCTCGCGGTATGACCCGCCAAACGGGTGACGGAGTTGGACACGAGGACCGCATGACTCTGGCGGGTGAGCACCGGCGTGGCGAACATGTAGTCGGGTGAGCACCGGCGTGGCGAACATGTAGTCGAGCTCGTCGTCAGCCGCCATGTCGCGGAACGCAGCGATCGCCCGCGACATTTCTTCGTCGCTGTTGGTGCTCCGATCGCTTTCCGTAACTCGATAATCGCCGGACCCAAAAGCCGCCATTCCTAGCCCCAGGATCGAAACGGTGTCCCCTGCTGTGCCCGGTTCAGGTCTTGAGCCAAAATGGCTACGGTTTAGGGGTTCAGGGTTTAGGGTTTAAGGGTTTAGGGGTTTTCGCCTCTCACATGGCTTGGGTTTAGAGGTTTAGGGTTTGGGGTGTCTTTTCTGTACACATTGAAGTTTCCTCATTTTAAGCTTGAGAATTGAAATTAACTGTCTGGTTGTTGTGCACTTTTCTTGTTCTTCCTATTTCGTCTTGCGGTTGTTTGAAGGAGTTGGGGGTTATATGGGGTTTGTACTGGGGTGTATCATGGTGTCTCAAGGGGTTGGAGAAGGCTTAGACAGTTTCTGGGGAGGGGTTCGCTGTTTGTGTCGCGGTTGGTATCGGGTTGCAGAAGGTCGCTATACGAACGTCTATTAGCCTGAGATAAGGGTTCTATAGGGTCTTGAGGGATTGGGGTTTGGGGATTAGGACTAGGGTTCTGGGCCGCTTTCACAGTTCTATAAGGTCCGGGTTTAGGGGTTTGCTCTTGGAGGGTATGTTGGGTTTGTGGTTCGTTTGTTTTTGGGCCGGTTTCACATATCCTTGTGCATGAAAGACATGGCAACGTCAACTCAGCAAACTGGCGACGACTAACCCTGCAGGGCTTCGCAACTTGGGTTTAAGACTTAGGGTGTTGGTTCCATTTCAAGGAGGGTTTTGAGCTTGGATTCCTGGATGTAAGGATGAAGGATACAGCAAGCAAGTAAGCTGTCAGTAGGCTTATGTGTTTAACCCCCAATCTGGGTTTCCATGATTCTACATCTAACCTATTTGCTCTGCCTAGGCGCGCTTCGTGCCAGAATATAAGTGCCTTACTGATTAGGACCAGTTTTTGGGGTTGTGTTTTAGCGTACCAGTAGAAAGGAACCTCAGGAATACTGCTGGGAACTATTCATGCTTCTACATCATCTTCTTAATCCTCAAGAAACCGCGCTCTCGCACCTTGACAAAATCCCTTGCAGAAGCCTCCAAGAACCCGTATAGAATCCTACAGGACAACATAAAGATTCAACATGGTGGGTTTTTGGCAACGATTTCGTTGAATGATCTGCAGTGACTCCTCCCCAAAATCAAAAAAAAGCCGTCATACGGCTTCATCGTTCTAAGAGCACAAATTTGCGAGACCTATGATTGCACTCACGAACTGAAGAAACCACAGTGTACTGCATGACTAACTACATTCTTTCATACAGGTCTAGTTCAAGTAGTCGACGTACACTTTGTAAATGGTCCCAAAAAGCTGTTTTGCGCTCTCCGGTAGAAACTCTAAATTCCTTCACGAAGCCCTAAAGAAAACTACATTATGACTCATTTAACTGCTTGGGCCACGGACTGAGGTCCACTACGGCACCCTACACTGCCAGGATTAAAGACTAAACCCCTGAACCCTAAACACCTAAACCCCTGAACCCACGTCATCCGGCCTTGTGGAACGATCTAAAAGGGGAAGCTTCGTCGCGACGTAGGTTGACCACTTCTCCTCGGGGCACCGCGGATTTACGCACTTTCTCCTTGGACTCTCTCGCTCTCTCTGGCTCTTTCCCTGCCTAGTTTTTCCATCCTTACCACGTAGCAAGGGCCCCCCGAATCGGCGAATCTAAACTTTCCAGAGAAATTGCCATCTGGCAATCGACATTTATCATATATTCTAAACCCCTGGCCCATTCCCTAAACGGTTTCGGCCTTTTCTTTAAGGAAGCCAAGCATCCACTGCACTGACTTCGTCCGTGTAGGTTACCTCGGCTGCTCGGCATGAGCTGCTCGAAAAAGGAACAAAAGCGATGTCCCGTGCAGGATGGTAGTAACGACCTGACCTTTCGGTGAAGGTTGCCCACAGATCTTTGACAATCTTTAGTCGCAACACTAACCCTAAGCCCAAAGCCTCCCTGTACCAAAACCCGACACTTGCACTCTCACACACACAAAGCCAAACCTTCAACCCTGCTGGGGAATCTAGGGTGTACGGGTGTTAACGCCCCTGCTCCACTTCGGTATCTGTTTCAAGAGATCAACAAACTTTCCGTCGCAGCGTACTTGGGAGGCGGAATCTCAACCGAGGTTGGTCACTATCACCAGCCCCTTCGCACTGCCGGGCCGCCGGCCACATCAGCATCTTACAGATGCGATATATGGATCCCATGCCGCCTGTCCACTCAGGGCTCCGTTGCTGGAAGGAGTCCAGTAGGAAACACAGCAATACATCCAGAACCCAAACCCGAAACGCTGAAATAAAACATGGTCTCGGGCTTCGTCCTTGGGACCTGGACCATCACCAGGTTGTTGGGAGAACCCTCAACCCTAAACCCTTAACCCCAGACCCGAACCCTAGACTCAAAAGCTCGAACCTTTAACGCCTAAATTAAATTCCTGAAGCCCGCAGCATCCAGCCCTCGGGACTTACTGTAGTACGAAGGTAAGTTATGACATAAGTGGATAACCCCAACTTAGCAGAGCGTACCCCAGGGGAGGGGGAAGTGTTCCAGTTCGAGCGGGGGGGGGGGGGGCGAGTTCCAGTTCGAGTTCGAGTTCGAGTTCCAAGGAGTAGCAGCAGCAACATTTCGGCCGGGGGGGGGGGGGAGTTGGAGTTCCAGTTTGAGTTCGAGTTCGACCACCGACCGGGCGAGCGCAGGTTCGAGTTCGAAGGGCCCAAGGCCGAAGGGAATGGGAGGGTGGGTGGGGTGTGTGGAACTCGAACTCGAAGTGGAAGTGGAACTGTTCCAGTTCGAGTTCGAGTTCGAGTTAGGGTGGGGTTCCTAATGCAACTTAGGGTACCTATGACCTTCCTCACCTTCCAGCAAGCCCTAAGACGGCCCCAAGCCCTAAACCCCGCTCCTTTCAGCAATCACTACGACGCCGAGCCTGTGCGCTTCGGAACCTCCTCCTCGACTTCAGCCGCTGGGGGGCCACACAGAAGACGCTTGACCTCCCCGAAGTCATGATAAGGATGCCTCTAATCATAAAGCTGTTGCGCTCTCTGCTTAACCCCGGTGTATAGGGGTCGGAACGCTGAGGAATACTGTGCCTGATGGGCTCTACAACGACCACCCTGTAACGTACACCCAAAGCCCTATGTTAATCACCAAGGCCCCCATATTTCAATCCTTATAAGTCGTGTGAAACCCCCAAGATGCCTGCAAAACCCGACAAAGCCCTGATGTGTATAGCAACGGTGGTGGGGCCCTGAAGCCTTGTCAATTACAGGTTGCAGCCATAGGGACCCTTTTAGTAGACCAAACCCTAAACCCCTAAACCCCTCAACCCTAAACCCTTTCAGCAAACCCGGTGTCTTTGCGGCCCAAAGCCGCGAATTCTACCTGGAAGCAGGTGCCTGCTCGACACACCAGTCGCCGAGGATGCCGACCGGATATCCTTGAAAGTCACTACTTAGAGGATCATGGGACGTAGTAACTAGGGTTATCAAAAGGTAACTATAGTGATAATCATATATTTACCTCCAATTAAGGTACTTATAACCTCGCTTACTTACTAAGTCCCATGATCCTCCCAGTAGGGTTTCAGCACTCACAGCTAGGACAAGCTTGGCGAGAATTCGAGTCTGAACAGCTCGAAACCATGCAAAAGCTTACGGCTTTGAGGCATCATTCTAATGTCCCCCAACATATTTTCCATAGGGCTGGGAAGCTACGTTGCGCTACATTGGTTCGGAACTTGGGGTTTGGCGTCTAGAATTGGCCCCGCAGGAAACGCGATTCGTGACACGTCAGCAAACTACGCCTTCCCAAAACAGAATGGCTTAGGGTGCAGGGCTTAAGGACCTGTGAACCTCGAGACTAGCGGTTTAGGGACCTCAAACCCTAAAGTAAAAGCCAGAAAGTTGGAATATGATTATCCTAAGCCCTTTATGGTAAATTATAAGGTATCCTACCCTGAAACCATATTCCAACTTTCTGGAGTTCCCTTTAAGCCCTTTCCGGCCCGACCCAAAAGCCGCATAAAGCCCGCAGCGCCTGCCAGGATCGACACGATGGGGCCGCAGATAATGAGCAGACGACTCATCTTCCTGGGCGCAAGGCTTACCTTGGGTTAGTAGGGAATGGAAGAATGGTAGTAGTAGTAGTAGTAGTAGTAGTAGTAGTAGTAGTAGGAGTAGGAGTAGGAGTAGGAGTAAGAGTAGGAGTAGTAGTAGTAGTAGTCGTCGTCGTCGTCGTGGTGGTGGTGGTGGTAGTAGTTAGTAGTGGTTATCGTTGTACCCCATTCCTCCATTCCCTACTAACCCGAGGTAAGAAGACTGTCAGGTAAGTCCGGTTGGTGGAGTCTTGAGAGTAGCGTTTAGGTTTCAGGGTTCCGGGTGTGGGGCCAAGGCCCCAAGGCTTGAGGTGTCAGCTCTACATTCTCAGGGTTAAGGTTTATCGATGTCCATCGAGTAGGGTTTCGGGTGGGCTGAAAGCTGGTTGGAAATGGAAATTCAAAGGTACTCACAGCAAGACCATGAGCACCTGTTTGATTACAAAACTCAATCTCCTTCATTCGCGACTGGGGTCTCGTCTCTTGATGAGTTGTAACTTTAGCTACCCTACCTGTAATCCCAATTATAAGTATAATTACGCATGAACCTCCGAGTAGAGCAGGATGAAGGTTCCCACTATCTCGACTCCCCGACGCCGGACCGCCGAGATGCAGCGAGAAGTGGTAGGCCACTGCTGCAAACCTGGGTCGGGACCGCGACAGGGCTTTTCGGACCTCCTTTTTTACATCTGCCAACCCTGTCTCCAGAACGGCATCCATCAACAAGTTTAGGCCAGAAAAAATGGATAGGTTTAAGGATTGGGGCTTAGTTGCTCAAGGCTTAGGGTTCAGGGATCAGGGTACGTCCGTGCTTGGTAGGGGCGCCTCACCTAAGACCAGCACCCATGAGCTGGAAGGCTACGATGGCAACCCAAGCTGAGTCTTCGGGATGCTGCTCAAGGTAGGCGTGGTCTGATATTGATATGATTATCAAGCTCAAAACAGATGCCACTCGTAAGCCGTTCGAAAGCTAAGAGACTCTAATCGATAACACCCTCAGAGCATCCGCTGAAGCGGCCGAGACTAATTATCAGAACAAGGTTAAGGGCATAGCACGCTGCGACTCTACACGAAGCACAGCAAGAAAAAATTAGATTGTTTATGATTGCTGAGAATTCTACGATATGCTTCGGGGTTCGGGGAAAAGGTTACAGGTCTGGCAGCTTTGAAACATTGTTTGCATCACAGCCACAAAACAGGGAATATCTTGGACGGTGTCCGCTGGTGCCAGCAGAAGAAGAGACCGACGAAGGCAAAGTACCTCTCAGATGACATGGCATTTGGGTCGAGACTGCTTCATATTAGGGGCCTAAATAGTTACCAATACTATTTTAGGGGGTTCCTTATTATAGTTATAGTATGATGGGTCCCAAAACCCTGTTCTAATTATTAAGGCCCCTATATGGGAGTTTCCGAGAACAGGGGACCCTAATATAGCACCCTAAATAATAGGATCCTCATTATAAGGACCCCCAAATAAGGTACCCCCAATTTTTGGAAACTCCTATATCAGGGCTTGGGGCCTTAGGGTTTGTGGGCGTCAGGCTCTGGTCTGAATCGATGGGCGGAGAGGAGGCAGAAGTACCTGCACGCTAACTGCAGGGACATTGAGCTGCAGTAGTGTAGCTTCACTTAATCGAAGACTAGGATACCCAGTAACCTAAGAATAAAAAGGCCTCTCTTTTTGGTATTGGGTAACTTTATAAGGAACCTAGGACTACAAAAAGGGAATAAGGGTACTACTGGGCATCCTAGAAGATCAGACCTGTGCCGGATGAAGATTCTTGGCCGCCTCACAACCCGAACTTCGCATCCTAGACCCTCAACCCAAGACCCCCAAACCCTGAACTTCTCATCCGACACGATTGCCACACCCCTTCAAGGAACAATCCAGGGCTCTCACATCCTATCCTTCTAGAACCAAGTGCTCATTGTAAGGTCCGACATGGGTGTATCCGGATATCCTACAGAAAATACCGAGAAATCCTTTGTTCAACAAAGCCTGGGGACTAGCCTGCCTCATA
The DNA here is from genome assembly GCA_905221615.1 of Symbiodinium sp. CCMP2592. NCBI lineage: Eukaryota > Dinophyceae > Suessiales > Symbiodiniaceae > Symbiodinium > Symbiodinium sp. CCMP2592. The sequence continues at coordinate 930,355 of CAJNDT010000868.1, forward strand.
ATTAGAACAGGGTTGCGGGGATTCCTTGTTGTAACTTTAGAAAAATATACCCCAAACCCTGTTCTAATTTATTAACGCCCCTACATTTTTCAAGCCCGCCTCGGAGTGCCCAGGTACATGTCGTAGGCCTGATCGCTCGCAGCCTCGCGCGGACTCAGGATGTCTGCCAGAAGCCCCGAAGCCCTAATGCAGCGGGCCTTCATGATTAGCGCGCTATAAGAATGGGGCTTTTGGGGCTCCTTATGACCATTATATAGTAGAAGATGCCCCGAAACCCTATTCAAATTGTTAAGGCCCTGTATTAAGCTTCAAATCCAAAGCCCCTTGTGCTACTGGACTCAAGTCTAGCCAGACCACGACTTTAACCGCAAACTCCCAATCTCGAGCCCTGAGCGCTAAATCCTGAACCGGAACATTAAGCTCCAAAACCTGAAACTTCAAACCCTCACACCGCACTGTAACGTGCTCACGACCAAGTGTTCCTGCAAAGACCTGTCAATAACAATAACGATAAAGATGATGGTGAGCAGCAGTAGCAGCCGGCAGCAGAAGCAGCAGCAGCAGCAGTAGTAGTAGTAGTCGTCGTCGTCGTATACATATGTACGTACGTACGTAGGTGCGCAGTATGTGGTAGTCAGTACAAAGAGCAGTAATCGTGGAAAACTAGCTTTACTGCCATTGGCAACAAAAGCAATGGCACTTCTTGTTGTATGACACTGATGAACATGACAATGGCAATGGTAAGGCAAATGATACAATCGCGTATTCGTGGGGTCATGGCTGCCCTGTATCGGTATTCAAGGATCCGATTCACGAAAACTCCTGACCCAGTGGACCATGCATGCATTAGGCGAATGTGCAAGACCAGCCCTTCGCAACATGGCAACTCATGGAGTATGCACGTGAATGTCGCTACAACATATCTACCTCATCTCAACCATAATAACTGTACATTAAGGTTACCCTGTGGCCAAGTACAAGTAAGTCACCTGAGAAGCTGCGATGGCTAGGCATGGGGAGTTTCTTCCTAGCAGGCTGCAAAAATCTAGAAAGCACCACCCTGCACCCTGAACCCGTAACCCTGCTTCCTAAACGCAAAAGCCGCCAAACCCCATTTATAGACCTCTGAAGCGAACAAGAGTTTGGAGCTCCGGCAGAGGCCTGATGTTCCGCCACTGAGTCCACCAGAGGGTTCCTGAAGATTTTGGCGGACACTTCAGGCTGACATTGAGGCCTTCGACCTTGATGCGAGAACTGCCAAACTTTGACCAGCAGGTTCATGGTTTAGAGTGTCACCCTACCACATTACATCTCGGACCCTAAAGCCTTACCAGCCCCCAATGCCGATCTGGGCGCCCGGAGTCTCCAACCTCCTGTTAAGTCAGGAATGCCCCTTCAACCATGTTGAGGATCTCTGTAAAATTTAAGGCATGTTGCCTAATCAAGGCCCTTTTGCGACAGGCTGCTCTCGCCCGGAACAGAGTCGCCGAAGCCCTAAACCGAAACACCCTTTTGGAGTCTCTGCATCAGTCCGAGCGACCCGGTCTTCCGGTGTTTCAGAAAGAGGCCGCGGATTCGCGCGGACCACGGCGAGAAGTAGTTGAGCCTCGGCTCGAGGGCTTTGAGAGTTTAGGGCCCGGCACGCTTCGTGTTACAATTACAGGCTTGGGGCTCCACGAATCCGCATGTCTGGGAGATGAAGACACTGAAACACTACACAGCGAGGACGGCAGACGTGTGCCCGGGGTTGTGCAAAATCATTCTGCGAGCCTGCCTGCGAGCCCTAAACCCTAAGCTCCACATCTAAAAAGCTCAAAGCTCAACCCCAAAGCCCCACAAACAGAGGTAAGCCCCACCCTGGCTCTTGGTAGGGCGGTGGGTTATTGGCGGTTATGGGATCACCGCCAAGAACCGTATAAATAGGCATTACTTCCCCATTCCCCATCCAGCGCCAGGCCCTAAGCCCTTGTTTGCATCAGGACTTGTGCCTGAATGGAGCACACGGACGTTCAGGCCCCAAATCCTACAAACCCTTCTTTGCTGCTCCAGGGCTGCCATAAACCCGAAACCCTCACCTAAGCCCCAAACCCTATTCAGAACTAGGGAGATGGTGGCATCACAAGGGGCTGCATCAGCGCCCAGCAGACGCCGGCCGCCACCTCAGCAAATCGCCGAGGCCCGGAGCAGTGGAGTTGGGTTTTTAGGGTTTGGGGGTTCGGGTTTAAGAAGTAGGGTTCGGGTTCAGGTAAGCAGGCCTTAGGGTTTAGGGTTTCGCGGTTTTTAAGGTTTGGAGGCTCGCGTTTAAGGCTTGGGATTTAGGGTTCTGGTTGAGGGTTTGGGGGGGTTTAAGGGTTTCGGGGGGTTGGAACAAAGGGTGTGGGGTCCTAGGCTTTAATTTGGGGTCTGCGCTAAGTGCTCCGATTGAGAGCTGGGGGCTGTTGACTCGGGATTAGGGTGCTAGGCTCTTGAGTTTGGGGGTTCAAGGAACGCGTCTTTCAGAGCCGTGAGCCTACCTCTTTGACCCCAATTTTTTCGACATCCGGCCCGAGGTCCTGCGACAACAGCCCCAACCACGGAATCCCAAAGCCCCAAACTCAGACAATTCAGGCGAGGCTTGTGTCTTGATGACGGCGAAATGAAAACTCACAGGGGGACTGGCCACACAACACACTCAACCCCGAATGCCGAACCGCACTACAACAAGGTTGGGCTCAGGATTTAGCATAAACTCTTGCCCAAGAAGGAGGGTCAGGGACTGATCCTGAAGCTCTAGAGATCCCGCCGAGCGGCGGAGCTGCAGGGCTTCAGGGCTTTGGGCTCGGGATTTTTGGATTTAGGGCTCCGAGCCTCGGGGGTGGCTAGGTTCAGGGTCTTCTCTGCCAAAGCACCACTCCAATAGACACGAAGACGGCCACCCGGAGAAGGCAGAATCTGTCGGCCGAGGCAGAAGTGGTTTCCAGCTTGGGGCCAGGGCAAGAGTTTGAGAGTTGAGGATGTGGCCCCTCGTCACACATTCCAAGTTCACAACTGAAGGCTCCTGTAGGTCAAAGGGGCCCCAGATTGCGTCATGTGCCCAACAAACACCACAACATCCAGGACTGGCTTTGTATCATCTAGGATACCCAGTAACCTAAGAATAAAAAGGCCTCTCTTTTTGGTGTTGGGTAACTTTATAAGGAACCTAGGACTAGAGAAAGGGAATAAGGGTACTACTGGGCATCCTAGTCATTGTCAGCCAAACTACGGAAAATTCTCAGCTTGAACTCCGCAGGGCATCAAGCCTGCAACTATGCATCTGAAGCCGCCTGACGCTTCCACATTGCATGCTATCATGTGGGTAGTTGTCAAGATTACTGTAGGGTCCCTTTTGGGGTACCTTAAATATAAGGTGCCGTAATATATTAAGAACCCAAAAAGGGACCATAATTTTGACAACTACTACCCATGTGGGAACTCAACACAGCCTACAAACGAAAGGTTGCTACTCATGTGTGTCCACTGGCTCACTCACGCGAGCCGCACACAGAACAGTGCTGTCCCACTAAACCATTTAGGAGAAGGCCTGAGACCGCTCATGGTTGGAGCTCGCCGCCGACGGTACAGGTCGCAGAGTTCTAAAACCTGCATCTGGGAAGCTAAGATGGAGTCTTTTAGCTTCTGAGGGTTCAGGAATTACGATGGGTTTCGGGCTCAGGGGGTTCATGTTTTAGGGTACAAGGCTGCTTTGCTGTGTGGCCAGGACGAGGCCCGCATAGCAGCTATGACCACAAATCAAAACCAAGCCACTCTCAGTCAGCAAAAACAATAGCTAATGCTAAGATGAAGGAATCCTCGCGTTGGAAGACGCACGCAAAGCTGAGAAGGTTCGGGACTCCCTGGATTGAAAAGCGCCACACACTGCGAACCCATGCCTTTGCCGTCCGCACTTCTTGTCTGTTGCAGGCAAATGGTTGGAGAGATAATCGGGACTCGTGTCGGTGCATCTTTTCGCATTCCACCCCATGCACTTCTGCATTTTGGACAGCCAAGGTAACTCTAATAAAGGCTTCCTCCCGAGCGCCTGAAAGCCGAGGAAAACCGCTAGCGAGGGCATCTGCTCGATCGAGCGAAGTGGCGTCCTGCGGCGGCAGGGCAGGTCTTGCACATGAGCGGACTTTGGGGCGTCCCGACCCAGCAAGACTGTAGGCAGACATGGAAATGCAGCAGATGCAAAGCACCTTCTCGAGTAACCCCCACTGAGGTTCCATGTGCACCCCTACCTGTGGGGGGCAGGATCGTACGCTTAAGGGTGGCATTGAGAATAGGAGCCTTGGTACATGGGGAAACTCTAGAAACTGCAACACCCCAAACCCCTGCAGCCTTTGTCCTAGTGGGTTCGGGATTTAGGTTGTGCGGCGTAAAGGTATTGGGGATAGGCTTTAAGGCTTAAGGCTTGCATCCGTCAGGTTTGCGCTTTTGGAAGTAACGGGAACTCCAGAAAGTTGGAATATGGATTAATGGTAGGATCCCCTATAATTTACCTTAAAGGGGTTACGATAATGATATTCCAACTTTCTGGCTTCTACTGTAGCCCGGTCCAGCTGACCACAGGCACCAGGGTCGCCAGAGCTGTCCCCAGGGCGTACCTCGAGCACTCGGGGCGGCCTTGAAGTCTGAAGCTACTAGGCTGTTTAGGGCTTTAGGGTTTAGGGTTTTAAGGTTTAGGGTTTTAGGGTTTAGGGTTTTAGGGTTTTAGGGTTTAGGGTTTTAGGGTTTAGGGTTTTAGGGTTTAGGGTTTAGGGTTTAGGGGTTTAGGGTTCTGTTTTTTTTTGAGGGCCCTTTTCCTCCTAAGGCTTACGGTTTCGGCTTCAGGATTGAGGTGTCTCGGGCGTTTCTGCAGCACAGCAAAAGCCTTAACCCTGAGTTTATTGACTTCTTCACTTCTTACTTAATCGGTCGTTCGACTTCTGCACGTCATTTACCTTCTACCTGTTCTGATTGAGCACATACTCATCTGTTGACTCGTGCACATGTGTGTTGCTTCGTTGCCACAGTGCTGCCCAGTTACCTGTCAATGCCCAACATACCCTGAGCCCGTTTCCCTTCCCCTAAACTCTGAACCTTTCCAGCAAACTTTACCCGACAGATGTTTGTTACCCAGCCGGAGGCATGACTGGGTTCTTGTTTAGAAATTTAAGTCACCATGGTTTCCTGACTATGGTAACTTACAAGAACCTAGAACTTGGGCCTTACCAAACCAAGGGGCCACAGCGAGTAGGCGCGGTAGAGGCCGGAGTTGTACTTGCCCAGGCCCACTAGCACTGCTGCGTGGAGCCCGATCAAGTTATTCACCTATGGCGTGGTGCTGTGGGCTCTGGAAGTGATTCCCTAAAGCCCAACGAGGTCTCTCTGAAGTAAACCTCGAAGCTGAAGCCTAAGCCCCAAACACCCAATTTTGAGGAGGGGCTGCACTTGACAAACCATCCTAGACGGACAAAACCCCTAGCAAACCCTGACCTCTTTTGACTATACTGAACTTGGACCCCTAGCAAGTTCTAACTTCGGCTGTTTCTTAGGGTCTTAGGGATTGTAGGAACCAAAACTAAAAGTTATTTCTAAGTACCCCTAGCAGCCGAAGTTGAGGGTTTCAACCTCGGGTCTTCGGATTGGGCTGAGCAGCAAAGATGTACCCGCCCCAGGTCGCCACGGCACTCGCCTCGGCGGCTGAGAGCTTCGGTGGCAGAATCTTATTAAATTAGTTCCGCCCCGTGCCTTTCTTGTTGGGTGGACGGCTTTTTTTAATAGGGGCTTTCAAGGATTCAAAGGGTTCGATGCGGCAATTTAGGCTTGCAGGGATATGGGGTCAAAGCTCTGCGGTGTTGGGTTTACAGCTTCGGTGGTTTGTGTGCATCGGTTTTCTGCTGGTCTGTCAAAAACACCTCGCGCACCTCGTCGTGTGGCCACGCGTGTGCCCTCGAGGCTTACTAGGCCCTACCTACAACCTTAACTTGCATGTGTCCCAGATGTCCACTGACAAACTTGCCTGAAGGTTCTTCGGTGTTCCTGTTGATCAGCCCGTTTGCCCCAAACTCTTGTGAACGATGTCTCTCTCTGAAGTGAAACCCTAAACCATAATATAGAATCATATACTATAATATACCATAATATGAAATAATATACCGTAAAATACCATAATATACTATAATATACTATAATATACTATAGTATACTATAGTATACTATAATCCACTGAGCCCCGGGCGTAGGCCAAGGCCGCCGGAAGAGCCCAGGGCCAGGACGAGGGAGCGCGCACCGAGCGGCACCAGAGCCTTGGGATTCAGGGTTCCCAGACACTCCAATATCCCTAAATAAAGGAATATACGTTAAAATCTGGTAAGGACTGTAATTTTAGGTATATTCCCTAATACAGGGATATGGAGTCTCGAGGTTTAAGGTTTCGGAACTCACTCTCGGTCTTGCCTAAGGTTTGGCGGGGGCTCTCAACAGGGCGGCTTTGGGTTTAGGGATTTAGAGGTTTAGGGTTTAGGGTCTAGGGTTTAGGGTTGCGGGTTTAGGGATTTAGAGGACGGAAGCTTCGTTAGCTTGCTTCTCAAGTAGATTCACGCGGGCTTGTCCGGCTTCGGTTTAGGGATTTAGAGGTTTAGGGTTTGCTTGACGCTCACACTCGGAGGTTTAGGGGTTTTGGGGGTTTGGGAGGTTTGGGGGTTTGGGGTTCGGTGGTTTAGGGGTACAGTACAAGCCAGAAAGTTGGAATATCATTATCGTAACCCCTTAAAGGTAAATTATAATAATTATAGGGGATCCTACCATTAACCATATTCCAACTTTCTGGAGTTCCCTTTAAGTTCAGGGAGAAGGTGCTCTTCCCATGCATGGGTTCATAACTTTGAAACCACGACAAGGACGTGAAGTCTAAGACGACTGTATAGTAAGACCCCCATGTGAAGTTCAGGGGTTTGCGTGCTTGGAACTTCGAGGGCTCTTATAAGGGGGTTTGCAAACAAACGTCCTTGATGAGAGTCTTTATTTTGACAGGCTTTAGCTTCAGGGGTTTCGACACACAAGGCAGGCAAAGCTTCAGGGGATGAAGGGCTTCCAAAGCTCTTTACAGAGGTAAGCCTGCAAAACCCCTACCCAAAAAGTCGTGGGACAACTCACAAGCTACGTCGGAGAAGCAAGAAGGCAAGGTGCCAGAAGGCTGTACAGAATGCGGCCATTGCCACGCACTCGTTGTCAAACTCTCCTGGCAGCGCATCTTTGCGGCTTAAATGCGCATTGGGCCGGGGTGATTTTCATACAGTGTAGTGAGGGTACAATCAGGGCTGAAAGCTGAAGAAGATAAAGGGTCTCATCGGGTTGCCATTTTGCTGAGGTTTTTGGGCTCAGAGGTGCAGGTCTGCGAGGTTCGACGTCGGTGGGCTTAAGGGTGCAGGGCGGGGGTTTTGAGTTTCAGCTGAGTGTGTTAGGCTTGTAAGTTTACGTCTTCACTGTCTCCAATTTACTGCTTTGGGGTTCAGAGTTGTGGCTACGACCCAATCTTGAAAGGGCTCTCGCTACAAGAAGCCTAAACCACCTACTCCGTACACCCCGAAGAAGTTGTGGGGGCCAGTTCTCTTTCGGACATTGTATCTGTCATTAGGGCTGACCTTCTAAGGGCTGTGATGAAGGCCATATTATGACCCATAAAAAGCACTTTTTTCGTTCGTCCACGGCAAGAAGTTCAAAGGCCTTGTATCTATTGTACCTCACGGACCGTTCCTTCGCAAAAAGGACCTTGCAATTCGAAAGGTATTTCGCGACATATTATTCTATAGGTTTTGGGGTGCTACAGGGAGATGACCGAACTAATTCCTCAGGCCCAAAACCCTAACCCTCAACCCCAAACATTACAGGGTTTCGGAGGTCGGGGGCTTGCTGAAGTGCGGACATTGGGAGTGTATCATGTAGGGGTAGAACAAGGAACCCCAAGTGATAGGGTTGGCAATTATGCAGGCTTCTATGTTCAGGGCTCCCCCAAATTCCTAACATGTTATTAAGGCCCTTCCGGTAGCCCTCCCCAGAGAACCCAATACCCCTTAATTAAGGAATGTACCTTAAATCATAATATTAAAGCCTATATAATTTAAGGTATATTCCTTAATTAAGGGGTATTGGGATCTCTGGGTCTTGGGCATCTAGGGGACTCTGCCGGCTTCGCGATTTGCTGCACACTCCCAGGCTCTAACCTCCAACTCCGGGTGACACCATCACCTCCTTCCTCTCGCTGCTCAGAAACGAGCTGCATTTTGGGGGCCTTTCTAACTGGAAAGGTGTTTTGGGATTGATGGTTCTGTAAGTATAATAGGGAACCCCACGGAGCATCTTGTACCACTAGGTTCACCTGCGCAACCCCTTAATCCCAAACCGGAAACCTTCACCATCCGTAACCTGCAGCAGGGAGGGTGAAGAAATCAAAACTCGTCTGTACACGCAGCGAGGGTATCTGGACCCCTCAATAATACACGATAGCACCACAAAACTCGGGCCATGTATGTACTCGTCTACCCCGGGATCATTGGCTCAGTTGGGTCATTGCTCCTGGCAGCGCCTCACTTCCACGGCAACGGACCCAAAAACTCTCCGTTTGTGGTGCCGATGGCCTGTATCCGATTCTGGTCCTGCTTGGTGGCGACGAGCTTCACGCGCACGGCGACATCACGTCGTATCCAGGAGGTGCCGTCGCCGGACATGAAGGAGGCGCTCCCGGTGGTTTCGGCCTCGGAGTAGTTCCAGCCCTCCGGTAGGAGCGACTTCGAGACGAATACCCGGGCGGGGCCGACCTCACAGAAGAAACCCAACTTGTTGAGCTCCGTGACGACTGCGTCGACCACCTCATTCTTGAAAAGCTGCAGCACCAGGGCATTGTACTTCATGGGCACCATGATCAAACCAGTCCCTTCATGCAGCTTGCCTTTATCTGTGGGTTCAATCTCCTTGACACTGATGATGAGCCCGGCTTTGTCTTGGACGGTGCCTTCTATCTTTTGACGCAACTGGTCTAGGAGATACTCGTGATACCCGGGCCCACAGTGCTCCGGTTTCACTAGGAGGTACGTCTCGAGCTGCATCAGAAAGAACCTTACTTCTCCAACTTCCCAGGGCAATACAAAGAGTTGCTTTTTGGGATTCTTGTCTCTAGTTCACTCCAGTGTAGTACCCCTTCGACTAGCTCGCACACAAACCCTTATAGAAAAGTGAACTCTGCATGCTAGGCGAGTCAAGGAACATGATCCGCCCACCTCTTTCGACGAAGCTCCGGCGTTCGCACGGCGAGAACTCAAGAGGTGGACTTCCGACTATGGCACGAAGCAATCAGCCCTGAACCCCCCAAACCTAATACAGGGGCCTTAATAATTACCTATACTCTTTGGTCCTATGCTAATTATTAAAGCCCCTATACTAAGGTTCAAGCCTCTGGTTCGCAACCAGGTCGAAGGCAGGGCAATGTCAGGTGGAGGTGTGGAGCTGCAAGTTTATCGGTTGGGATCTCCCGTGGTGTCAGGGACTTGAGGAGTTTAAGGCTCTGACTTCAGAGCTATTTAGACTGTGCTGGTGAAGGCTCAGAGATGGCACAGGAAATCTTGACGCTCAAGGCTTTTGGTTGGTCTTTGGCTGCAAAGTCTTTGGCTATGTCTCTTCATCCTTATGCGCCCGATGGCTTGAGCCGTGGTCATCGAATTCGTCACTCACACTAGGCCATTGCCTCCAAGCCACACAACCGAGGGGCTGGATGTGCAGAAACACTTCTGGAGCACTGGAGGAGGGATGACCCGAGGGATGAAGGCACCAAAAACATCACTAACAGGAACAAAACCATGCTGGTGCTAACCTGTCCGCCAGGCCCGGTCCAACTGGAGCATCCATTCTCTTCTCCGGCTGTCAACAATTCTCTCGCGCTCTCCGTCTCTTTCAACGAAGCCTAAACATGCGCAAAGCTTCCACTTCCGGCCGAATGAGACAACCCATTGACTAAGTGCTCATCCGAAACCATAGGGTCCTGTCATCGAGCGCATCAAGTGCGCGGGAATGATGGCCATCACCACTGCGGCAGCTACACCCGCGCCGGAGCTTTCCGACACCTCCAGCTTGAGGCTGAGACCCTGTAAGCCCTAAACCCTCAACACCAGCCCCATTATTCAGAACCCTTCCGCCCTAAATCGCAAAACGCCTAGGCGCCGAATCTTAAACCCCAGGGGCACTTTTGATTCAGGGACCTCCATAATGCCGCTGGAGGTTCATGGGCAGCTATAAATGGAGTAGAAGCCCCCCTATAAGGGTTTACCGGCTATAGCTGAAATGACCCTACATACATCACCACTTCTTACTACCTATGAACATCCGAGTATGATGAGTCCAAGCGTGGCTCTCTCCAACAGCCCCTCTTGTGGGCTTAATGATTCAAACTTAGATTCCTGTTTTCGACTGTTATTACGCCCCATACACTCGTCGATTGCCATTGGGGTTCTGGAGTCTTGGAACTAATTCTTGTTGAACTTATCATGATGTTGATGATCACCTCAACCACAATAAACCAAGGTCGGTATCCATCATCATCGTTTCAGTGGTGGCCTCCATGGGGCGCTGAGGCCTAAAATATGGCATCCCGCTAGTAGAACTTATGGTAGATTCCAGATGAAGGCTAGACCCTTTCATAAACCAAGCAACATATCAAAGCCCTGCAAAACGGCTAGGCTAGACAGACAATCAGAATAATGAGGCGAATAAGAAGAACAGAAATCAGAAAAGCGGTGCTAGTCTTGATGCTGTTCTTATTATTATGATCATGAATTTCTTGTTGTTCCTGGTGCTGTTCCTGTTGTTGTTCTTGTTGATGTTATTGTAAGTGCTTCTTGTTGTCGCTATTGTTGTTGATAGTGTTGTTGTTCTTGTTGTTGTTGGTGGTGGTGGCGGTCTTGCCATTGTCATTGCCATCGTCAATGTCATTGTCATTGTCATTGTCATTGTCGTTGTTGTTGTTGTTGCGGTTGCTGTTGTTGTCTCCTTACAGTCATAGTTGTACCAAAACAAAAGCAAAAATCATGAGAAGAAGAAGAAAAGAATAACCGTATGTACACATACCACAAGAACAAAGCTGATTATTCAACAATGCAATCAACCATTTGATGGACTTCTGTCTCTCTCTGTCTGCCGTGCCATCATCCAAAGTCTCGCAATGCAAGGGCACGAAAACGCAGACACACTTTGCTCAAGGCCTCCCAGGTGAGTAGGAAGATGGCAAAGGTGGCCACAGCTGCAAGCCTCATCTGGGAGGGTTGCTCTCAGGCATCTGGGGCTAAGGGGCTTAGGGGCTCAGGGAATTAGGGGTGGTTTAGGGGTTTAGGGGTTTAGGGTTCAGAGCTTAGGGCTTAGGGTTTTCTGCTTTTCTCAGAAACGGGTTGAAAGGCTGGGGTTTAGGGTGTTAGGGTGCCGACTCCCAAAGGAAGCTCAGGTCAGGGCCAGGCGGGCACCATCACGCAGACCTCGTTCAAAGCAAATTCGAGAAAGGTAAACTTGTAGTCTGGGATTTGGGACTGTAGGGGTTTATACGTGGGGGTTTTGGGTTGACCGTGAGTTTGGGTCACAGCGTTTCCGTTCTCCCCCTAGAACCCCAAACCCCAAACCTCCAGAACCCTACGACCCCAGGAAGCGCAAGAGACCCCTAAGGCCCTAAGACCCCGGGAACCCTGAGGGCCCCTGCATCGTTGACGTTCATCGATGAAAACTCCGCCTTCCCGTGACCTGCAACCAGGGCTTGCACGGTGTGTGCTAGATGGACCTGGGTGATTAGAACCAGGTTCTGGGGGTATAGTACAATGGCATCTTGAGGAACCCTAGATAGTAAAAGCCCGATAGCACCGTAGTACACGGGTTTACACAGGGATTGCGAGGATCCTTCGGGATTCACGAGGGTTTAGGGTAATAGTCGTCGTCGTCGTAGTAACAGTAATCATAACTCAATAGCAATATTTAGAAGCCCCACTTACTACAAACATAACGAAGCACTCCCAAGACACACCCAGCCTGGGAGGTAGGAGATCCATCCCGCAGGCAGGGACTCCACCAGGGAGCTTGGGAGTTCCCACTTCAAAGGCGACCTCCTGGGCTTGGGGAGCACTCTCTGCGCTTGAAGCTTCGGGTTTAGGCTTTACGCTGTTGGAGGCTCGAGGGTTTAGGGTTTAGGGGGACTGCACCGCATGAAAGCGCGTTGAAGGTTTCTGGGCGCTGGAAAAAGTAGGGTTGTTGTGGATCTCCAATAAAGCAACCTAAACTTGCCACCTCAGCCCCCCAAAACCCAAACCCCAAAACTCTAAATAAAGCTCAACGCTTAAAACCTTAAACCCTTATGAACACCAAACCCTAAATCCCAAAACCCAAACCGTGTACCCTGAACCCACAAGGCTTGGCCGGGCGGCGGCGAGGGAAAGACCTTCAGGGCCCTCCAGATCCAAACCTTTTTGGGCTCAGGGTTTTTGTTAACTCCTTTTTCCTTCTGCCAAAGTCAAAAAGGCCTTCAGGGCTCAGGGTTTTAGGGTTTAGGGCTCAGGGTTTAGAGCTCGTTCGGTGGCGTTTGTGGCTTTACGTAAGTGTTGGGCGGTTCATTTGGTGCCTTGGTTTTGTTTCGTGGGTTGGGGGTTTAGCGGGTGTCAAGGCATGGGTTGTTGTAGGTTTATTGGGAGCTTCCGGACGTCTTGTTTCAGGGTTTAGGTGTGGGCTTTGGGCTAAGGGAGCCAAGTCTTTCCAAGCTTGGGGCGTCGGGTTCCTGCACAGTCTGCATGCGGCTTCTTGCAAACTTACGACCGGTAGGAGACGCCATATCATCGCAACGAAGCTCGGGAACAACAATCCATCCCCGAACATAGGGTTTCGGGATCTCCGTGCTGCTGAAGTTGCAGAGAGGATCTGCATGCCTGGGTAAATGGTGGTCCTCTCAGATCGTCGATTTTGGAAGTCAGGCTCCCAAGAATCAAGATCCCCTTTTTTTAAAAGAATCTAGCAGACAGAAACCCCCCAACAGTGTCCTACCAGGCAGTTTTAAAACTAAAGGGCTCCCTTTTCTGGATCCTTGAAACGGGTCTGGCTCAAGGCTACATGGGAGGCCGGGACTTGCTTGTGATCGGGCGTAGCTGAAGAAAAGCACACAGGGTTTCGGGTTCCAGAACCTAGAGTTCAACATAGACCCCTGGTCGACGACATCACTTTCTGTAAGGGCCTTCCTTCGGGATCCCTGTTTTCAATTTCTTGTGAGGTCGCCGGGTCATCATCAACCAGAGCTCTTGAAGTCCAGAGGTCGGGGCATCGGATTTCAAGGCTTTCTGCGAGGACATAGGGTGTAGTGCTGAGGGCGTGGACCGATGAATGCCCCCTGTGAAGCACAAAGCAAATGCTCAGAGCTGACAATCAAGGACCTTCAGAAATCGAACAGGGCTTCTACGGTAGATTCATGTAACAATTATTGGGACTAGCAAGAGATGTTGATATTGATTACAACCGTTTCTGCCTTGTTGAAAAGGTTAGGACTCTGGGATCTTCCAGACCTGTTATCCCAACATCCTCAAGCCCCCCGCCCCCCCGACCTCGGCTTTCTGACTGTCGGCACATGCCAGAGGCTGTCCCAAAACCGGAGACCCTAAACCTCTCTCTCTCTCACAGGCACTCGAAGCGGGAGACCCTAAACCTCAAGCCCCAAAACCTGAGCCTCCCTTCTGAGCCTGAGCCTCCCTAAACCCTAAGCCCTAAAGCCTAAGCACCCTTTTGCAAAGCCTATGCTGGGAAGTAAATGAGCGCCTAAGCCCTAAAGCTAACACCCAAACCCTAAACCCTAAACGATTCCCCGAACTGTCCCGATCGGCCGCCCGAGCGGATACCAACCTCAGCCACTGTGGGGCTGGGGAGGCTCATCAGGTTGTAGGTTTTTATTTGAGGTCTCTACACTTTAGGGTCTAGGAGTTTAGGGGGCTCATGAAGCTTTAGGCATTTTTAAAGTCTCTAGGCTTAGGGTTTAGGAGTTTAGGGTTTCGGGATGAGGCGCCAGGCAAGTCCCTGAATCAAGAAACTCCACGGCGGGGCTGATTGTGGACCAAATTTATCAGCCCTCCGCACGTACGAACCCATCGAGAACCTGGGCCTCAACCACTGGAAGCGATCTGCAGTGCAGTGTGCGATAGCCCTGCATTAACACAGACAAGACTTTCAGTAATCAATGTAAAAACCCTTTTCCCTAAACCCTTCATAGAACCCTTATGGACCCCTTTAAGGTGCGTTAGCTCAAACAGCCTTGTTTGAACGCGGGCTCTATGAGCCTAAACCCTAAACAGTGGGCCCTTTTTACACCTGGACTACGCATGTGAACCCTATACCCGCAACCCTAAACCGCAAACACAGGCCGATCGTCTCATGTAGTCGTACCAGTGGAAGAAGGCATGCCAGCCCTGCTTTGCCAGATACTTCGTGGCCCTCGCATTGAACCTGAGTCTCGGGTTGAAGGTAAACTGGTGACGACACCACTATAGGAGCAATCTTGTCTCTGATGCATGCGAGGTTTAGGGTAGGAGGTTAATCAAGGACTCTATTGCACCACTGCTCTGTCCTATCTACTTGTCGTAAAGACTGCCTTCTTTGTCTCACCAAAGAACTGGAGAGATCTTCGAGACGAACAATCAGACAGAAAGCGCATCTCCGCAAGCACGCCGCAAGTTGCCGGGACTCAAACCCCGTTACAGATACAGCCTCCGCCTCCTCTATTTCTTGTCACTGCTCCCGCTACCAGCAATTGCAATTGCCTTTACCACTGCCCATATACCTCAAGCCTAGTCCACTGGGGGAATGATGCCCTGGTCTCGCAGAAAATGGACGGCGGCAATTTGAGACCTGCCTTGGGCTTGGGGCATCGGAATAAAAGCCCAGGGCTTAAAACACTGATCAGAAAGTAGTTATATTGTGTATGTGTGTATATGTATATATATATACATGTATTACTATATACATACATATACACACATATACATATATCAAAACATTTTGTATAATGGTATTTGTCGAAATATACCATAAAACATGTATGCTGGTTGTATCCATTCCACCGCTTTGGAAAGCCGGTAGCATCAAGAAAAACTATCTTGCGATCTCTTTCTAGGAAGAACATCCCCCACCCCGTATTTTCTGAAACGTCCATAGAGCCTTCACCCTGAATGTTAAGCCGTGACGGGAAGTTCAGTGTGCATGTGCTGAACTTCCCGAAAAATCTCCACAGGGTTTAGGGTTTCATAATCTCAGATAGCCCGAGCTTGCCAAAGCCAGCAACCCACTACAAGAGAAGTGCCCATCCTTTGCGAGCGCCGAGGGGCCAGGGATCAAACTCGTGGATCAAGTACCCATATTTCCTTGGCTTACGAGCTGAACGCAAGCCCTCAAATCTAGAGCCACAAATCTCCACAGCTGTCTCTGCCATTGCATCCGGAAGGTCCGCCCAAGGGTGTGAGATGGTGGAAGGCTTGGAGTCTGTGGCCTGGGGCCTGCAGGGGTTCAAGGGTCAAGGGTTGGGGTTTAGGGGGCTAGGGTTTAGGGTATCTTGACGCACGAATGCTGAGCAGAAGAGCGAAAGACAGGAAGAGGCTCAAATTTGTTTTTATCTGGGTTTGTGCACTCCCCCAGCCCCAAGCATCACGCCTGGGGTCCCATGCTAATGATGCCTTCAAGGCACAGCTTCGGATGCTTCACTTCTACAGGGCGAAGCTCCGAAACGCCAAAGCAACCAATGCATCTCTCAATATTAGATACCAAACCCGGAAGGCATGTTTTGGGGGTTTAGGGTCGCTTTGGGGGTGGGAGGGCTTCGCGAGGACGAGACCGAGAAACAGCCTCTTCTTACCGTTGGTTAGTAGGGAATGGAGGAATGGGGTACAATTATACCTACTATTACTACCATATTACTACCATATTACTATCATGTTATATTACTATCATATTACTACGATATAACTACTATTACTACCATTCTTCCATTCCTGACTAACCAACGGTAAGTCTTTCACTTCAGGGGAACTTGACCGAGGCATGACTAAGTCTTAAGTCCTTCACCCTCCGCGATGACCTCGCAAGTCCCACAGACCCCGCTCCAAAGCCCATGCTCCTAAGGCCCAAGAGCCGGTTTAGGCTTTAGGGTTTAGGGATTTTGGGGTTAAAAGTTTTTTGGGTTTGTTTGGAGTTTAGGGTTTAAGGTTTACTCAAGGCAGGCCGCTGCACGGAGAGGAGACGGATCCGATAGGCCCAGAGACAAGCACCAAAGAGGATCACGGCCTGCAGCCATCACTCTCACACGTGGCCTAGTCTTCGTGTTCCTCGTCCCTAAACCCTTCTGCAGCCAGGCCTCTTGAGGCGGCCTATGGTGCTCAAAATCTCTGGGTCCGTGGGCCCCGTGGGCTGAGGTAATTATCACCTCTGCGTATGGTACCAGTTTCAGATTGAAGGCTCTGAGACTTAAAGGTACCGGGATGCTCTAATGCCTTAACTAATAATGCATGTTATATTGTTCTTGCGCATAAAACATAAGACCTTAGGAAAACAAAGGAAGAAGGTATCTGACTATCGAGGCTCCCAAATTATTGGACTTTGAAAAGCACACCCAGAACCCCAATCGTAGCAGTGCATGCACGGTCCTTGACCACACCCACAACGAGGTCAAGAAGGCCGCGCAACAGCCTCAGCAAGGCCAAAATCTATATACACTGCCCCTTAACACTAAGCCGCTGCTGCCTTCTAGACAGGTAGCGAGCTGCGCGACTGCAACTGCATCGCCATCCAAGACTCGACTCTAAACCAATCCGTAAAGCCTGAATTGTAATCCTGGAGGCTACATGGGAGGTTCCGAATATTGGGGTACCCTATTTTGGGGATAAGGATCCTGCTATTTACGGTGCTATGTTAGCGTCCCCTATTTTCGGAAACTCCCACAGAGACCCTAAACCCAACTGAAGCTCGTCCTACGTGGCCCAAGAAAAAGCCCAGCGGCCGTTGCGCAAGGGCCATCTGGCAGCTTGTTTGAGGCTGGGCGTCCAGAGCTACGGGCTGTCAACCCTAAACCAAAGAGTCTGAAACCTTTTCAAGATAGGCCTGCCTCTGGCGACTAAAGCGGTGCCATCCGCCGGCCCGGAATGGCCCGTAACGCTACTCAGAGCCGAGATTTTAGGGAGGTGCCGGCGGTGAAATGTGTGTTCAAGTGTGTTCCGGGTGCACAGATGTATCCAGAATTTCAGGAAGACTCGGCCTGTCTCTCTACTGAGCAACACACAACACATCGACTGCAAAACCAGCTCCTAGGCACCTGCTGTCGCGGTGGCAGCTTGCGGGCGTGTCAGGTACCCGGACGGTGTGTTTACTTCCAAGTAGGCTCATGCGCAGGGGTGCAAGGCATCGGGTACCTCCAGTGACCTCGAGCGCCCATGTACGTTTGCATCTGGGTGTGTACGTACGTATACGAGTGTATATCTATGTGCCTGCCTACCCCCCTATTCAACAACCTACACGAATCTGACATGTGTGCATGGATGTTGGTGCCGATGCATGCATGGGTGCATGGATGAGGGGCAGGATGGATGGATGGATGGATGGATGGATGGATGAATGGATGGATGGATGGATGGATGCATGGAGGCTTGAGTTAAGGGATGAAGTTTAGGGTTTAAGGGTTTTGGGGGAGTACAAGGATGGTGTCCTTTGGAAACACCATAGGGTTCACACAGAAGGCCAGCAGAACATGGTAGAAGGCCAGCGCAGCGATCCACCTCAGCTGGGCTTTTTGCATCCAGGCCTATTGCGACTGCCGGGTACCTCAGCTGGGCCTTGAATTGGTGAACCTGACCTAATGGGGGGGATCTATAGCGAATAATGGGGTTTCTTTGTTGTCATTGTCAGTTCATATCATTCCTCACATTGGCCCGGGATTTCTAAACTACCTGCCAAGCTGAACTACATGCCGCCCTGAAGGGTAGGGGGCTTGGAACGTCGAAACTCGGACGATCCAGGCTAGACACATGTGCACTCGCAGTGAAGGCCAGAGTAGGTCATGATGATGAGGGTAACAGCAGTCGTGATCGAGACTGGTATGGCTTTCCAGGTACAGCCACGATTCTTTGGGCCGAAGCCGTTGACTCAACCGGGCTAATTCGAAGGCTCGTTCTGAGCGTCCACCGGACAATTGTAGGTTAATGCCTTCATATGAACAGCCTGGATGCGGCTTAAAGGTTCGAAAAATGGTGCACATTGTGTGCCGTGGGGCTGGGCTGGCTTATCTAACATCCCAAAATGATCAGCTCTTCTGTCTCCCTGAGCCCTGAGTTCAAAACTCGGGCACGGTTGCCGAGCTTGGTCTCAACATCGTGTCCCCGCAAAGCTTAAACCCTGAACCGTCCTTGAAGAAACTTTACCCTAAAACTAAGCCTTCCTTGAAAAAGCCGAGCCCGAACCTTCCAGAAGTATCCCCTTTTGCAACGTGCCTTCTGTGCGACTTCACCCTGCGCAACCCCAGAAGCTTCATTGAAAAAACTATACTCGACTCGAAAACCGCCGTGCCCAACGCAAGATGCATCCGAGCTTTCGTGTCTTTGATTGCCATTGATCCGTGCTCTGGGCTCCGCACGCCAGCGGCACTACCAGCAGCGTCCTCGGCCACACCGTTGGGCCAGCCCGAGCTCGGCTTCTTTGGTTTAAGCGCTTTTTTTGCAGCACGGGCTTTGGTTGCATGCCGGCTAGCTGGTTCTTTTTCCCTCCTACTTGGCAAGCTGGTTTAGGGCTTAGGGTTGGAACTTCTTATGTTAGGGAGTAGGATATGCGGGGATGGGTTAATGACCCCACGAGGCGAGCGGCGGTTCCGCAGCTCTCGCTGGGGCGTGATGCGCTTGGTCGCTCCACATGGCCGCAAAACTAAAAACCCTCCACCCTACAGGTTTAGGGTTTAGGGTTTAGGGTTACTCATCCCTAAACCCTAAACCCTAACTGCAGCAAGTCCAAGACTTTGGTGCAATCGCTCGGTGTGCCCGAAGTTGAGGCAAGGCAACACTGTGTCTCCTCGTCCCCACCGCCACATGTTGAAACGATTGTCAAGCATCTCAAAATTGGGCCTCCTTCTCTCTGCTGCGTTCCACATGGAGTTTTGGGATGCTAGAATTAGTAATGAGTTATACGAGATTCGATAGTATTACAAACTATACTAGACTAGACTCTACTATGCAACACTACACTATACTGACTACTGAACGAAACTAGACTACCGCTGTAGACGGTACCTGAAGAGTAGGTTCATCGAAACCATGTGTGACGCAAAAACATGCACAAGACAGCACACAAAGAAACCAAGTACAGCATGTCACAACCTAAACACCATAAACCACCCGGGGGGTGTCAGCCTTGGCATGAATCGGGTGCAGCCTCGAAATGTCCAACAAATCACGAGCCACACCATTAAAGTCAACATATTACAACAGGAGGCAAGCTTGAATATGGAAAACGCTGTCTTTGGTCTAAAGGTGACATGACCTCTAGGTTT
Source organism: Symbiodinium sp. CCMP2592 (assembly GCA_905221615.1). NCBI lineage: Eukaryota > Dinophyceae > Suessiales > Symbiodiniaceae > Symbiodinium > Symbiodinium sp. CCMP2592. Next base: position 949,934 of record CAJNDT010000868.1, read on the forward strand.
AAGGGTTCATGCTATGGGGGTTTTGCATCGGCTGAACAGTGCCTCCCCATGCTTACCTACTTACACGTTCGTGGGTAGCTCTAAGTTCCCGAATCGGGGTTTGAAGTGACGGCAACCACAGCTGCAATGCTTCAACTACCTGTGCATTATCTACGAATCCCTGCAAACTCTGCAAAACCAGATGCAGTATCTAAAACCTCGCTTACCACTGCGTCCACCGACGAACCCAATCCTCAAAAGACCTGCGAAGCCTTCAAACCCAAGCCCCCAGAAGCCCTCGTGGGAACCGTCCCAGTCATCTCCTATCTAGCCAAAAACATGTGCAACCCCCTGCGAAACGCCACGGGCCAAAGAAACAACACTATCACGCGGCCCTGAAACAAAAAACAGAAAAACACACCAAGCACACAGGGAGATCGAAGTCACACGATGCTCTGCCAAGGCACCAGTTGTGTATCCGCGCAAGCCAAAAGACGCTGGCCGCCAGCACCTGCCCAGGGTTTCAGTTAATGTAGGAGCCCGGTTATGAAACCCTGGGTCTGTATTAGGGTTCTTTATATGGATCCGACGAAAGGGTCCGCGATATGCCACAACAATCCTAAATTGAAGCATGCATCGCAAACTATGGCGGCACCAGTCTTATGACATCTTCCTTTAAAGGAGTCACAGCGTGACAAAAGCAGGCCAAGATCTGCAGGTCGCCCTGGCTTTTTGTCGGACCTCAAGAAAGATCTGACTGGAGTTTCATATCTTCTCCCTCCATCTGGGCTGTGACAGCCCAGGTGCTCCAAGGAGATGGGATGCAAAAGGCCTGATGAATTAAGGAAGAGCCCAGGAATGGGCTGACATTGTCTTGATGAATTACTTCCCTGCGCACCTTCGGCGCAGCTTGCTTCAAGAGGCTGCTCTCAGACCTCTCCGGCGCTGGGGCAAGTCTGGCTCTGCAAGACAACGCGGGCGTTGTAGGGCTTCACCAGGTTTACGATGACATGGTCCTGATCCGGGCAGTACCTCACCGTGTACTCGTAGTTGCCCAAGCCGCACCCCTGATCATTCTCGATGGTGATCATGTTGTCGTCACTCTGGAACTCTGCACCATCGCACTGGGCCGACTGAGGACCCTCCGCCTTCATGTCCACAATGCCCGTGGAGCCGTCATAGCTCAGGACATGGAGCGAGAATTTCTCGACAAGGAACTGACCTCCGTAGCACGACGGAGTGTGCTCTGCCAGGCCTCCGTTGCCGCTGCAAGCGACCTCGTCAAAGGCTCCGCGAAGCGACTGGGGCTCCGCTGCCACGAGTGGGAGCACAAAGGAGAGCACACGCATCACGGACATGGCGGTGAGGTCCCGGAAAGCAAGGCAAAAGGCCGAGGAGATCAGGCTGAGGAACTAAGGGCGCTCGGGAGCCAAAATGCAACATGGAGAGGTTAGGGCCTGTTTAGCCTTGAGACTCTTGCAAGTATGAAGCGCGTGAGGGCTCGGGGCGGGTGGCCTGCGTGATAATCACCCATCTACCGTCATGCAGGGGTTCAGTGGCCTAAACCCAAACAAAGCTCCGTTTGATTTTCACAACCTCTTGAAAGAATCCTCAACCTCCCCCACTGAGCCCAGTTTCTGACTTCGGGTTCCCAAGATTTATATACGGAAAAGTTGTCGGGTACTTTGCCATCTATGCCCGATTTATGCGTGTTTATGGTGTTCTTTGGAGGGTTTGGCTGGCTTTTTGATTTGATAAGGTACTGTACAGGCCTTATGGGTTTCGAACGGAACATATGGGAGTTTCCAAAAATTGGGGGTACCTTATTTTGGGGTCCTTATAATAAGAATCCTACTATTTCGGGCACCACATTGGTGTCCCCTATGTCGGAGAGGCCTATAGTAGTGAGCAAGGCGTTGAACCGAACTCTGCCCGTCCCAGCCCTGGACACTGAAAACGAGCCTTACCTGAACCATTCAGGGAGCTGGCTGAGGTTCCGATAGTAAGCCCTGAAAATCCATGTGTTTCTTTGCGAGCCCGTGCTTACATTATCCCTGTAATATGTAATAAAAACCCATTAATCCTATTCCCAATAAACATTAAGTCCCGCATGAAACCCTGCAAGACCGTCTACCTCAACTCAGGAAACAGAGAGACCGGGGCTGTCACCAGGGAGAGTGGGAAGCCCCAGGCAAACAGGGCATCCTGCCACGAGGCAACAGCTCATTGTAGCTCCTTCTTGGATTTCGGGTCTTTCCCTTTTTCTGAACGTCCCTTTTCCGTTCGCCGTGGATTCAGGGTCTAGACTTCAAGGGTTTCCCTTAGGGTTTGAAGGGCTGTTCTCATGTAGGGGCGGCTGGGGTGTTGCGTGTAACTTACATCTGCTTTAAGCGGGGTTCTTCGTAGGGGCTGGAACACAAAACCCAAAGCCATACCATGGGATTAGGAGTTTTGATTGGGGATGATTAGGGCGTTTTCCCAGGTTCCTTTAAGGACCACAAAAATCGGAGGGGTCTCAACCCTAAGGTATCTGAGAGAACACACCACAAGCCCTGCGAATGGAAAAAAGGTAGGGGCCTGAAAGCTTAGCAATGGCATAGTTTATCGTCCCCTTCTGAGCATACTATTATTTTGTCCTCAACTCCATTCTACGTAGCAAGGCCCCTAAATTATCTATAGCCCTCATGCTTCGAAGCCCTAATGTACAATAGCCCCAAGACCCTCAACCCTCCTTTTAAGCACGGACTTGCAGTGTATGCCGGCCCTCTAAGCCCTTTTTGCAGCAGGCTTGCTTCCTCGCCCGGGGACTCCCTCGGCTCCCTCCTCAAAACCCTCAAAACCCCAAACTTTAAACCCTGAGAAAGGCGAAGCGTGGAGGCCCGGGCCATGTCAATCCGATTGGTGGAGAAATAGCACCGTCGCATGGCGCGGAGGTGCATGTACCTAGTTTTGGGGGGCCCTGTTTGATTAGAATAGGGTTTTGGGGCCCGTTATACGCCTCAAGCAGGCAACGAGCTTAAAGTGTCGGACTTTCGGGTTTCGGGGTTCGGGTTTAGGGAGACACAGGGTGTCGGGTTTTAAGGGTTTCGGCGCTCACACTCGGACAAATCAGGCGAGGCATAAGGGGTTTGGGTTTGCGGACAAGGGTTCGGGATTAGGTGTTTTGGGGTGATACCAGATGCTGGAGCGCTGTTTCTTCCCACTTAGGAGGTTCGACATGGTTCCTCCTTGCGCTGTTTGCATGGTGCAGCCCATAGCCACAATGCCTGCTTCCTCTCAGAACGAATGGTGCAAATGAAGACAAAGGTACACTCATGGGGCTCTCATTGGATTTGTTGGGACCTCTACCGGCAGGTCAAATGCCAAGATCCTGGCGGTATTGCCCAAGCGATCTGAGAATGTTCTGAAACTTAGGCTGTGCACTATGAACGAGATGTACAAAGCACCAGAAAACACAACCTCTATCATCACGTCAAGACATGAAGCTGGAAAATAAGAAGCAACACCAGCGTAGAGTGACAAGCAAGCGTCGCAGACGTCACCAGGCTAAGAAAAGAGACCGCAGAAGAAAGACTGCGAATTCATAACGATTGTAAGCATACTTCTAGAGCAGCCGGCAGAAGCAGCCCAGAACCACGTCTGAAGATCAGAATCGAGTTGTGGGTGGTTGTCAAAAATATGATCTGTTTTTGGGTCCTTCATATCAGACGGCACCCAAGACTTAGTAAGGGTCCCCAAAAAGGGACCATAATTTGAACAACCACCCATTTATCACTACCCACGAACCTCCAAGCACGTGGTGAAGCACATCGCGAAGGCTCCCTCAAGCCTAAACCCTGTACTAAACCCTAGTCTAATCATGAGGCTCTCAGAAACCCTCAACCTTAAACTTAAGCCCCATTACAATCATGAACACTAAACCCTAAACCCCATTCTAAACCCCGGCCTCAACATAAACCCTAAACCCTAAACTCAATCCAGCTCTAATCATGAACCCTAAGCCCAGACCCTGAACCCTACTTGAAGGCTCATGGGACTTAGTAAGGAAGGTTATAAGTAGGTTATAATTAGGTTAACCCCAGTTAGGTGACTTATAACCCCAATTATTACTTACTTACTAAGTCCCATGATCCTCTCAGTAAGGTCTCGCCTTGTGAAGGGCATCATGAAGGCGCTCCAGATCGCCAGCGCACCGAAGGTTTGCCTTTGAGCTTTCGAAGACACTCCCGCCGGCCCCCTCGCTTAAGGAGAACATGGGCGGTTGTCAAAGTTATGGCCCCCTTTTTGGGTCCCTAATATAGTACGGCACCTAATTTTTAGGGTACCCAAAAAGGGACCATAATTTTGACCATCACCCACCTGTTAATTAGAGGGGCCTTCATAATTGGAGCGGGTTTTGCGGCTCCTTGGTATACCCCAAAGGAATGATGTTGGTAATTATTGAGGCCTCTATGTTACCCTATGTCATGTTGGGATTATTGTAATTTCAGGGGGCCTACTCCCTCATTGAGGACTCGACTTTATTTCATGTTGGGGCTCCTGCGATAATTTCAGGAATAATCCTGGCCTAGAGAGCCCAATACCCCTTAATTAAGGAATATGGCTTAAATTGTATAGGGCTTCATATTATGATTTAAGCTATATTCCTTAATTAAGGGGTATTGGGCTCTCTGGGGGTGTCAATCTCTGGCTTCCTTTGAATGTTCCTTGAAGCGTTTCCTAAAGGGGTTCCTGCAAGGGCCACTAGTAGCCTACTATTGCGGCTTTGCCGGTTGGTTTCCTGTTGGGGCTCTCGGACACGCCAGGCGAGGCTCTTGGCGTGAAGACCAAGATTTAGGGTTTGGGCCTTGAAGGTTGGGTTTAGGACATGAGACTCAATTTAAGCGCCGTTTTCTGAGCGCTTACTTATTTGGTATTCGAAGTCTCTTTGGGCCCCCAATATCTTCTGAAACTCTCCTACTATTTTCTGAGACTCGCTCAGAAATCCAAAAGGTTTGTTGATGGTATGTGGGTCCACACTGCTGCGTTTCAAACCTATCACGGGCCTGATGATAAGGGTTTCAAGTTGTCGTGAAAACTGTTCCTTCTTATGATGAGGAACCCTGAAGAAGAGTACTAGTATCTATTCGGCCCTATACTACACGGGGATTGCAGCAAATAGAGGGGTCCCAACGTAGGCCCTACCAGCAGCATGCTTTTGTGAGAGAGCCGTCATATGCCTCCCTAACACCTGGAGGTTCATGGGTAGTTATAAGCGGGGTTCGAAGTAGGCTAATATAGGCTAATTATAGTTACAAACCCATAGTAAGGGACTTATAACTGCTATCTAACTACCCATGAACCTCCAAGCATCAGCAGAGTCGAGACATTCAGATATCAACTCCCTGTTAGATGATTAGTCAGCGAAAGGCTCCTCCTCAAAGATGGAACCCAAGAAGCCACCCTCAGAGTCGACACCAAGAGGATTTTCATAAATGCAAAACATCCAGCTGTCCGGCCAAGATTCCGGGCAGGCGGTAGCTTGCATGAAGCTGCACTAGGCATGCCACGGCTTTGTACACTATACAGCCTCCTCCACAAGGAAATCACATCACCTCCACTCTCAGTAGCAGGAAACCTACAAGCATACACAACTTGAGGAGGTTCCGAAACCCAGGAGGCCTTTGAGAAGACCTGAAGATGCGCTGGACCTGCTTCCTTGTGCCAGATCAAAAGGCACAAACAAAACAGCAGAGCAGCTCTGTGTGCTCTCCAGCATAGGAACGTGGGTGTGAGAATTGAGAAAGGCGACAAGTGAGTGGCACCCCTGGGCCAGCTTGAAATCGGCGCTCGCTCTTTAAATTGGAGCCAAGCGCCGGCTGGAGCCATCTGCACGGTCACAAGACTATATACACAAGAGCTCTTGCAATCTCAGGATTCTCAGGTGCGCTGTACGTTGCACCGAATAACAATAAGAGGTTGAGGTGGGAGTCAACCGTCAGAGAGACTTATTGAACAATGTACTGTGCTGTACTAGGGACCCATTGGTCACAGCTCAAGGTCGCGAAGTCTGCAAGGTAAGGTACTGCACTTGGCAAAGAAAAGCAGTACCAATCGCAAGGCACAGTCGGCACATAGGGTTCTGACTGTATGCCCAACTCTTGCAGCAGCCCGACCTGCTGTGACCAATTACTCACCATTCGATATCGAACTACGAGCAACAAATCAATTTCAATGCTCTCGGTTGACACTTCAAGATTCTGCATTTCTCGGAAAGCCGCAAAGGCTGCGGTAAGTCTACATCACTTGCTGCTGCCGGCGATGCTAAAAGATGCTGTGTCACGGAAGCGAGCACAGGCTCTGGGAGTCATCCCAAGCTTCAAGTTGATGTCGTCGAAGAGCCGTGCAACTTCCTGGGGTTCTTCTTCAGGGAGTTATTCTAAGGTACCATAAATAAGGAAACCATATTACTTAGTATAGATCCCTATTATGGTATATAACTTAAATTAAACACCTTAACCCATTTTCCCTTATAGAACCCGTAAAGGAACCCTCATAGATCCTTTAAACGGAAACCAGAACCTAATTTCCTCAACCCCTAAACCCCTATAGATCCCTTAAAGGAACCCTTATAGATCCCTATTATCGTAACTTAATTTAAACTAAACCCCTTAACAAGAGCCCGGCTTCAGGATCCCTGATGAACTGGGAGCAGTGGCTTACCATGTCCAGCACGCCGGCTCGCGAACCCTCAAAGCCAAACCTTGGCTGACTTCTGAACCCCTCCTGAAAGTTAAACTTTTAGCCTCCTTATTATAGTTCATATAGAAACCCAAGAAGTTAAAGTCTAAAGAGCCAACCAGAAGAACGCCAAGACACTGAGGCAGAATTCGGCGCTGTACCGGCAAGGCAAGATCGGCCCGGCCCCTTAGGTGGTAGTATCCTTCGCACGCCTGCTTCGGTGTTTAGGGTTTATGGTCTCGGGTTTAGAGTTTAGGGTTTCGGGTTTAGGGTTTAGGATAGTTTCGGATTTAAAGTTTAGGGTTTAAGGTAGCATCCTTCGCATGCACCCTTAATCCTAACCCTTTTTGCAACAGGCTTCGACTTCGCCCGGAGTTAGACACAAGCAGCTCTGGCAGCTTTACTGCGGAGCCAGCCTTCGCATCCGCCGATCAACGGCATCTGAAACTCTGTTGAACAAGACAACCTTTCCGAACTGTTCATGAATCATCATATGTGTGCGCTGGACCCACCCTAAACCCTCAACCCCATAAGGATCCCACCTGCTCCACGTCTGCGCTGCGCTTCAAGCAGGAAATCCCCGTTTGGAAGCTCGGGCTGCTAAAGGCCGCCAGCTGCTTGCGCAACAGCTTTGCCTGTTTCGACTCACACACGCGCACAAGGCAGGCATGGCTTCAGGCACTGGGTCCACTGAGCTTTGCCTGTTCAGGGGTTTAGGGTTTAGGGGCTTGAGATAGCATTAAAAATTTTGAGTTTGCATTTCGATTCCTTCTTGGGTCTTGGGTTTAAGGACCCATAAAAAATCTAGAAAGTCTTCCTCCTTCGGGTTTTAAGTACCCAGAGAACATCTGAAAAGTTACCCAGCTCTCAGGAAGTTGCGACGGTGAAAGAAGAGCTCGGCTTAGGCCCAGGTCGGCCGACGGGCCCCGCGTCGGCCGTCGGCACACGCCCGGTCTGGCAATGCGGGAAGAGCCTGGGCAGGCCCTTTCGGGTTTAGGGTTTAAGGGTTGAGGGCTGCTTTTAAGGTTTAGGGTTTATTTAGGGTTTCGGGTTTAGGGTTTAGGGGTTTAGGGTTTAGGGCCCTTTTATACTCGTAGAGAAGACCCTCTTGCGCCCCCAGAAGGGAAAAGAACACATATCGCGGATAATGTTCGAAAATGAGATCCTCTCGGGCCCCAATAAAGGGAAGATTGAAACTATCCCAAACGCCTACCGAGGCGCACTTCTTCGATTGCGATGGCGTTGACGAAGATGTCGGAGTCGTTGTCAAACTGCTGCATGTCATGCTCCATGTCCTGCAGGCCTTTGGAGGATGCCTCGTAGCCGTACCTTGTTCATGGTTGGGATGTAGTATTAAAGTATGCCAACGTCAATTCCTTCGTGGGTTTAAGTAGCCAAAAATGGCGAAATGTTACCCAACTGTGACAAAGGTACAGCGGTAAGATCTCGAGTTTCGTCTTCTCCAAGATGGAATCCAGCTCTGCTCTGCCGTCAGCATCGTACAAGTGTGCGCAATGCTTTCTGGACATCTCAGCCAACTTCTTCTGGAAGGCAGGCGCAGAGAATGCCCCAAGGAGCTCCGCCTGAAACGCCAAAGCCCTTGTCTTCGACAGAACTCTCCTGGGTTCTTGTTAAAGGATTTAGTTTACGGCGCCATAACACGGAACCATATTAGTTACTGTAGATCCCTATTACGGTAACTCGATTTAAATTCCTTAACAAGATCCCAGTCTCTTCTTGGTTTTCAAGGGTATGAACAGATCCTGCGAAACCTCTTCCGACTTGTCCTCACTGAACAACTCTGCGGGCGAGGACTTCAAGCCCAACAGCTTCCACAGCTTCTGCACCTTGTCCGCAAGATCTGGAAACTTCTGAGAGATCATAACGATGGGCCGGAGGCGCTCCACACCATTCCCGGACTTGAAGCCGTAGCGCGCAAAAATGTCAGCATGACACCCCTCGGCCAACGCCCAACGGCCAGGCGATTCGTCGCACACTCCACCTTGCTGGGCTTCTTTCTGCAAGACGTCACCCAGCTTGCTCTGGAAGCTCTTGGTGGAGTATTCGCCAATCAGCTCCATGAGCATCGCCTTGGCTCGTGCCTTCGTCATCTTCAGCACCTGTGCCTCTGCATCGCACTGGGCCATGGCTTTGCTGCGAGGATTCTGGTACCAGGCCTGGGTACTTTTTGGTTTGATTTGCCCTAAGCCCCTGAGCCAGAATGCCAACACCCGAAGTCCCAGTTCTCTCGCTCTTGCAGCATGGTGGCCTAACAGATGCGAATCTTCAGGTAATTTCTAAGGCCGACTGTGCGACGCTGGCCTGGCCATCTACATTTTTGATGGCGACTTTGAGTCCGCAGTTTGGTTGACAAGACTTTCCAGCCTGCAAACGAACCATGCCAAACCCTCCCGCCGCCGGTTCCCTCCATTAAGGACCCCTGAACCCTACATCCTCCTCATTCAGGAACCCCCAGATCCTCCCGGCCATGGGTCTAAGAGCCCAACCAAGCAACGCCCGAGGCGAAGAAGAGAGTAAGGCTGCAGGAAAGCGGCTGGACAACGAAGCCTCTTGCGGCACAGGGTTGCAATCTTTTGGGTTTGTGGCTTGGGGTGTAAGGTTTAGGGCTTAGGAGTCAGGGTTTAGGTTGCGGGTTGAGTATCGGTCATTGTCCTGGTGTAGTGACGTAAACGATCAGAAATGCAGCTGCGCCAATCATAGCGACGAATGGATTAATATAGGAACCTGATTCAGAAACCTTGGGCCTTTATTCGGCCCAGGGTTTCTTAATCAGGTTCCTACATTAGACTAAGGCATCTCAACCTGTGCCCCGGGCCCATGTAGTCGTGGCCCAGGCTCATCCCCAAAGGCTCGAAAGCTTTCTCGGCCTGAGGATTAAGGGCCGGGTGCAAAAGCTGAAACGAAAACATACTTCGGGATCAGGGGACGTAGTAACATAGTAGATTGTGGACTGAACTATAAGTACGTAAGTGAGGTCATGCCGCTTATGACCGTACTTATAGTGCCTACGTGCGCAGTCCACGGTTCCTGCACATATCAAGCATTGTGCTATCTCGGGTTAAGTTTCGCCCGATTTTGCAGAGAAGCTCAAAGCCTACTCTGGAGCTCTTTAATTCGAGAAATCGATGGGGTTCCCATGTCCAATGTCTTAGTTCGCATTTAGGGTATGGCCTCCCGCTTGGCAAGGACGAAAATCGCATTCCAGGGTTTGAGGTCTGTAGGTTGAAGGTTTGAGGCCTCGGGGCGCCAATGGTGACCGCGGGGGATGAGGGTAATCACCTCAATGGCCTTAAATATGGGAGTTTCCAAAAATTCGGGGTACTTTATTTAGGGCTCCTTATAATAAGGATCCTACTATTTAGGGTACTATATTAGGGTCCCCTCTTTTCGGAAGCTCCTATATATCACTCTTCTATTGCGAGTCCCTAGCCTGACAAGTTTTCCTCATCAGGCACGCATGCCGCTGGACAGACGGCAAGGTACAAGTAGCTGTAGATCGAAATCGTATCGGAAACACTGGACTACGATACCTCTCACCCCAGGAGAAAGTTGAAGTGGGCGTCGAAGCAATATGTCCAATGCAGGGCGCCCGTAGCAGCGACCTTTTCATCGGCGTCCGACGGAACACCAGCTTTCAGGGAGTCATGTAGGGGCCGTAATAATTAGAATAGGTTTTGGGGCCCATGATACTATAACTATAACAAGGAACCCCCCAAAATAGCATTGGTAATTTTTTCGGCCCCGATAGTACGAGTTCAGGGTTGGGGCAGCTGTAATCTCCCAAGTGACCAACGAGAACCACAATCACAAAACTCATGTCAAGGCCTAAAACCGTAGAATGATCATGAGAACACAGTGAAAAGAAAACTGCAGTATCCCCAGACATGGAAACGAACAACCTCAAGCATTCGGCGCGAGACTACTTCCCGGAAACCCTAAACCCTGAATGGGAGTTTCTGAAAATTGGGGGGGGGGTACCTTATTTTGGGTTCCTTATGATAAGGATCCTACTATTTAGGGTACTATATTAGGGTCCGGAAACTCCCATATTGCAAATCGATGCCTTTTCTTCGGTGACTCGGCCGGAGCTCCCGAACATCCAGCAAAGTTTGGCACTCTTTTGGTGTCCAGGTCTAGGGCTTCGGGTGTTAGGGTTTAGAGTTTAGGGTTTCTGTTGGGGATTTAGGGTTGTTGAGCTTCTAGGTGTTTGAGACTCACTCTCGGACAAGCCGGGGAGATAGAGTTTAAAGGTTAGGGATGGGCCGTTTGATGGTTCAGTTGAGGGTTCCTGGTACGTTTAAGTCCGTAGGAAGCATTAGGGCGACTAGGACCCCTAGAAGGTTACAGCTTTGGCTTTACTGTGAAACAATTCGGAACGCTGAGCGAGACAACATCATGCCCCACAATGACGAGAGATGGAATGAAAACAGTGCCGGTGGCTCTTCAACCGATCGTTCCTGTCTCACTCCCTGGCGCTGTCTAGGGTCGTCAGCAGGCACTGTCGACAGAGCGGACATGGCACTCGAACATGTTCCACCTTGGAGGCATTGTGTCGGCACCAATCCAGGATGCAGCCTCGATGGAAGCAGTGGCTGCAGCGCAACTTCAGGGCTCCTTCACCATTGAGCGTCTCCAGGCACACTGCACAGGTTTCCTCTCCCTCCACGAAGATCTCCTCCCCCTCCAGCTGAAAATCCTCGTCGGAGAGCTCCCTTCGCACGGAAGGCTGCTCCTCCTCCGACGTGAGTGCCCGCACCAGCGCGATCGATGCAAAGAGCATGGAGATCACCATGATTCTGAAACAACTATTTTTGGGTGGGCTTGCGGGAGCTAGGGGGTTTGGGATTCAGGGGAAGGTATGTTACAGCTTGACATCCTGGGAGTCTTGCACAATCATAGAAATAGCAGTGCTAGCAATCGGGTAACAGTAGTGAGAGGCAATATCATGATACCTGTCAACGGAATAGCAATAACACTGATGGTAATAACAGTAGTGAGAAACAAGAAGAATACTCAGAACAGTAAGAATAACAAAGAAGAGTACACTAGAGGATTCTGGCGTGCGCAAGGCCGCGGGAGGCTGGGAAGATACCACTTTGGGGGAGCCTCGGCGCTGCGCACAAGCAGTGAAAATCCTCAAACGCAGGTTCCAGGGTTTAGGATCTAGGGTTTCGGCGCTCACACTCGGACAATCCAGGCGAGGCATGTGGTTCGAGGTCTGACAATGTGAGGGTTTAGGGTTTTGTATTGAGCAACAAGTTCCGTTACAGAAATCCATAACATCGGGGGTTAGGGTTCAAGGCGTTTGTCAGAACGGGGTCCCCAGCTACACACAGAGAGCCTACTCGGCCAGTAAGATTTCAAAGGTACAGGGATGAGGGCTTACCCGGTTGCGTTTCAATGATTCAAGGTTGGGGCCTGGGATGTAGGGGTGGGATGAGGATTTCAAGCTCTCGGCAGCTGCTGTATCTCCATACCTCGAAACCCCAGCGCTCAACTGCCCACCTAGACCTCCAAAATCCAGTAATTCGGCGCTCACACTCGGGCAATCCAGGCGAGGCATGTGGGTCGAGGTCCGCTGACTGAAACTGCTCTCGTGGGAATGATTTGCGCAACAACTCTGACAAACACCTCATCAAACATCTCACATCCCCCTCCCAAAATCCAATTGCATCTGAATGTGCCTAGATGGAACTTGGATTGATAGAACAATCTCATGGCAATAGCCCCTCGATAGTCTCCCTGGGAATTGTTTAGCCTATACTCCCAAACTCGTCTCTATCTATCAAGGCCCCCGTGTCAAATCCTCCGAAATCCAAGGCCCTGCAATTGTTGGAGCGTCTGAGGACTGCCACCAGAGATTCTTTGACACAGAGTGGCCGGCCTGTCTCGCCGTCAGGTCCGGTGTAAAGCTACGGCGATACCTTCAGTAAGAGCCGTTTAGGGTTGAGGGGTTAGGGTGGCGTAGGGTTCAGGGTGGTTTAGTGTCTAGGGATTTGGGTCGTCTAGGGTTTTGACACTTAGTTACACTCGGACAAGCCTGGCAAGGTCTTTTGCAATCGTCTAGGGTTTAGGGGCTCCGGCGATACCTTAAGCAGGAGCCGGTTTTCCCACCCGCTTAGCTGACCAGGTGCCATGGCCCGCACACTACAGGGGCCTTAATAATTAGAGTAGGTTTCCTTTTGAACCCAGGCTCAAATCCGGTGTCAGCTGGGAATCGGCAGCTAACATGACTACTGTTTAACCATGAACGAGGTCTCTCTCAAGCGTCCAGAGGTGCAAACCCGTTTTTGCTACTGGACTCAAAACTAGCGGAAGTGTAAAGCCCCAAACTCTGAACCCCAAACCCAAGATCCAAGATCTTCGGTTCCAGGGGGGGCACTCGGGACCTTGGGTCATGGCTGATATTGGATGCATGTTTGGATCTCGAATATGGTCTTCTGAGGCTTTGGAACCTTCTTTGCCTTTCAAACCTTCAAAATGCCTAGGAAGCAAAAGGACATCAATTTGCAAAACAACAGAGCCCCAACAGCTTTAGGTCGGCATCTGCAAACCTCCATGTATGTCTTCGCAACCTCCGCAGCTTGCCACTATGCTGCCTGCCTCTGTGAAGCATCCTTGTACACTGAGAGCCCTGCCAGAGCCTCAGCACGCACATGTTGTAGACGAAAGGCCTCGTGATATCATCCACAGCTTGTTGTGAGCATCACCGGGCTGAAATGAGTTCTAGGATCCGGCCTCGCAGGAAAGACGTGAGAACTGTTGTGTCGTGTGTGGACTTCCCTCATCCGATGCTCAACATCTCCCTCTCCCACCTCAGTGCTTTCTTCCCCCAGTGTCAGGGACGGTGCCCATCTGAAAACACTAGAAAAGGGTGGCCAGGGCATGCAGTGCAGCCTGGGGGCCAGCTTAGGGTGGGAAATACTGGTTCAAGACCGCAGGTCCATGAGTCATGTCATTTGCGTAGACCCTTCGATGTGTGATGCTGAACCCTGCATCTCTGACCATTTCCCTAAACCCATTAAGCCGCAAAGCGAAATCCGGCCTCTGCAGAAGACCCAAAGCGCATTCTTAACCCTGCCATGCGTGCGAAAGTTCCAGAATCAGCATCTGCGACTGATGTTCTGTTAAACCCTGGACCCGGCACACAGAAACAATAGCCCAAAAAAGGCTGAAAAAGGGAGGCATTGATTGCTGAGTCAGCTGCCAGACGAATCCCTGCAGAGGGAAAAGCAGGTAGCCGATGAAAAGGCTGCCGGGAACCAACACCTAAGTCTGAGTTTCTAGGGCCCTTTTCAACACGGACTGGGATGCTGGCCAGCGCCTAGGAAGCCCTAAGCCCTTAATCGGAGATCTTGGTTTTCGGCGCACCAAGGCTTTAGGGAGTAAGTTTCGGATTTCGGAGCTTGCACCTCGGCAGTCCAGGTAAGGCCTATGTTTGTAGATCGGATGGCCGAAAACACGAACGACTGGCATCGGATAGGCAGAACCCCTCGTAGGGCTACAACCTAGGTTTAGGTCCTCCAAGCTTAAGCTGCAAACCGTGATGAACGTACGTGTAATCGGCGGGTTCAAACTAAAAACCACAGTAGCCGGAAACGAATCCCCGCTAAGCAAGGAGGCCTTACAGTACTGTCGGAGAAGCTCCGGAATCATGGAGGGTCCTCAACAAGTGCACGTAGTGTTCCCGTGTATTCCCGACTACCCTGCAAACCCTCTTCCAATTGTTGAGGCTTCTTTACTTTGGAACACTTATAGCAAACTCTTATAGCAACCCTTTTAATCCATGGTACCCTACTCCATGGTTACAGCCGTTTAAGGTTTAGGGTGCCTTGGCATGAATTGGCCTCTGCACCCGTTTCCGGGGCGACGGCGTGGAACAAATGCACGGAAGCCCGCACCTGGAAGGAGATGTCCTGCCACCACACGGTTTTATAAGGGTCCTAGAAGCCTTCATAGGGTTGCATACTGGGTTTCTTTTGGTCGTGGGCTGAACACCGCGAATGTCACGACAGGTCGGCGCTGTGAAGCACTCATTCTATCATGCTCCGCAAACCTCACCTGCGCAAAACCATATGCTGGACCGTGGCAGAGGAAAACATGAACCGCGGAATCACTCAAACATTCCTGAGCTTTCCTTATCAGAAGAACCCTCCACTCTAAGCTCAAACCCCACGGCCCCAAACCCTAAACCCAAAACCCTTAACACCAAACCCTACTTGGAGATTCATGGATAGTTTTAAGTGGGGGAATAAGTAGTGTAACTATCCGTAGCCCATAGTAGGGGGCTCATAACTACATTTAATACTACCCATGAATCTCCAAGTAAACCCACAGAAATCCTGAAAAAAATCAACGGAGCAGGGCCTGCATCGAGGTGATCGCGCGGCCCTCACCCAAGGGCTGCAGCAGGAAGCGGAGAGGATGCGCGCCTTTTGGGGGCACCGAAAGCAAACAAAGGTCGTGTTCTTTTCTCAGATTTCCTTTAAGGCTTCCGTTTGAGGCTCTTTTTCGGCTTCCTCTTACTATTCTTCTCTAAAGGGCTTTACAGTGTGTTCTGTGAAGGTTCTAGGGTTTTCGGATCCGGGGCCGACGCGCTGTGGAGCGTAGGGCTTAGACTGCTAAGGCTCGCTTTTGGGGTAAAAGAAGTTTTGGGGTTTTTGTTTTCAGATTGTTTTCAGGGTTTGAGGGAACGCAGGTACCACGGGCTTTACGGCTCGTGTGACACACATACAGTCGGTCTTCTATGTTATGTTTAGACTTCGGGGGGGAGGTAACGAATCCTGCAAACCCTGCCCCTAAATCCTAAACCCTACATCCTCAGCCAACACATTCCGACTGAACCTTCCTTTTGCGTCCGTGTCTAAGTCTGCAGGATGTCGGACGGGTGAAGCCGACAGTTCTGCAAGGTTGGTACGGAGAGTTTGAATACCAACACTATTACACATGTTAACCACTGCCCTCCTAGAGAAACTCTGCGGCAACATTTTTGCCTCAGCACCGCCTGAAGGTAGCTGTCAAGAGCGGAGTCGGCCGAAGTCAGACGAGCTTCGAGAAGAAAGAAGGGCAGTAAGCTCTTACGGCTGCTGCCAAGTTCTTCAGCCCGCATAGACCAAGCAGCAAGACATCCACGGGCGGGAGGGTAGGGCCCGAAAACTGAAGTCGTTCGTGGTGAACATGCTGGTCATGTTAACCACTGCCCTCCTAGAGAAACTCTGCGGCAACATTTTTGCCTCAGCACCGCCTGAAGGTAGCTGTCAAGAGCGGAGTCGGCCGAAGTCAGACGAGCTTCGAGAAGAAAGAAGGGCAGTAAGCTCTTACGGCTGCTGCCAAGTTCTTCAGCCCGCATAGACCAAGCAGCAAGACATCCACCAAGCTCAGAGGCCAGCCGAAGAATTCGGCGAGCGAGACGCTCGCGGAGATGCAGCTGAGAAGCTGCGTCGCTGGCGAGTGCTGCAGAGAAGAAGAGAAAGAGAGGTCACAGGAACTCGTAGAAGGAACCAGCGGTGCGGACCTTGGCGGCGCAACCTTGGCTGAGCGCTGCAAGCGCCGAGGCCGCACCGACCTCCTGCAAGTAGAACTCCAAAGTGTGCATGTGTCGCAGTCTCATCCGCCATTGGATTTCCGAGATCGCGACACCATGCCGGTAACTCTGGACCGCGCCTCCACCACGAAGACCACCAGGCGTTAAGCGAGCCTCCGGAGGGACGCTCAGTACCTGTAAAAGCTTGTTCCACCGGTACCGGTAGGCTGAAGCTGTCTGAGGATAAAGCCGATAGCCTCCGGGCCGGTTGCCAAACAGCTTCTCCAGAAGTTCGATCGCCCGAGGGTCGGTGATCTTCATGTGTTGTATCCTTCCGCGTCTCCTGTTCATGGTCTTCGAAGACCTCAAAGTAAGAAAAGCCGCTTGGCTCTGGTTCCACCAGTCGTCGCTAGGAAGCAAAAGGTCCGACCGGAGCACTGGCAGCACTTCTCCAATCCTGCCTAGCCCGTAAAAGCTGAGCAAAGTCACGGCAGCAAAAGAAAAGAAACCAGACATCCACGCCAGAGCCACCAATGCTTTCAAGATGGGCTCCGGGATCGGCGTGCGATGCTGCACCGGCTCGGCATGCTCCCACCTTGTGACCAGTTCCCAGGCTTGCGAAGCCCAGGGCTTCAGGCTCAGAAAGCAGCGTTGAGCTCCCAGTATGGTGTGCCGAAAATCGTGAATCGAACCTCCAGTCTTAAAGAGCCAGTTTCCATAAGCGCGAAGAGCCATGGCTAAAAGCGCGGGAGACTTAGCGAAGACAGACAGACAAGACTCAGACAGACACGGCTGAACCCAAGAGAGGAAGGAAGTCCAACCCTTCTGCCCCAGAGTGAGAGCAGCTTGGCTTTGCAGCGGCCGGTCCTCAAGTCCAAGCGCAGAGTCCCGGTGGAGACGACGGCCCCGAGGGCCAGGGTGCGCAGCTTCACCGACACGGGCGCAAGGGGCGCAGGCCACACACGCAGACAAAGGAACCTGGGCAAGTCGATGCCCGCCTGAAGTCCATCCGGCCTGCACCGCTGCTGCGGCGGCGACAAGCTCAGCCAATGGCCTGGGATAGGCCTGTGCGAGCAAAGTCCAAGCACGACTGTCTGGAACGGCACGGCCCCTCAGCACAAGGTGGGCACACTGGCACTTGCAAAACAACCTCGACCCTGCGAGAGAGGAGGAGGAGGGCACTGCAAACCTGGTCCGTTTTCGCCAGCGTGTCCCAAACCGACACTGGTCGAGACGAAAAGTCAAAGACGAACCAGGGGAGGCGAAATCTTCGAAGCCTGCCAAGAGCCACATGAACGAACCATCGGGCCCTTCAACCCAGAAGTGCCCGGAGCAGCTCTCACGGAAAACGCGGAGGGAATGCGCAACCCAGTCGGCCTGCCGGTTTCCCTTAGTCACCTTAGCAAAAGCAACGTGGCCAAGTCCAGGGAGGCCGCGCGGAGCAGCGCGAGAACGCCAAGCAGGGTGCACAGCACGGGAGAAAGAGGAGCACGGCGGTGAAGCTCCAAAAGAGAGGAAAACTTTTGCTCGGAGGAGCAACTCAATCATCTTCTGAACTGACGGATTGTCAAGGTCCTGTCCCGGTCCGTGCTGAATGTCGAAAGTGAGGATCCAAGCAGCTCCGCGAGCTGCCAGACCACGAGCAACGCCAGCACTCCCAGTGAACAAGTCCAAAGCACCCTTCTTCGTGAAGTCCAGCGAGCCGCGCCTCGGGAAGAACTGCGAGCGGGGCAACCCGGCCAAGACCGCCAAAGCTGAAGAGGCCTCGTGAGGCGAGAGACCTGGAGGAGCTGCAACGGCAGGGCAGACCGGTACGCCTGAGGCCTTAAGAGCTCTATTCCTCCGAGCGCGACGAGCCTTACCTGAACTCCAACCCAGCACACTCGGCGGAGGCCTGCGACTCAACTTTGGAACGGAATTCCACGACTCGGCGGAGGCAAGTCGGGGCAGCTGGTCCACCATCTCCGGCACAAAGGTTTCCTGAGCACGCTGCGCCACAACTTCCGGTTGCTGTCGGAGCCACTCCTCAAAAGGAGCAGGGTCGCCTCTGGCCAGAGGAAGAAACCACGCGGGCAGGGCTTTGCACGGATCCCGAATGTCACGCGAACGAGTGCCGTCATCCGACGGGTTGTCGGCGGAAGCCAAAAAGGCCAAACCCAGGTAGATGTCACTGCCAACCATGGTTGCAAGGGACATCCTGAGCAAGGTGTTCAGCCCCCCAGAAGCGGACCGTCCCTTGAGCGCAGCACCTAGAGTGACCTGAGAATCGATGCCGACCAGCAACCGCACGCTGCTCAACGTTCGGGCGACGCGTCTCTCAAGCTCCAGGAGCGCACGCAACTCCTTGATGTTGATGTGTTGGCCGATGGAAGCAGGCAAAACCCAAGCAGTGCGAAACTTCAAAGACTGTGCCAGCTCACGCCACAAAGGGAACGGAGTGTACGACTCACCGGAGGGAAGCTCAGCACTCTCACCGAGAAGGCCTTTCGACCTCAGCCAAGCCTGCGTGGGCGGCAACAACCTGTTCCAAGCTCCTTTGACAAGAGTGTGCCTGTAGCACTCGTGCGCCACAGCCGGCGGCAGCTCCGCAACCGCACAAGCAATCTTGTCATCAGAAGCGTCGGTGGTGAAGAACGTGTCGCACACCTGAGCCCTCAAGTTGGCCACGCAAACCGGAGCAAAGAGAACCCACGACCAGAGCTCATCCGTGAGCGAGGCGCTCAGCCGAATCACATCGCCGGGCTTTGTCGCCCGCAGCGCCTGGAAGGCAACATCAATCAGGCAAAGGGCACGCCTGCGCATAAGGAAGATCGAAGTCCAAGAGCCGATCAAACTCTCGAGCAGGGACCGAGAGATCAACCCCAACGCGGCGACCCGAGCAGTCACGAAGGCGACCGGCCACACACGAGAAGGATTGGGCCTCAACAGACCGTCGTCGCCCGAAAGCTTGGCCCCCCAAAAGGATGCAACAGCAGCGTCCCGGACACCCTTCTTCGGATTGGCTTCAAGCTGGGCCTCGCCGTAAGCAGCATGCACCGAATCGAGCCGGCGAACACCCGGAGCGTCCGACCTGCCCTCCCCACAGCCACGGAGGCAGCGCTCGAGAATGACAAGGTCATCGATCACAATGCCCACCGAGAGCAGGGAACGCGGAAAGGGGTGCGTAGGCAGGAGCATCTCTCGACTGTCCAGCAGTCCGAAATGATGGAGCACGCCAACGTGAGCGGCTTGTGCGTACTCGCAAGCACAACAGTCACCCATCCCCAAAGTCGAGATCGCAACCCGGACCCGGCGACGGCCGTCAGCGAAGCCAGAGCAGTCGCGCCCAAAGACCCACTTGGCCTCGGCCAGTGACAGGGAGCCACGGACGAGGTTCCTCTGAAGGCGGTCAGCCGTGACTGAAAACAAATAAAAGTAATCGCGTAAATCCGCTGAGGAAACGCGAATGCACTCCGACGGGAAGAGGACGAGCTGTAACAGACATTGAGGACCTGCTAAAGTGTCCGTCCATCTAGAGGGAGAGGTCTCCAGAGTGTTCGCTGGCCGACAATCAAGGATCAATCTGTCTCTGTTCAAGTCCTTCACGACAGAAAAGAGGCCTCCTGCGAACGCCAAGCGATGAGGCTCAGCACGCAACGGAAGGAGGCGCCCAGAAAGAGCCAGTTTGCGGAACAGGGCGAGCTTCTCACGGTGCGAAGCGAGGACCCGAACAGCGGGCGGCGCAGGCTCACCAGGCTCCGGGAAGCGAGCAAAGGAAGAAGGGTTCTCGAACCGACGACAGGTGTCGCGATCCAGAAAAGGAGCCGGGTTGAAAACCGGCGGGTCAGGAAAAGTCAAACGGTCGGCCTCGATCGTCTTGGCAGCGACGACGTCGGCCCGCTTGAGAGAGCCCACAACTTTCCCAAAGGAGGCAGACTCACCAGAAGAAGAAAGGTTTGCTCCTGCAGCCCGTGGTGCCTTAAAGGTGGCGCTGGAGACTTGCGTGTAACCTGGAGAAGAAAAGGAAGCCGCAGCACGAGACAGGGCAGCAAGGATCCTGTCTTGATCCTCGACTTTGGAAGCGGCCCGTCCCATCTCCGCAGCATCGATCGGAACAGAAAATTCACAATCCCAGGAAAGGCCCTCTATTGTACGAACCACCTGCCATTGTTTGGCGGACAGCTTGGTCCCAAGTCCACAAGAGGCGGGGCACTGAGCCGGGCTGCCCAGGTGAAGCCACGAAAGCAGAAGGACGATCAAGCAAACCTGAACCTTCCTCCAGCCTCGCGCTCCCCGAGCGCCACGCACAAAAACCTCAGGGTACGGAACCGGACAGGGCCACGTCTGGGACGCACGGGTCGGGGCGGTTCCCTCGACCGAAAGCGCGGTGCTAAGAAATGCAGCAAAAGGAGCACGTCCCTTCAAAATCCAAGACGGCAGTGAATTCCAAAAGCCAGGCACATTGACACTAGGGGCGGAGCCGCCAGGCACTCGTCGGCCCGGTTGCTCAGGAGTCACTTCTCCTCCTCGCCCCGCTTGCGATTCCCGCTCTTCGCCTTTGCCTTGGCCTCCAAGCGCGTCTGCTCCTTGTCCTCCTCGTCGCCTTGGTGCGGAGTCCGCCGGCCCAGGCGGGCACGTTTTTCCAGGAAGTCCGACTGATCGCGAAGATGGTGAAGCGCCACCTCCGCCCACCTGCCGTCCAAGATTCTGGACCACACCTGGTCGGCATCTCGGTCGCGAGACTCGTGAGCCTTGAAAGCGTGAAGAGGGCACGGGCTCTCCAGCGTCAGCTCGCTGGCAAGAGTCCAGCTGCCTCTGTCGGTGGCGACCTGGTCCATGCAAACCATGAGCACATTGAGTCGTGCCTCGCACTCGTCGTGAGCCTTTCTCCTGGCCGCGTCCAGCGCTCCTGCCACGCACCAGGCGGTGCGGGCCAGCGTTTGGTGCGGGCCTATGCGGCTCCTGTGCTCGAGCCACGCTCTGGCGCTCGGAGCCGCCTCGTAGCCCGGAGTGGACATGCTGTGAAGGTCCTCGCGCATCAGAGTTTCGACCGTCGTCGAGAGGATGGTCGGGTTGTCGATCAAAGCGGCTCGGAGAGCTCTGCGTGCAGCAGCGTTTCTCCTGAGGGAAGGCCCGGCTTCTTGAGAGCCAGAAGCGCCCGGACCTGCAGAGTCCAGCAAACCATCCAAGGTTGAGGGCTGCCGCTTCTTTCCCACCGCCAAGTTCTCCACCAGCTGCGTGAGCTTCACCAAGGCTTGCCCCACTGGGTCGGCGGGTTGCGCGGAAGCGACCCCAGCTGCTTCGACTTGTTCCTCCTCCGACTCCGAAAGAGGATTGGCCCTCTGCTGCGGAGCGGCCCGCCCTCGCACGCCTGGACCACCACTGCCTCCGACCAACCTGTTCATCTCTGAGAGCACCTGCTTCGAAACTCCGGCATCCAAGGCTGCACGCGACACGCCGGGGTCCAAGTTCGAGAACAAGCCGGCGTCGGCCGGCGCAGCCGGGGCAGGCGCCCTCTTTGCGCGAGGGCCTCGCGGAGGGGGATCGGCGGGGGCATCGGCAGAAACCCCTTGCTTGTCCAACAGAGCTTTCATCCCCGAAGCAACCTTCGACATAGCGTTTTCCAGCCGCTCCACGCGAGCGCTGATGCCTCCCCCGGCAGGTTCCGGAGGAGCCCCAGACTCGGCCGAAGCAAAGTGCCCCAGTCCAGGAAGATTCTCGACGGAGGCCACCAGGGAAGCAGCATGAGGAAGGAGCCCGACCCCATGAGCATCTTGAGCGAACGGCAAATCTGCCGCCACGGTGCCTTCGAAGGTCAGGCTTGGAACGAGGCTGGCATCCAAAAGGCCCACCCAAAGCTTCACCGTGGCGCCTTCCACCAGCAAGTCTCTCTCCTCGGGAGAGACAGCAGCGACCTCCACTGAAACCACCTTTGCCAGAGCGCCTCTCGCAAGGCGGCGATCGGCGAGCTTGCGAGCCCAAGCAGAAGACGGCACAGCAACCACCAGCTTGCCATCGGCCTCGGTCACCACGATCACCTCGCATGAGCCTGTGCCTTCCTCGCCTCCAGAAGCTAACGGCAGGAGCCCGACCAAGTAGTTCGAATCAGGCCCCTCAGGCTGAGCGACCGCCAAGTCACGAGGATCCAAAGGAGCCCCGTCCAGGTCGTCGCCCTCAGCCATCTCAGTCGTAGGTCACGGAAGGGAAGCCGGCCGCCGCGCAGACAGCGTCGACGTCAGCACGAGCAGGCAATCCCACGAAGACGGACTGTCCACAATCAGCCTGCCTTTTGCACACCTCCTTGGCCTTGGCAAAAGAAGTGAAGGCACGAGGAGGATCAAAGTTCTCCCCTTCAAAGCCCCGGAAGACAAGCCAGTATTTGGAGGCTTGCGCGATGCGGTCTCGGCCGCTTGCGCCCCTGTGATTACCACCAAGGGCACGGGTGATCCACAACCCGATCTCTCTGCACGCGTTGTCCCTCTCCGAACGAGGCAGCGGAGTGGCGGCCGGAGAGCTGCTTTGCTCTGCCGCGGGCCCGGAGGCCTGCAAGGGGGCCCAGTTAGTGCGAGCTGGGCGCTCAGGAGTGTAGACTGCCGGACTGGCCTGGCGCGTGGCGGGACGAGTCGGAGTGCTCGCAGTGCCCACCACTTCGTAGTCCTCCGCACCCACGCCCACAATGGCACGCAGTGCGCGAATCTCGCCCTGCAGTTGTTCAACCAGCAACTCAAGACGCTCCACGCGAGCCTGCATACACGAAAGGGTAGGGCCTAAACCGAAAGACCCCAAGCAGGGACTAGGGTCCTACCACAACCAGAAAGGCCTAAACCGAAGAGGCAGGGCAGGGGCAGCTAGCCCACACGGCCCGAAGGCCAGCAAGGGGTAAGTCCAAAGTCCAAAGGAAGGCCTAAACCCTAGGGGACCCAAGGAGGCACCTAGGGCGGGGCAGGACTAAACCAACCCTAAGGGCTGGGGAGGATGCGGAAGAAGCCGGGGCTCTGCAGTCGCAAAGCGAGCCCACGCAAGAGAGCGCTGCGCACCAGAAGCAGGGCCTCCAACAACGGGAGGAGCAGCACCCCACAGCCCAGGCCAAAGAAGAAAGAGCCCAAGTCCAAGTCAGGAAGGTCAGGACAGAGAGGGCACGCCTCGAGAAGAGGAGGGGCAGAGGAAGCCAAGAGGTGACTTAGCAAAGAGACCACGGAGGCCGAAGACAGACCAGACACGGACGACAAAGCGAAGTCTCTAGACATGCGCTTGACCCGAAAACTGAAGTCGTTCGTGGTGAACATGCTGGTCATGACTAATGCAAAAAACTACAAATATACTAATACTAAAATTAACACGAATACCAAGCTTAATGAACTAATGCCAAAAGCAACGCTAATACCAAAGGCGGCTGAATTTTCAGTTATCCGTGTAGATTGAACATCAGAAACGACAAATAGGAACCCTAATCAAAACACCGGATAGAAGGGGTCTACAACAACCGAACAAAGTAACAGCAAAGGTCGAAACAAAAATACAGCACGCTATGACGGTAGCAACCCCACTCCGAGGATAACAGTGTGAAGCTACAGCAACAGTAAGAGTTACCATCACAACGATGATGGTAGTGCCATCTGGCACGAAAGACAGAAGAATTCCTCAAAGATGCAATTCTAGTACGCATGTTGCGAGCAGCGTAATGTGCCAAGATTGTTGACAGTAATCGAAACTCTCGCGGAACCCTGAAACCCTTTTGCTGCAGGTTTCTCTCGCCCGGCACCTGCCCGGGACAGCCGTCCCTAAACCCCGAACCCCTCCTCTCTCCCAAGCACTCGAAACCCCCGAACCCTCTCTCTCTCTCTCTCCCAGGCATTCGAAACGCCCGAACCCTAAACCCCGAAACCTCAAGCCCCAACCCCTAAACCTCAACAACACCATCTCAGGGGGGCTCCGCAGCTTGGGGCTCTCTGAGGCCGCGTCTGCTTTCCGGAAAGATGGTGATCGCCACATTGAAGAGGAAGCTTACCTTTAGGGCTTAGAGGTTTTGTCCCTCCTACCTAGCAAAGACGCGAAGCCCGCTTAGTTAGGGCTTGCAAGACAAGGAGGATGAGGGCACGGAGCTGCCTTTCGCCTGTACTTTTGCACTCATCCATGTCATCGTCGGAAAAAACACCAGTGAAAAAAAAACTGATGTCCGTGCTCAATCTCGAGCTGCTGCTTGCAACAGCCTTCTCGAATTTCTCCTTGTCACCGTGCTTGCCCTAGTTTTATTTTTCTTTTTTGTTGTCTTTCTTTGACCTTTTGCGTTCGTGCTTGGCCGCCTGTGTTGTTCTGGTCGCATCAGCTGTTCGCCTCGTTCGCATCGGTTGGGACGGCTCAGCCCCCGCAAAAACCGGCCACATCTGCGGCTTCGCTGAGAGTTCATGACTAATATGGGGGCTTTAATAATTAGCATAGTGTTTTGGGACCCTTCATACTGTAACTACAAAAAGGAACCCCCAAACAAGCAGAGGTAATTATTAAGGCCCCTCTCGTAACCACGCCGTGTAGCTCGGGAACTCTTTAACATCTTCCCATGCTCTTGATAGGTATGCTGCGCAGGACGGCAGTGGAAAGTACAGCAGATCCGGGTGACTACTGCCACCGACATGGAGCGTGCCATGTAAGAGTTAGAAGACTCGAAATCCTCGTGAGCATCTCGACTCCAGCGAACCTCAAGCCATCCCAACCCCGACGATCCTGCCCAAAACAGAACGCAAGCCCTTCACCGCTGAAGGGCAACCAAAATAAACATAAACCCACTAAGGCCCCTATATTAGAGTATATACTCTTATAGTAGCCGTTTTGGGGACCCTTTTAATGGAACCCTTTTACACAGAAACCCACAGCTCCCCGACTTCCGGCGCGACTCTGGAGGCTCCCAAAGAATGCAGCCGCGCCGCCAGGCACAACGTCGAGAAGGCCTGGAGCAGCTAATCAGTGGTGATTTGGGCAGTTGTCAAAATTATGGCCCCTTTTTGGGTACCATAAATATGGGGTGCCGTATTATAACCAACCATTTGGGCTTAAGATTTAAAAAATTGCAAACTAGGACAAGCCAGGGTTTTGGGGTTTTGGGGCTTGGGAGTTTGAAAATTTCAGGGTTTACGGGTTGTTGCTTGCAGGGTTTAAGGTTTAGGCATGTGAGCATCAGGGTTTTGTGGATTTTGGGGGTTAAGGGTGCGGGGTTTGGGGTTGGATTCGAGATGCTGCAGCATCCCGAAACCCGGAATCGTAATCGTCCGAGTTCGGCCTTCTTAGCCAGGCCCCGAAACCAAATCCGTTTACAAAATGGGATTCGGACTTTTTGGGAATATAGGAGCCTTTATGGTACATAGTTTGGCTCTGGTTCTGGCGGACATGATGCTACAACACAGAATCTAGACCCTTTTGCAGATAGGCCTCGTGAGGTGTTGCCGGGTTAGCAGTGCGAGTCGCACCGAAGAACGAACAGTATTGGATACAGCTTGCGAGAGACACTCAGACCTGAATACCCTGAACCCTCTCTCTCGCTCTCTCTCTCACGCACTCGAAACGTCAAGCCTGGCTGAAGGGCTGCACTTGCAGCCCGGCGTGACCAAAAAAACCTCAAACCCCTAAACCCCTTCGAGTTGGGATTCACAAGTTGGGGCTCGGATGTCCAAACCAATGTCTCGAAAAGCTGAGGGTTCACCCCGTGGCTTGCTAGAAGGGCCGGAACAATTACTTAGTAAGTGTACATGCCTTCAGGAGCTCTGAATGAAATAGCGAACACTTGGCAAGCATATGCCTTAAGATTCCATAAATAACCAATGACACCCCACTGCCAAAACCCATTCGGTTCACGTGCAAACAGCCATCTCCATCTCCACTCCAAGTTTCTGAGGATGCACACACTATTGATCACTATTGTTTTCCCATGTAAGCTCATTCAGGCTTTCGACCAACCCTATTCTAGTTGTCGAGGCCGATATGTGTGCATGTCCTGTCCTTGAAGATGAGGACATCTGCACTATAACGCACCCCAAGACGGAATTCAATTTATTGAAGCCCCCATTCCGGTGCCTTGAAAATGAGGATGCCCTCCCGGTCACGGCGTGTGAATCCAACCTTGGCAGAGACCTTGGGACGCGGCTGTTTTTGGCCCCGAATGCGCGGGCATTTTGGGGATTGGTGGGCTCCTCAGCAAGTGCACCCCCAAAGGGTTCAAGGGCATACGATAAGGGTTCTTTTGGGACTTAAAGGGTTTGGAGCTTAGGGTTCAAAGGCTCAGAGCTTTGAGAGTTTCAGGGTCTCGGTTTCAGGAAATATGTCCGCAACCATGGAAACGGCAACAATACCGAGCACTGACTGATCGCAACATACCCATGATGCTTCTCAACCTGTCGTGCATGCAGTTTCCCTGACTTGTTCTCAGTGTTAGGACACAGGGCGAAGGGCCAAAGCATCACATTCGTCACCGTGGAAGCACATGTGCAGAAGCAGAGCGTCTTGTATAAGCATTTCTTATGAGACGAACCGCTGATTCATAAACCCCCCTTTCAAATCACTCATAATAGAGATTGAACAAGGGGGTATTGTATTGACGATCGGTATCCCGATCGGTTTATTGACGACAAAACCCTCGTGTCTTGTGAATCAACCGACATGTTGCTTTGACTAGTGGCTGGAAGGTGGAAAAGAACAACGTGCTTTGACAGACTGCGTGGTCCATCTAGATAATTGGAGAACAAAGGGCTCAGTCCAGCTTGCAGTACCTGAGATTCCTTAGCTCGGGCCGAGGCGAAGATATGCAGCAAACCGATCATCCAATTCACCTCATGGCTCGGCATCTTGGGGCTGCGTTAGATGGGAACTTGTGACTTGTGCTTGTTCGAAGTTTTTTACGGTTTCGGACCCTCACACTCGCACAAGGCAGGGTTTAGGGGGCTAAGGGGGTTTGGGGTTGCTTTAGATAGGGGCTTGCTTGGCCTCCAGCAATGGATCTGACAACTCATCTCATCGGGTTCGATTAGGCGTTGACGCTTTTGTAAAATGTTTCACACGGTTCCTTCTCGCGGCTTTCGCCGGCAAGTCGACTGAAAAGCAAACCGTAGTTCAGAACATCCCTCCATTCACAAAGGCTCCGGGTCACAGAGTCATGAATACTGCAGGGGCCGTTTTGATTAGAATAGGGGTTTGGGGGTACATTATACTGTAACTGTAAGAAGGAACCCCGAAAACCTGTTCTACTGATCAAGGCTCATATATCATAGAACCCTACTATACATCCACCCTTTAAGGAACCCTATTCTAATTATTAAGGCCCCTACATTACATGAGCCCCACTACCAGCCTGAAAGTTAGGATGTCAACTCGACCCCGCCCCTGAAACAGGACAGACTGAACATCGCCCCACAGCTCTCATAAAATGGTGATGGTACATACCAGGTTCTACAATTACCTAGAAGAAACTTAGGCCCGGATAGGATGATACGTACCACGTTCTATACTTACTTAGAGACTTAGCCCCTACAGCTCTCACTATATGGCTACGATGCGCACCCTGGTTGCTTACAGGCCCCTCTATCAGGGAGCGGCTCGGTTGAGGATCATTCGGCTTCCAGGGCTTTCAGCTCGCATCGAAAATGGAAACGTCGGAAGGTGGCCCCGAGTTGCATGATGAAGAACCCTTTTGCAACAGGCTTTCCGCTTCTCCCGGAGTTGGAGCCAGCGGCTTCACTGCGGAGCCAACAATCCTAAACCCTAAACTGCCTAAAGTCTTGAATGTTCCAAGAGAGAAAGGTGCAAAGGTGGCAAATGCTTCCAATGAACTGGGGAGTAAGTCCTTCTAGTTTTGCGTTGGGTTTTGTAAGTTTTAGTAGGGCTGTTGTGGGTTTAAGTATTGAGGCTCTTGTACCGGTTTGCGCCTACTTTGACTAGAAGCCAAGCTCGCCACCGAAACCCAAGCTCCGTTGTGCCATTGAACTGCCAATCTATGAAATCTGAAGCCAGCACCACATTAAAGTACACCCTAAGCTCAAAGCCAGAACCCCAAGCCCACACAGGCAAACCCGCATGCGATGAGATCCGCAGGTTTCCAGTTTGAAGCGCTGGACTCCGAAACCTTTCTGCACAGGGGCCGTCATCACCAGAATGCCCATCACCGACCTGACCCGAAGCCCGGGTTCAGGGTTTACGGTGTAAGGTTTAGCGCTTAGGGCTTAGGGTTTCGACGATTAAAGGTTTAGGGTTTGCGGCTTAGGGTTTAGGACCAGGGCTTTGGAATCGCAGTTCGGAGATTAAGTTTTTAGGCTAGGGGCTCAAAGTTTCTCGAAAGTGTGGCAGGGCAATTGGCAGGGAAAGGGATGCTGCATCCCAGCTCTCCACACTTTATGCATACTAATATAGGCACCTTAAAAGATCAGAATGGGGGCTTGGAGTTTATTGTTGCCGATATTTGTAATAAAGAGCCTTACAAGTACAAGTTTGAGTCAGATCAGTGGAGGTAGACTCACATCACTCTTGTAAACGCTGAGATAAGGTGAAGTCACCTCATAGAGCGAGAAGTCACATCAGAGCGTCCTACAACCAAGTCGAGACCCCATCTAATGCTATGACCCCAAGTCCCTCCAGAGCTTGCGCCATTGCTGCCGAAGGTTTGCGCGATTGTTCCCTGGCTACCGCTATTACTGGTCACGCTGGATCCGGCACAGTTTTGGCATCCCTGACCCATGTAAAGGCAATGACAGATTCCCCATGGCCATGGGGATGCCGTCGCAGATGCTCGATTTCTACAGCACCCACTCAAGAATAAATCAGAAATACGGACAACAGCAGCAAAAGGCCGCCCTCCTCCAGAAGCCTCCATCTTGGACCCGGGATGGCCCTTCTCACCTCCCACATAGACTCTCTCCCTCTCAACCCTAGAAGTTGCTTGAAACCTCCAGAAAGCCCAAGCCCGGAATGCTACACTGACTACACGCTCAACTCCGTCGTTTCTGCTGCGGCACATCATCACGCCGGTCGGGGTGCTGCCAGCCTTTCGCGAGGGCGTCGGAATGTTCTGTATGCAGGGCCCAGGGAGACGGGTTGAGGTAGGATTCAAGGCACAGGTGGTAGATGTGCTGGAACTACTGCTGATAAGCGAAACCCTGCACTGGATAAAGTTTAAGCTATTTCTAAAAACCTTCTTTGCAAAGACTGCTAAGCCCTGTTCAGTAGTGTGTGTCGCACAGGATGTTGTCGACCGGGAGGATACAAAAAAGGGCAGGCGACGTGACTCGTGCCGAAGAGTCTGGCGAATTCTGGCTAAATCCACCGGCGTTTTTTGCGTATCGACATATTACAGTATCTTGCGACTAACGCTCGCAAACCCTAGGCCTCAAATCTCAAGCCCATGCATGTGGCACTACGCGGAAGGCCCGAGGTGGCTTCTGACAGCAGTCCCGCGTTCCGGAACCTGGGGCGTAGCTGTATGAGTTTGCTCCGATATTCTTAAGTGCCTGGTCCACGTAGTTGATGGAATACGTGGCCAACGGCAAGAAGACTACAGCCGCGATGGCAATGAAACCTCCGCAGGCCAGGGTTTTCAAATCCGAAAACCCTCCTGTAAATCTTCTAAACACAAGTAAGTGGCTGAAAAGGGCGGGTACTTGAGGTTCGCGATTGGGAAAACGGGCCAACCCCAATCCTAAACCTGTTGCGGGTTAACGATCTACTGAGCAAAAACTTATCAAACAACCGTAAAATCATACTTTCTGCCCACAAACGAATACGTACCAAAGACGCCAAAAAATGAAGCTGAAACTTACTACAGATGCCAAGAGAAAGCTGAAACTTACTGAAGATGCCAAAAAAGAAAGCTACAAGAAACCAGAGACAAGGGGCTGGCGATCACGGCAATCCCGCCAAGGACCGCGCGAGCTCCCAAGGAGCCCAGGGAAAGACCTAAATGCTCCCAGGCCACCTTCCAGAGGAGGAGTTTTCAGGGCTTAGGGCTTAGAGGATTTGAAGTTTAGGGTTTAGAGGGTTTCGACTCGCACACTCGCTCAAGGCAGGCACAGAGGGTTTAGGGTTTAGAGGGTTTAGGGTTTAGGGCTTAGGGCTTAGGGCTTGGGGCTTGGGGTTTAGGGTACCTTCCGGACAGGAGCTTAGGGGCTTTCAGGGTTATATAGGGTGGATTCTTAGGATTTAGGGTTTAGGGGGTTTGGGTTGAAGGTTTTTTTTTTACGGGCCCTTTTTCCGGCTGCATTACCAGAGGGAATGCCTTACCAGGTGGAGCCTATGTTAGGGCCTCAGTGTGGACTTTGCAGGGTTTAGGGTTTAGGGTTTTGATTTCAGGGGTTAGGGTTGTCTTTGTTGGCCTTCTTCTTTTCCCTTTAGAGGGTTTAGGGTTTACTACCTCGCTCTTAGTTGCCTGTCAGCCGCATCAAAAACCACAGCAGATTCAGTATGCCTGTGCTGCTGCTTCTACGAGGTCTCTTCCGAGCCGGTGTTACTTCGGTTCTAGCTGGTGCGCGTGCCCACAACGTCTTACACAAAATTGCAAGGGCTTTAGGGCTTAAGGGCTCTAAGTTTTTACGCTTTTACCGACAGGGTGCTCAATGAACGGAAACATACTCATACAAAACCTTGCAAAACCCTTTCAACATCAATTAAACACCTACGGACCTACGGGGTTTAACAAAACTTCTAACTACGTCAAGGCAGCCGCTTCTCTGTTGGAAGAGCCTGAATACCCGAGCGGTGCAACATGACAAGCATGTTGTGCTCCAAAAGAACCATCACTGCATTTCGCAAAGTTCTAGCGATGTGGGTGGTTGTCAAAATGAGGGTCCCTTTTTGGGTCCTTAATATAATACGGCACCTAATAATTAGGGTATCCAAAAAGGGACCCTAATTTTCACAATCACTCATGTCATGATCACAGTATCGGCTGCAAAGTCTGGGCTGAGGCCCAGGATGCCCCCGAGACTTCGAAGAAGTGACTCATCTGGGGTAGCTGCAGCACCACCAGGGGCCCTTTTTGCTCCGGAGCTCTTCCAGGGTCGCTTCCTGTTCGTTCAGGAGCTGCTCTTTTCTCCGGCAGTGCTCTCGTACATCGAAGTCAGGCGATTCCTGATTGATCACTCGTTGCAGAACTGCTTGCTGGGCCGACTGCCTTCCGAACACTGAACCCTGAACCCTAGGTCCTGAACCCTGCACCCTAAACCCTAGCTTAAGTAAGCCCTAGAACCCTTTCAGCACGGACTGCAGCCTATGCAGCTCTCGCACGCTTTTTAAGGCAAGAACTCACACGGAAACTGTGGACCCTAAACTATAGGTCCTAAACTCTGAACCTGAAGCCCAACACCGGAAGTCCTGAACCCTAAACCCTTCTTGCACAGACTTGTATATGCCCGCCTGGAACCCTAAACCCTAAGTCCTAAACTCTGAACCCAAGCCCCAAACCCAAACCCTGAACCCCTAAACCCAAACCCTGAACCCCAAGCCCCCCAAACCGGCCCCCAAAGTTTCGCGGGCTTGAAAAGCCCCGGCCTCGGGTGGCTCACACGCCACGTCGCGGACTTTCCTGCGACTCTGCGGCTTGGCACCCCGACCAAAATTCTGCTAAGGGTTTTTCCCTCCTACCCAGCAAGGATGTTTAGGGTTTAGGGTTTGGGGGTTCTGCATTGCTTCAAAAGCGGCTTTGTAGGCTTTTCTACATGCTGCTGTTTGCAAAGTTATCTTTCTTTCTTTCTTCCGTTATGTCCGTTAGGGTTAAGGGGTGTGCGGTGTAGGTTTGTTGGCTTCAGGGCCTGGGGCCAGAGTCCGGGGTTTCGGGCATTTCCCATAATGAGGAATATACCATAAATCCCATAGTTCAGAGCCACTAAGGAAATGCAGGATTTATGTCATCAACCGTGTCACTCCGAAAAGCAACCCCTGCTTTCGGCCAGGTCTCAATTGGTGCATCTTGCCATCGTCGCAGACCTCAGTGCAAAACCAGCGCCGAACCCAGGGCTTAAGTGGCTTCGGCTCTCTTTGTTGCGAACCCCAAACCCTAAACCCTAAACACTGATCCTCTCCGCGGGTTCGGGGTGTGCGGGTTTGCAAATCCAATCCCCAGCGCTCGTCAGCAGAAGCCTCGGCAGGTACTTGGAGGTTCATGGGTAGCTATAAATGCAGTTATAAGTCCCCCAATATGGATTCTAACCCCACTTATAACTACCCATGAACCTCCAACTATAACTATGCCCTCACGAATGCTGCTAGCTAGGCCCGCCGCCTTCGCGGCCCGCGAAGTGGCCCTAACCTAAAACCTACTTTGCTGTAGGGTTCCTATAAATTTCATACCCGGGTATACTAAGTATACTAGTACACAACAAGAGCCTACAATAACAAGTCGAGTATGGCAAGCCGTGGTCAATAAAAACCTCAGACAGAATTTTTATGCCCTGCACCCCAAAGCCTAAACAGATCAATGAACACATGTGTACAATATATATATATATATATATGTATACATACAATTTTTGACGTCGTGTGTATATGTGTACACTAACAATATAGTGAAGTCGTATGAGATATAAATTCTATTCTATGTATGTATAATATATATATATATATATCTATATATCTATATATATATATATATATATATATTTCTTTCTTTCGGATGGCTTGTGTTCGGTGAACGCGCCACATGCAGGTAAATTCGGTGAAACTGAAAGACTGGGGCTCAAGATACCGGCGAACGGAGGCCCTCGGCGGTCTGTACAAACCCTGCCCGTAGGAGCCAAGCGCGGGCCGGTTCGAGCGCGTCCAGTGTATCGGCAGAGGCGCAGAGACGAACAGGGTGCACTGCAGACGTCTGTGCAAATGCCCCTAAAACATCGCAACAGACTTCAAACCAGCGCATAAACCTCGAGGCCGCCCCCAATGGCATGCTCTGGGTAAAGGGGTACACGTACCCCTGAATCGGCGGCTCCTCCAGCCGGAAAACGGCGACATCCCCGGATAGGACGAATGGGAAAGGGCAGAGCGGGTGCCAGTCAAGGGCTGCGAAGACAGCCCCGCTCTCCCCCGAAGCACGGGAGGTCCTAAATTCGTCACAACACAATTGGGGATCGAGCATCAACTGGATGTCGGCTGCTGTTTCCACAACGTCGGGTGCGGCACCGGCTCCGTCGGCCCACAGACCAACCGTTGCCCTCAGGACTGACAGGGGCTCGACGAAGTCCTTAACGATGCCCCAGGCTGTGTCACAGTCAACCCGGTCCATTGCATTCAAGGCTTCGAGCAACCCCCTGTGAAATGTAGCCGGGTCGATTTCAGCAGGCCCCCGACAAAACTCCCGGGACACTGACGGGGAGGGCCAAGGCATGCATGGTAGGGAGGGACGCAGAAGATGGTTGGAAAGAGCCCCAGGCCTTCCGGCATTGAGCACTGTTCAGGAGGTGCCGGCGGAGCCGCGCTGGCTTGGCAAAGCACTTGCCACAACCCAGACAGAGCCGGTCGCTGGCCCCCGCCAACTGTGAGGTCACGAGCCGGTATCCGTGCTTCTTGGAAGCGTGGCAAGCCCATGCAGCCCTAGAAGTTAGGGCTCAGATCGCCGGACAGGCCGGAATACTGTGTGCCCCAGGCGAGCTTTAGTTCGCCGATTGCGTGCGAGCCATTGGACTCCCCCGCGGATCCCCGAACTGGCATCGCAGACTGCGCTCCGCTCGATCCCGAGCTCGCAAATCCCGGCGTCTCGGCCGGCGACTATCTGGACTCCAGCAAGTGCGGCTTCTGCTGCATCACGGCTCAGGTGTGCCTACGGTGCCACGTGGCAACCTCATGGGCCGTGGGCAAAAATGGGAAGATGGGCAGTCGTCGCCATCCTCCTACAAGCTGTGGCGGGGCGCTTGGAAGAAGGGAGATGCCTGGAAGGGCGATGCGTGGAAGGGCGATGGATGGAAGGGCGATGCGAAGGGCGATGGGAAAATCAGACCGCCGAAAGCCGCCTTCCCGGCCTACGACCAGTCGCGAGCCAAAGGCACCAGCAAAGGCCCCAGGGACCCTGGCAGTTCCCGACAAGCGCCGGATGGAGCTGCTGGTTTGGATGGCGGTTTGACCTCGATCCTGCAGTCGTCGCTCAACAGCGCAAGAAAGACGGAGCAACGGGTGCTCAGTCTGAACAAAGCTTTGGCGGACCGGGAGAAGATGTGGCAGACCTACGAGCAGGATTTGAAGACCTCCTACCAGCGCGAGCACAGCCGCTTCGAGCGGGACATGGAAAGGCTCCGGAGCGACTTGCAGAAGGCTGTGGCTTCTCAAGAGGGAGCTCGTGCCGAGTTGATTCGGGTCTTCCACCATGGCTACAACCCGGCGCCTGCAGTGGAGGACAAGCAATGCGAGCAAATGTTGGCTGGTTGGAGATCCGAGTCGGATGGGTTCGACGATCACTCCATCCTGCAGAGGGCCCTTGGTGCGGCCGTCTTGGGGGACACCAGCCATGGGAGTCGGGGTCCGGCTCCTCCTGTGGATGCTGGCCGCCAGACCGAGGGCTTTGTGTACGGGGGCCTCCCGCCGGGATTGGCAGGCTTTGGTCCGCCAGCTGCCGAGGCCCCCCCGATGAACACATATGTGCCGAAGCCAGCTCAGGACCTGACTGCACAGGACCCCACTGAGTCCTGGGATGGGTGGACCTATGTCTGTGTCCCCAGGGCAGGCGGCCTGTGCTGGTGTCTCTCCGCCTGCCGCCCATCATTACAAGGCGTCAGATGGCAGCAGGATGCCTGTGAAGACCAAGCCTCCTGCTCCTGCACCCCCGCTTGGCAGTGCATCCCTGGGGAGCAAGCTCGAGGCAAGGCGGCAGGCTTTGGCCCCTTTTGGTCTTCCCATTGTTGGGCCTCCGGACGCGGCCAGCCATGGGAGCGAACCTGCTGGCCCGATGGCCACGGGACTTGGGCCGTTCATGACCCCTGCGGAGATTCAGGCACGTCTGGGTGCCTTTTCCACCAATGCCGCCCCGCAAGTCATCAACGACGACGACGACCCCAACGGGGGCATCGACACGGGCACAGGAGGAGTTTAGCGAGCCTTCTGATCCACGACGGAAGTTTCGAATGCCCTACGTTGTGTCCTCTGCAAAGCGAGGTCTTCGGATGCACGTCCTACCGAAAGGGCCCGGAGATTTTGAGGCCTCTTGGTGGCGAGGCTTCACTTCTCCAGTTGCCCAGGAGGTTGGGGCGCGCAGCCGTGGTGACTTTGCGTTGCGGTGTGACACAACTTTCCCGACGCCTTCTGAGCCATTTTGTAGTGCCGATTTTGTACAGGGTGTACAGTTTGGTGCTTTGCTGGGACTCAGACCACGCATTTCCTCCTTGGCCGCCCGCTCTTGCTTTTCCCTGTCCCTCATTGATTTGTGCTCCATGGGCCTGGATCTTGTGCCGTTGGGCTTTCGGCATGGGTCTGGCCCAGGGGGTTCTTCCCCATTTCGACCTGGCAGGACACTGGCTTTGTGTTCTCTGCTTGGAAGGCACCTTGTGCAAATGTGGTGCCCTGCTTGAGCGATCTGCTGCTCTGTTTTCGGTGTCTCTGACGGGGCTTTTTGGAAGAGTACCGGCCGCTTGCAGTAGAGTGCGAAACAACTACATCGGTCGCTCTGGGGTAGTGACCTGCTGCAAGCCGGCGCCTCGGCATAAGGTTCCTCTTGTTAGGGGTCCGGGTAGGGTCCGTTTTTCACGACTCCCTGTCTCTTCGCCTGCTCTGTTCCTCCTGTCAGGCCTTGCTGAGGTAGGAACGGTGTGGTATCATGTGGCTTGTGGTACCTGCCGGCCCTGTCCTCCAGTCTCCTCTGCTGAGGGGTGCATTCGTCTTTTCGACGTCTCGTGCCCCTCAGCCCCGCCTCACACAGTGCAAGGAGTTTCCTCCTCAGATGCCGTTTTCCCACGCCAGCTTGAGAAGTCGTGTGCGCGAAATACCCGTATCGGTCGCTCTGGGACGGGAGCCATGACTTCTCATTTTTGGGGTCCTTCTAGTTTCGGGGGTGATAGGTGCCGCCCTCCTCCCCCTTGTGGTTTAGGGTTGACCTGTGCCCCGGGCGCTTGGACCTCGTTACTCTACTCCCTTTCGGGTTTCGTGGTTCCGCTGGGAAGGAGCCTATGTTGCATTATTTTTCTGGCCCTGCTTCAAGCTCTGTTCCGGCGGCTACTCCTCCAGGAATACCTGTGACATCTCTGCGGACCACGACTCCCGCCTGCCTTGCGTCTGAACACCGTTCTCCTGATGAGGCTTCTTCGTGGGGCAATTCCCCTGTTGCCTTGACTTGGCCCCGAACAGGCGAAGGGGATGCCCTGGCAGGTACCAGGGTATGCGCACATGTTCTTTGCCTTGGCCACACTACACAGGAGGTTTACCTCGAAAGGCCCTTGCCTGTTGATGGCGCGGCCCTTGCTAGGATTGTTAGCACACGGTTGCCAGCTAGCAGCACCCCGCCTGATTGCAGTGTCATCCCCACTCAGGTGCAGCTCCAGACCTCAGCCTTGTTTTTCCTGCAGGTGCCTGAGTGGATTGCGCTATCCCAGCAGCGGGTCGTTGTACTGGACCTCTCCGCCTTTGGCGAAGGGATTTTTGCTGCCTTTCTGCCACTTCTTGTCTCATGCTCTGAGCTTGATCAGATTGCGCAGCAATTCCATCTTGAGCCGTGGCATGTGTACATGGATGGTGAGGGGACGCCCACGGCTGTGCCAATGCGTGTCGTCTCAGGCTCTGTGCTTAAGTTCATGCCACAAGGTGCCTTTCCTGTGTGGGAACCTGATGTACACGGCCTCCTGCTGTCTGGGGATTTTGCCCCTTGCGAGCCGTTGCAGAGCCCTCCGGATGCTGACCCCTCCTTTTGGCTGACGCTCAGTGAAAACTCTATGAGCGTGCTCTCCCTTGAGGGTGCTGATACAGAAACACTCAAGGCCAAAATGACGCAGAGCCTGCGCTGCAGCACTGACCAGCTCCTTTTTGTCGAGCCTCAGAACCCGCTATTAGCGGCTTCTGTCCTGCAGGGGGGGCGTCGCATCCGGGGTATACTAGCAGCAGTCAAAAGAGCCGATGTTGAGGGGACTGCTGGACGGGTACCGGTCTTCATCGACGCTAGATGTACCAGCCATGGCATTTTTGTCGCCTGCTTGCCCCCTGGGCCTCAGCCGTGCAGTATTGTCACAGAGCTGCTTGACCCCTGTCTGCCTCAGGGTTTTGAGGCGTACGTTGTCAGTGCAGGGGAGAGTGACCCCCCCCTAGTTATTGAGGCTTGCCACACCATAATAGTTTCCGCCCGTGCTCGGACCCCTAGGGATGAGGTCCTTGCCTTTCCAGATGCCGATGGTGACGAGTGTGCGATCACATATGAGATCCGGAGAGTCCACTTTGCCATTTTTGCTCAGGATTGTGCCCCAGAGATCCTTGACGTCGAACTCGATTTCCCCTCAGGTAAGGACGAAGCAGGGGATCTAGTCTCGCTTGTGCGCAACGACGAGCATGCCACTCTCTTCGGCACACAGATTTGCGTGGACCCGCAGCCCTGTGAAGGTTTCGGTTGCATACTGGCATTGCCCAATTGGGCGGGGTCGAGGATTGCCATCCTCGTCGACAGTCGTTCTGTCGATGGTCGCCTCTTCTCCATTGTCACAGACGCCTGGCTACAGTGGGGTTCTTTTGTCCTTCAGGCTGGCCTCAGGGATCAGGGGGCCCTCTCGGTCTTCATTGGCCAGCAGCCCGTGACTATAGGTCGCCCACTTAATCTTCAGCAGGGAGACCTTGTCACTGTCTTGCCCACGGGGAATCCGCTACCAATGCTGTACGACCTGCAGTTCAAGCTCAACCGGGCCAGGCTGTGGCGGACCTCGCCTCCTGATTTTATGCTGGCTAGCCGCCACTCCTTTCTGCTTCTCACTGATGGTTTGCCTCGGCTAGCCCAGATTGACCGATGCCACATCAGGGAGACTGACGATTTTAGGGAAGCAGCTGCCGGTGCCCTGCAATGCCCTGCTGAGACCTTAACATGCAAGGTCAGCCGGCCCCGAATCATCAATGGCATGCACCTTGGGATTCCTTGTGAAGTTGTTATTCTGGCCACCACGGCCTTGAGCAGAATCCCAGTACCCCCCGGCAGGCGGATGCCGCCACAGATCGTTGTCTTTTTCGACTTGCGGGCTATTTTGAAGGGCCTCTCTTGGTGCATCCTGCCCGACTGCTTGCCTCTGCTTCGGGACCTTGAGTCACGCTTTCAGGACGGTGCGCCAGTAGGCTTTCGTGTCTTTATCCATGGGGGTGTTCAGGAGACTGTCCATGATACCGAGCACCTGCGAGTTAACAGCTGTGACGTCCTAGCTGTTGAGTATATACCCACTGAAGCAGAGCGTGAGAGCGAGGACCAGGAGTCTTCAGAAGAATCATCGGATGACAGTTCCTCTGATAGCCCTCCAGGACCTAGTGCAGACCGAGCGCCAGCCTCTTCTATCCATGATGAACGGAGCAGAACCCCTCGCAACAGGATTCCTGCCCAACGCGGCCCTCGCAAGCTCTTTCGTGCGCACAGCGTCAGTACTGCGTTGCCGCTCTCTGTTAGTCCTCTTGTTGGCGTGGGCATTGGTGTCGGAGGCTTGCAGCCTGCTGCCTCTTTTTCTGTGCGTCTATGGGATGGCTTTGCGCCCTTGCCGGTCCATGTTGGGCTTCCAATGCCCAGGAGTTCGCGCCTTCCCCTTGCGGGAAGCGATGAAGAGGAAGGCATCCTCTTGGGGCTTACCGTCTGGTTCCATGAAGGCCCTTCCCTCTGGCTGCCTTTTAAGGGTTTTCCTCCTTTTGAGCAGTTTCCTTTGCCTTGGCATAGGGGTGGCATAGGCCCTTTCCAGGATAGTGTCTGGGCCCAGCGCAGCCACAAGTGGTTGGCCGAGCCCACGCCTACCACCCGG
Organism: Symbiodinium sp. CCMP2592; assembly: GCA_905221615.1. NCBI lineage: Eukaryota > Dinophyceae > Suessiales > Symbiodiniaceae > Symbiodinium > Symbiodinium sp. CCMP2592. The sequence goes on from CAJNDT010000868.1 coordinate 989,066, forward strand.
GCAACGCGGGAGTCCTTAGCGGCACTTCGATACTTTGCGCCGCTTTTGGGTGGGGGCTGGCGCTACATCCCGAGCCGTTTGTCTGAGACCTTGCGCGACTCTAATTCCAGTGAGGCCAGCAGCGCCGAAGAGGAAGAGGTTGCCGCTCACTTTGTGGTTCTGGTCCCCGGATATCTTCCGGAATCTGTGCAGCCGCTTTTAGCACTCCCTGCGACAGTGCACGAGGTGTTGAGTGCGGTCAGTCAGGCCAGAGACCCAGCGACCCGTGACAGGTTTCCGCTTCTGGTGCCAGCCTCCCCCCAACCGAGGCTCGGCAGTGGTTTAGTTCTGGCCTTTGCCGAGTGGCAATCCCAAGACAACCTCATCTGCGTGGACTCCTCGAGCCTGGACGGCCGGGTCTACGCGCTCAATGCACCCGCCTACTTAACGCGCCAACAGCTGCTGGCTTTGGCCAATGTCAGTGAGCGCATAGGGGTTTCGGTTTATGTTGGGGTGGACGACGTCCCTTTGGCAGATGACCTCTACTTCCACACTCGTCTTGGCCTTACGGTCTTTATAGTCCCCATCGATCACATCTTGCCAATTGCATACCCCCTCGAACAAATCTTGGATGCCCACTTCCCTTGGAGCGATGATCCAGCATTTCCTGCCCAAGATCCTGGGCAGGTTTACTGCATCGTCCATGACGATTGCGTGATGCTATTCATTATGGACCCTAGGCGACCCACCGCTTACCGGCAACAAATCGCTGCATGTGTAGGGGTCCCCGAGAACAGGCTTCAATTGGTACCAGCCAACCGGCGTGTGACCGATGTCACTCTCGATGGCCTGTACTGCCGCACCGTTATTGCCGTCCACGAGACGCGCCCCGGGGACCCTTGCCCCCCTTGCTTGGCTATTGTGGATGCTCGTGCCCTTGCTGCTGGCGGGTGGTCCCTTCTCGCGCGAGACGGGCAAGCGTCTGCAGCTGAGCTTCTCGCTGTGGTCGAGGTGGCAGCCCCAGCCGGCTGGCTAAAGAAAATAGCTGCAGTGCCGGATGAGGGCCATTTTGAGGTTCAACCTGGGCAGGTTTTCACCGTGGAGGTCGTTCGGGACCCTGCCGCCGGCCGTGCTGTGGATACAGGGGATGGGCCCGACCCTGTCGGTTTTGGGGCTGAGGCCACTCAGTCCAATGTTGGAATGCCTACAGACGACAGTCGCTCTGCACCGTCATCAGGTGTTGTTCACCCGTCAGATTCGACTGATCCGGCTGGTGGCATCCCCGAGGATGAGCCCTCTTTGGTTGATTCTGCACCTTCTGTGGAGGGAGCGACAGGTGCACAACCCTTCCTTGAGGGGACTTTCGTTGTCTTTCGCCAGTCGTATTGTCCTGAACTAGTTTATGCCCGGCTCCCCGTGGGCAGCAGTGAGGAGGCTGCTCTTGAAGCCGCTAATGCAGCCCGTGCGCCTTCACATAAACAAATTTTCCCGAGGGTGTGCTCCGTACAGCCCCAATCCTTGCAGGGTGTGGGTGTCTTGTTAGCTGTGCCCCTTTGGGTGCCGGACGGTGCCGTTGTGGTTGTAGACGCAACTCGTGTCTCTGGGGTTATCTTTGCGATTCATACATATATATATACACACATACATACTTATATATATATATATATATATACATACATACATACATACATACATACATACATATATACATATCAAGTTTCGCCCCATCCTCCCCGAACCCCTGCGCGTGCTGCCAGGTGGCCCAGTGCAGGGGTGCGGAAGGAAGGAATTCCGGAGTCATGGAGTGCGGAAGCATCGGCATCTGCTGAGGGGCTCAGGATTCAGGATTAAGGGTTTAGTTTTCGGATTTCGGGTGTTAGCGTTGAGGGTAAATCGAGCGAACAGCCGTGGCAGACAAGCACACAGAACTGCCTTGAACAGAATACCTTTTCTGTAGACCAACGACTCCTTAACCAGCTGCCATGTACCACGGTTTGGACGCTCATTCTTCAAGTCTCGAGGAGGGTAGCATAAACAAAAGTCATGGCGGCCCCAAAACTCTCAGCATTGTCATCGCGGCCTTGGAACGTGGAGTGACGCTCCTTACCTGACAGGCAGCCCCGAATTTCAGGCTCAGGGCTCCAGGTGTGGGGTTTAAGGTTTACCTGAAAGTTTACCTGGAACATGAAGAACCTACGCTTTTGCGGACTTTTATAAAGAAATCACAAGAAGGAGCCGCCAAAAGCGAGGGGTTCTCCAGGGTCTAGGTGGGGTTGAAGCCTAAAGGCCGAGCTCCCTACCCATAGGCAAAATAGTAGTTCCTTTTGGGGATTACCTTATAGGATTCTATTTATGAGCCCCCAAACCCTAAACCCTAAACCCCGAAACGGCACGAACTCTGATTCAAAACCCCTCAGTGGAACCATAAGGTCGGTAGCTTCCTGGCTACGGACCAGCATTGTAGTTTAGGTACGGCCCCCATACAGTAAGACTCTATAATTGAGGCTACTATTAGGGTCCTAGTATATATTTTCTTGACTAGCATTCAACTATTACTGAGTGGGGGCCGTACCCAAATTGAAATAGGAATGGCTCCAATAGCTGTCCATCTTCCCGATGTTGCGGTTTGGGAGTGCTGGGGATGGTATTGAGGCATTGGGGGCCCGATGTGATCGGCCTACACATCTCGAAAGCGTTCGGAAGCGACCGTCAAGACAAGGGCAGAAAAAAAAACCTACAGAAACACGCAGAATTCCAGGTTTTGGTTGGCACCTGAGGTTCAGGGAAGTTATGTAGTTATGTTGGAATTCACAAGCAAAACACTTCCTCCAAAAAGTCACTGCAGCAAAAAATCTCAGAGAACTGGTCCCGAGAACGAACCCTGATCCAAGTTCAGGTCTGGGCGCCGCTTCGTTGGTGAAGTGCTGGCGTGCAGACTGCAAGTCGTAGTTGTGTGGGAAGATGACCTGTGGGCCGAGGTTTTACGAGTTAGCGGTCTAGGGTTCTAGGGTTTAACAGCCTGTGGAGGACGCTTGTTCTTAGCCGAGCCACAAACACCGAGCCAGCGTTCTTCAAAGAGTCCTCCCCGGATCCCAGCCAAGACCTGCGAGCTGCTTGAAATGGGAGTTTCCGAAAATAGGGGACCCTAATATAGTACCCTGAATAGTGGGATCCCTATTGCAAGGACCCCAAAACAAGGTACCCGTAATTTTCGGAGACTCCCAAATCACTGTTCAACCATCACTGACTCGTGATGCCGGGCTCACGCATTCATTGCTTCGAGAGCCAAGCTTTTACATTCAACTTTAACCTTGAAGCGGGAGTTTCCGAATTTAGGGGTTCCTTACTTTGGGGTCCTTGTAATAAGGAGCCTACTATTTAAGGTGCTGCGTTAGGGTCCCCTATTTGCTGAAACTCCCAACTCTGAAACCAGACCCACGTCCGCACCTCACTTCCTGCCGCCTGAGCGAGGGCTTGAGGTGGGCTCCATGTGGGCTTTGAGCTTCAGAGGCCTTCCGGGCTCCTCATGGTTTAGGGGGAGTTGATTCGGGACATTCGGCGAGAGTCTTGGGTGGAGTGGGGAAGGCACACGTACAGGTTCCAGGCCCAGGGGAAATGAGATAAGGGTTGAAGGCTTTGGGCATTACGGCTTCAGTGGCTTCAAGGGGCAATGGCGGCTCGGATCTTCCAGGTCTGCTTTCTGTGCCAAGGTTCCCAAGACGACTATGACTTCGAGTCTGACACTAGGAGTTGCTGTGTCCTGGGTTGAAAGCTTAGGGCTTAGCCTGGCAACCCTAATCTTAGTTCCACTGTCACTGTAAGTTACTACTGGAAACCGTTATAACTTAATTCGTAGGGTTGCTCTCACGCGCGGTATTGAGGTTCAACGAAAATTTTACACGACAAGCTCACCACGAAGCTCCACGTCCCCGGCTGAGCAGCATCGGCCGCTACATACATCGTCCAAGCCAAACCACAGAACTCCAAGCAAAAGAAGAGCAAAAACACATGACCTTCTCAACCAGACCACAATCACAATGCTTATGGACTGATGGGTCACCTTGAAATCCTCAGGCATTCGCCAAATTGCCGACAGGAACCAAAAAGAGAGCAAGATCTACGAATCCACGAACCAGGAATATTAAACTCCCATAACTATCGAATTCCAGAAAACCTGCACAGTGATGCCCCAACCACTGTGGCCCTAAAGCTCTGTAACGACCTACAACCCGTACTAATCCCAAAAAACCCAAAGCCCGACCCCTTTTTGGAAGCCCCACAATCCCTGAACCCTCAACGCGAAACCCTGAACGCGTTCTCATCAACCCCGACCCTTCTTCTAGGAAGCCTGACAGGAAGTCTTACAAAAGCTCCTCAAGAGACCCTGGAAAGGATCTCTAGGGCTCCTTTCAAGGGATCTATAAAGTTCGGGTTAGAGGGATCCACAAAAGAAGCCCTTAAATCAAAGGGGAAAAGGAGGGACCCTTAATGGGGACCCCTACCCTATAATGGGCTAAATAATGTGTATATAATAGCGATATTAAGGGTATATACTATATACCTAGGGGTCCTTATTGAGGGTCCCTCCTTTTACCGTTGGATTAAAAGGAGCCGAGGGTCTCCTCCTCGGCCAAGCCGAGGCCTCGCATGCCGCAGGCGCTGCCCGCCAGCTCCGGGGCATAGGCACCTCTAGCGTTCCAGGGTTGTGAGTTTAGGGGTTAGGGGCTTCGGGGTTTAAGGGTTCAGGCCCTGCGGTTTAGGGATTTAGGGGTTTACGCTCTCACAACTCGGACACAGCCAGGCGAGGTTCTTAGGTGAAGAGTCGGTGTGAAATTGGAACAATTGGATTCTCACTTGTGCCAGGTCACCACAAGGATAAACAGCAAGACACTAAGAACAAACATGCATCAAGGGGAGAATCTCCCTACTCTGGTGACAGTGTCCATCCGTTTAAGGGTTGAGGGGTTGAAGGGTTTTTTTTAAGTGCACTGACCTTTCTCTAGGGTTTAGGGTTTAGGTCTTTTTGAACGGCCCTTCTCCTCATCACAGTGAGTCCCAAAGAGCGCTTGGGGTTGAGGGCTTAGGGTTCAAGTTTCAAGTTTTCGGGGCTCCGGCTGGTAAGAACTCAACAAACCAAGATGGGGGTTTCCGAAAATAGGGGACCCTAATCTAGTAACCTGCATAGTAGGATCCTTATTATAAGGACCCCAAAATAACGAACGCCTCTTTTTCGGAAACTCCCATATGGCTATAAAGGCTACTGCACCGGGCTACCTGGTAGGAGTCGATGCAAGGCCGCTTACGGGGGCACCCACGGTTTTGAAAGTACGCCAATTACAGCTGCCTGAATCCAACAGAATTCCCGACAGAAGATCGTCGCCTCGACCCCCTAAGCCCTAAACCCCTAAACACCAAATCCATCAAATACACCCTAAACTCAGCGTCCATCAGCATCTTCCCTGTTCATGCGAGCCCTAAACTCAGCGTCTACAAGCATCTTCCCATATCTTCCCTGTTCATGCCAGCCCGCCTGCCTTGTCCTTTTAGAGACAATAGACAGAGCCCTATACCTATATCCCTTAGTAGAAATTGTTTAAGAAGGTCTACTAGTCGGTCTGTTTATTCTTTTGGGGGAACCATGAAAAAGGACAAGGCTGCCTGCCAGTGCATCCTGCCGCACCAGGACCTTCTCGAGGAGCTCCTGAACGCGGCGCCGCCTGGCCGGCCAGGTGCGTGGTATAAGGGGTTGATATAGGGGCCTCAGTAATTAGAATAGGGTTTCGGGGCGCATGATACTACATAATATAAGGGGGTAGGGTTTTGGGTTCATGTTAAAAGGTTCATGTACCTAATATAGGGGTCTTAATAATTAGAATAGGGTTTTGGGGCCTATGTTAGGGCTTTGGGTTCATGTTAAAAGGGTCCTTGGGAGTTCTACAAGGCTCTTCTTAGGGTCTTGAGGTGGGACCGAAGTGGTTGACAAGATACCTATGAGTTCCCCCTGAAGGGGGGTTGGATTCACTGGTTGGAGGTCAGGAGGCTAATAAGCTCCCTTGTAGGGATGTTGAAGTAGAAGTCCAGCTAGATGTGCTTTGGTATGTTTCCAATGCTCTCTAAGTGCAAAGGCTCCATCACAAGCCCTACAACCCAAGTTAATCCAAGACCCCAATATGCGCTATTTTCTCTTGTAGTCATTAGAGCAATTATGGTATGCTTTCGAACCCCTATACTAAGCATTCTCTAGCACAGCGCCTGCTGCGGTAGTCGTAGCACACGGAGACCTGTAGATCGTAGATGCCTCGGTCGCGCAATCCAAAATCCAAAGGTATGACCCTAAACCTTCAACACTGAACCCGACACCGTAAATCCTAAATCTTGAACCCTCAAGCTTTTCTCCCTCCTTCTTAGCAACCACGAGACCCGCATTGCAGGGTACCCTAAAGCTTGGTCGGAGCAGTTTCAGGACTCTGAGCACAGGGTTTTGGCACAGGGAACATGGGAGTTTGCGAGGATAAGGGACTCTGATTTGGTACCCAAATAGTAGGATCCTCACTATCAGGACCCTCGAATAAGGTAATTACTCACCCTAATTTTGGGAAACTTGGAAATAGTAGGATCCTCATTGCAAGGACATTCTAAAAAAGTACTTAGCCTCAGTTTCGGAAACTCCAAGAACCCGGGACCCGGGCCAAAGCCCTGCCGCACGAAGTCGAGGATCTGCTCCTGTAGTCTGCAACTTGAACATATGGGAGTTTCCGAAAATTAGGGGCACCTTATTTTAGGGTCCTTATAATAAGGATCCTACCATTTAGGGTACTATATTAGGGCTCCCGATTATCGAAAGCTCCCGTATAGGGGCCTAAATTATTAGGGTTCCTTTAAAGAGGTCCTTAAATTGAAATTATAACTACAGGGCTCATTGAAAGAATTCCGTAAATTCAAGGGGTCTGTAAGGGATCTATAGTAGGGTTCTATGGTATAAGGGCCTACATCAGGGTTTGGGGCGTTGGGGGTGTTTGTAATGCATGGGGCTCGGGGTTTAAGGCCCAGTAGGGTTCAGGGTCCGAGTTCGAGCCTGAACCATAAACCCTCGAAGACGCAGAAGCCGCAAAACACCGAAAACCTCAACCTCTAAAACCTCCGAAACCCTCGATCTCTCATCCCTGCAACCCTTCAGCCCTGCAAAACGTTGATTAACCGACCCTGTGGTTCCCTCAACTGAATCGAAGCTCCTCGTTCGTGGCGCTTGGCGGGAAGCCTTCCAAATTCAGCGCGAACTCGGCAAGCGAGGGGTGCCTGTGTCAAAAGATTTCGTGATGCAAATAGGGCTTGGTGTGGCTGAGCGCCTCAGGTGCATGGGACGAGCTCCAGCAGATGTACAAGCTGAAAAATTCACCAGAGCATAGCAGAACTGCATCTGTCAGTACAGACATTGAAAGGTTTAGGTTGTGTGGCCCGCCCGAGCAGTAGTGTTCTTTAGGGCCCCTCATGATGGATGGATTAAGAATTAAACTCTTTACTATATAACTGGCCTCCGGTGGAAGGCCTGGCAGGCGCGCTTCTGGCGCACAGCGTGGGCCAGGGAAATAAGAAGTCCTGCGCATGCCAGGAAGGCTTTTTTGCCAAACCCTTATAAGGAGTCCTGCAGATTTGGAGGTTCGGGATTAACCCTAAATCCTAAAGCCTAATTTTAAACCTCAATCTATCAAGGTTGAGGACGATAGGTCGGGGGTTGAAGATTTTGCCAAAACCACTAAAGTGCAAACCGTAAACCCTCGAACATGACCTTAGTATGAGTCTTGGGCTCTGCTCGAGATTTCCGTAAGACTCCTGGATGCGATGAGATATTCTCACATTGAAAGGAGCTCATAAGCTTAAAGCAAGACCAGGATCCCTGCAACCCTGAAGTTGGAGCATCAGATACCTCTCTCGGACTGGGCCTCCGCTTAGCCGCACTACCTAGCACAGCCAAGGTCGAAAATTGACTTGAATAGATCGATTCCTTTAATAATAAAGGGAACTCCAGAAAGTTGGAATATGGCTTTATGGTAGGATACCCTATAATTTGCCATAAAGGGTTTAGGATAATCATATTCCAACTTTCTGGCTTTTACTTTAAGGACATCCACCACGAAGACTGCGCTCTCGTGTAAACCCCTACCGCCCTTCATACACGGCTTTCGACCATCACACCATGGACGTAGGTTTGTCTTGAAGAACATTACTGTACTGACTAGGCGCATGCTGTGGACTGCCAGGACACCTCTATGATATACAACAGAGAAAGCTTGAAGGAGCCGTTGAGTGCTCATTGCCTGTGACACTTTGGATTCAACCAAAGTTCCCAGTATCGGAAAAACCTCACCGCATCTGGTCAAAAGCTGACTACTACTTCTCTGCACTCTCCCGAACTCTGAACGCAAAGACTCCCAACTTCACAAAAAGCAAGGCCTTTTCAGTATACCCTGAACCCCAAATCCTACACCCTAAACCCTTAAACCCTTAACCCTAAATTTCCTAAACCCCTAAACCTTGAACCCTGAACCCTAAACCCGAAACCACAGACCATCGCCCCCACGCCTAGCAGCCACAGGACAAAGTAACCACAGGCTGCTCGTCGGCCGAAGTCCTCCGAGGGTTGGTCTAGCACACTATGACTCTCGCAATGATATCACTAGTACTAGTACTACTACTACTACTACTACTACTACTACTACTACTACTACTACTACTACTACTACTACTACTACTGCTACAAGCATCTCGGCTGTCCAGGTGCCGAAGGGGCACACGTGCCGAATAGTCATGACCCCGCCGTGATCACGGCATATACACGAATTTCCGGCGCTAGGGGTTCATGGCTTACGCTGCTTCACTGTTTACATTGATCACATGTCTGCTTGGCTTGACAAAGGGAGCGCTAAGCAAGCTGAAGAACGAGGCGAACTGTGGCGACCAAATTTTCACAAGATGCCTGCTGACCCCTCACGTGAGTACGCTCGACTTCTGTTTGGAATGCCGGCTCATCGAGGACACTTCTTACGGGCAATTGAGGGAGCTATGCTGGCAGGCACCAACGGCTATGTCCCCAACATGGGATTCTTCAACGCGTGGTCCATCAAGTGGAACGACAACCAGCATCCACTCCGTGCCCTGCAAGCTGCTCGGGCCTCACAATTCCCACCGGATGAAGAAAATCTTCGTAACTGGTGTAGCCTACACTACCCCGACCTTCTTCCTGAACTCGACCTGGGTACAACTACGACCTCCAGCAGTCACCAACCACGGCTGGACCTGGAAACCATGGATTAAGCCAGGCGACACTGACTCTCAACCTCATGCCTCAAATACCCAACCTCGCTGTCCAGGGAAGACCAGTCGACAATGGAGGCTCAGAATGTCTTCACATCGACGCCGGCGCAGGTACCGGCGACCCCGCAGAGCATGCTTATTAGTGCGACAGTCACGGCTGCTCAGGCGCTTGTGGAAGACCTGCAAATCCTTCTGGATCAAGTGCCCTGTTCATGTTACGAACAGTCTCTTTGCAGGATGGCACTCGTTGATGCAACAGCTCATGCATGTAAAGACCATTGCGAGTGTGCCTCACATGTGTGCACTTCTGATCCGAATGGCTCACAGCGGGAAGCTCTACTGCTACAGGTGCAGCATGGCGGACCACGGGTCTGATAGCGAGGCCATCGACCTGGCGGAGGCAGCTCGGGATGATCGAGGACACCCAGCGTTGCTGGGACCTTCGCCAGCGACCCCAGGGGGCACACCCCTGCCGCGTGGACCGCCGCCCCCACGGCCAGTTCAGGAGCAGCAGCAAATGGCCCATCACCTATCAGGACACATCGCTCAGGCATTCGCTGAAAGCGGGGTGCCAATCACCCAAGTGCTCACGATGATGCCCGATGCGTGGTGGTTGCTACGGAATATTCGAGTCCAGATCGACGAGCTTCCAGCAAGCTACTCAGAGCACCCCAATATTCTACATACGGGGGACCTCACTGACACCGAAGGTCAGGAGGAGGAGCGGGCCAACGAGGACACCGACCATGACCATCCCGACCGCGACCCGGGTGACGACACGGAGGCCAGAACAACCAGGGAGATCAGAACGGCCATGAACGCAGAAGGTCGGACTCTCATGACTTCTACGGAAACCGAACGACTGACAGCATTGATGACAGGGCTGCCAGAGGACGAGACTTCGAGCGAGGAGGACCTCTCCAGGGCCAGATCTTCTTCGGATTGGGTGTCGACGGATGCTCTTCGAGCTGCTCCCAGGGGCCCATGGAGCATGGAGGCCACGGCAAAACCAAAGCCCAAGCAGACCAGGAAGTGCGGGGCTCAATCGGTATCTCGAAAACTTCAGCAAAATGTTCGCTTTACTATCTCTCGTTAACACCCCCTGTCGTAATACGTCAGGCGACCTCGCGAGGATAGACCTGAGTAGGGGTAGGACAGTGCAAAGGGCACAAGCTGCTAGCTGCAGTTTGGATTCGCGTCTCTTGCAGTGCACCATGCAAGCGAATCTGTCTTTCGTTGCACAACCTGGACGCCAGCTGCAGCAGAGCAAAAAGACGATGTGCTTTGCCGAGTACATGTTTGCACATATGCTATCACTGCTCGAATATGCACTGGAGCGTCACATATGGAGATTTCCTACCTCCTGGCCGGCCAGGTACTCTATCAGTTCGATGACAAAGAACGGGGCCGGTGACTCATATCTACATCAGCGGATGCATACCTTGAGTTTCTGCATTATATTCTTCATTGTCGTCCTGGGCAGGATGGCACAGCTCATGTGGAACTACTCAAGGACACGCTCTCCAACAACACGACAGGCTGGCATGTTCATAACCTTGACGAACTTCATTTACAATGACAAGCAGTTTTCATCCGAAGGCACGAAGTACCGCTACAACCACCACGACAGCTGGACTGGTCCCAAGTCCAGTCGTGCTTGCAGGAGCTCATGTTTTCTGATTTATGCCTTACTTCTTTTCTTTCTCTTAGCTCCAACAGCTGCAGCTGCAAGTACAGATGCGAGGGTTGACGTTCATCCCACAAGGACGTCTGAAGCCGTTACGGCGAAGCACGTGGGACTAAGGGAGGCCACGAACCCGGTCTTACAATCAGGTATTTCCAGATGTGTAAAACGCAGCTACAAGCGCGCATACGCAAGGTCCTGCCGCGAAGGCGGCGCTTTTTATCGAGGCACATGGAGACATCATCAGTGGTTCCAGCCAACACCCCTGCGCACACAACCTCTGCCCAGGATGCAACCCAGGCAACCCAAAGGACGCTTCCTCAGGATGATCACTTGGAACGCAGGAGGCCTACATGCATCCATCTTCCGCGAACTCACCACTTACCTTGCGGATGAGGGCATTGAAGTCTGTGTTGTACAGGAGACACATTGGAACTACGATGCCAACTGGAGCACCCCGGACTTTCACTTTGTGCATTCCTCAGGACATGAAAAGGAAGACAAACATGGAGGCGTCTTAACCATCATATCGACCAAGGTGGCGACCAACTTGGAACTGCAGTACCACGTGCTCTGGCCGGGTCGACTACTACATGTGCGAGTGAACAAACCTCAGCCAGTTGACATCCTGAATGTATACCAATACACAGCCAACGACAATCCACTTACTCCTGCGCGCAGGCACAAATATCTCCTACGACTTCGACACGCCCTCAGTGGTATCCCTAACCGCCACACTCTGATCTTGGCCGGAGATTTCAACACTACATGCGTCACTACCCCCAAGGTCTGTGGCAAGTGGGTACTTGCTGCCAGTGAAGCCCACAACAAGGACAACAACGACTTTATGTCCATCCTTACCTCATACCATCTCACAGCTTTGAATACCTGGAACAGGCCATCACACCACCAGTTGGCCACCTTCACGTTCGGCACGCTTGCTTCTCAGATCGATTACATCATATGCAGACAGGCTGACACAAACAATCAAGCCAAACAGGCAGCTGTCGTACAACATTTTCCTGTGGCAAGCTGGCGAGAAGGAGCAAACCATCACCCTGTGCAGGCACAACTCCGCATACCACACCACACTAGAACGACTCCACCGATCTCCAAACCACCCAGGATTGACATCAACGGCATTATCGAGGACCTCAAGGCGAAAGAGCCCTCGCAGGCCCTGCTCACTCTCAGAGACTGCATTAGCCAAGGACTTCGTGAAGAGACCTGGGACACCCTTCCACAACTGGAGGTTGGTTTGATCAAGGCTGCCCAGGAGCTCTATCCCAAGCACGCTCCCAACGACCCGAATCAAGAGGCGGACTTGAAATTATCACATTGTGCCCGTCGCATGTGGGCACTTTTTCGCGAGATGCGGACACACCCCTTCAACATGCACGGCGTCTTCCACTCCTGGAAGCAATGGGCTCAGTTCACCAAAGCACACAAAGAACATAAACTTCGTGCCAAAGAGCGTAGCAAAGCATGGAGACGTGATCTTATTCTGAAGGCACAACAAGCAGCTGAGAACCACAACATGTTCCAGATCTGGGAGGTGGTTAAGAGTTTAGCACCGAAATCCAAGCGCAAGAAGTTACAACTCTACAGGAACGGACACATGATGACTCCCGAAGCTGAGCTCGACTGGATCATCGAGGAGTTTGGCGACCGGTATGGGGCACGCGCCCCACCCACTCTACCACACATACGGCAACATGCGCCAGTTCTGATCAAACCTGCGGAGGTGTGGTACCAACTGGAACATCTACCGGTGCGCAAGGCAGTCCCGAATCACATGGCTCCTTCTGTGCTTTGGAAAGCTTGTGCCTCCGAAGTCTCGACTTTCATATCTCAGCAGGTCTGTCATCAATGGAGCTCCCCGGTTCTACAGGTACAACAAGAATGGGCCGACGCCACAGTTGCTCTCTTACCGAAACCTACGAGTAAAAACGACACACCCCTCAGTTGGAGGCCAATTGGTCTGCAGCATCCGGTTGGAAAGGGCATCATGAAGATCATCATAGCACAGGCAAAGGACCAAATACACGCAATGGTCCGACAATGGCCGCAGTGCGCATATGTGCCCAACAGGAGCACTACCACGGCGCTCAAAAGGGTCTTCAAGCACTGTGCCAAGGTACGTCAAGCATGCAATCAAAGTCGTCTGAACTTACACCAGCTCAAGGATGGCGAACACCCCATCCGGAACTATGGAGGACTCCAAATTTGCATGGATCTATCTGCAGCTTTCGATCTTGTATCATGGGCATCTATCAAAGAAGCCATGGAAATGGCACAGATCAACCCCAGCATCCAGGAGCTTCTACTGCAGTGGCTCTGTCAGGTTCGCTACACATTCCAGCACAAGGGAATGGAGAAAGACATCTGGCCCTCATGGGGATTGAGGCAGGGATGCATCGCGAGTCCTGTCCTGTGGGCTGCTTTTACCGCTCTGCTGAGCCAAGCAATTGACAAACGCCTAGAGGACACGTGGAGTTCTGACCACTCTACGATGTACGCTGACGACACGCACCTACAATGGACTTTTCACAGTCTTCAAGGCTTCGAACAAGCCATTCATGAGCTCAATAGAGTGATAGCTGTCTTCAGGAGACTGGGAATGAAGGTGAACATCAACAAGACCAAGGCTATCCTCCGAGTTACGGGACACATGAAGCACCACATCCGGAAACATTACATTCGATCTCACGGTAAAGAACGTAGACTGCTTCTTTCCCCAGGTGACCCTTCAGGATGGATCCAACTGGTGGACCAGGTGGAATACCTAGGTCTGATCATCTCTTATGACAACTTTGAGCTACAATCTGTCAAGCACAGAATCAATAAGGCTCATAACCGTCGATGGTCCCTGGCCTCGATTCTCCACACCAAGAAGGTCTCGATTTCCTACAAGCTCAACCTCTGGCGCAGTTGCGTGCTTTCCACTATGTTGTACGCCCTCCACAGCCTGTGTCTTGGTGCAGGACAGATCTGCTTGCTACAACGAGCCCTCATGCGACACATCAGGGCTATCGTCTCGGACCAGGCTTTTCTCACAGGACATACACACGAGGACATCATGACAAAGTATCACATTCAAACTGCGCAGGAACTTCTTGAACGAGCACATGAGCGCGAACAGCTCAATGCGGACTCGAGTGATTGGATAGTGGATTCAGACTGGAACCGATCTATCTCCAAGGCTCTGCTCGAGGCGGCACAAACCAAGGAGCCCGAATCCGACACCGAGAAGGCCATTTGGGCCTGTCCGCTATGTTCTGAACAATTTATCACACAGGCAGCCCTCAAAATCCATGCCAGACGAGCGCACAAAATTGTGGCCCAGCGGAAGAACATCTTCAACCGCCTCGTGCATTCAGTCGGTGGGCTACCTCAGTGTGCTAGTTGCTTCAAGCGCTTCAGCAAATGGCAGTCGCTCGAAACCCACATCAATACTGATGCTTGCACGGTCCAAACTGCATGGACCCAGGACCCCACTGCGGATCCATCCAATCCGCATGAAACCGCAGCTTCACCAACCTTGCAGTCAGCTCCTGAGCAAATATCCACGCCGAGAAAGCCGACAAGTACCCCAACCGAGGTCACTGCATCACCAGCAGGGGTCCAGTGCTCTGAGATCATGATTGCGGAATCGGTCGAGGGCTTGCAACTGCAAGCCGTTCAGCCCGAGAACATTTCCGAGCTGCAGTGCGAGTTGGGTTCAAACCATACTAACGAAGTTGCAGCCGTGCCTTCTTGCGGTACCTCCTCACAGCCTACTTTACCTCCTGAGAAGCAGACTGCTCTTGCTCTACCTACACATGCACCAGTGCTTTTTCAAGAACGTGTTCATCTTGTTGTGCAGCGCGGACTGAACGCTTTCATTGCCGAATCAAGCCTCACAGCCTCCATGCAGCAGTCCTGTGCTTTATGTGGGCAGTGGATAGCCTCACAAAAGGTTGTCAAGACACACTACCAGCATACACATAAATTCCTCTATCAACAACTTGCACACAAAGCAATCAAGCTCATCGAGCAGAAAGCCACTCCGTGTGTACAGTGCCACTTCTGCCACCGCAAGACCAAAGACTGGAAGGCCCATTTGCTCAAATGCACCACACTCTGGCAATGTGCCTTTCTATGCGTGTTGCACGAGGAATATGGCCTACGGGGACCCGGACTGGGACGAGTTCTTTGGCGAACTCCACGGGGAGGACTTGCCGATGACGAATGCTGCCCCATGGACCCAACCGACAACGGACAATCCCTTCACGTTCACGGGCAACAAAAGGCGGCGGAACCCTTTTGGAGAGCAACAACCGGTACCGCACAACATGCGACGGCACCCGTTTCAAGGACCACCACCACGGACTCCAGTCAGAGACCCATTGCTCTATTCTTTAGCAAAAACGGTCTTACAACAACAGGAGGAGCTCAAGGTCCTCAAACAGGACACGGCCCTGGTGCTCTTTCTTCGCCCAGGGGAGGACAACGTGCTACACCACCTCTACAAAGTAGCGGCGCACTTCAAAGCCAAGCAGGAGCAGGACGCCACATGGCAACTGGGACAGAATCCTCTTCGCATGGTCTTGGCCATAGCACTCTTCAAGGAAGTCACGGACCGCCTGAACCAGACCATTGCTTCGCAGGAAAAGCTGAAGAGAGCGGTGGATCAAGGATGGCGAGATCCACAAGCGGGCTGGAGATACCAAGTTTGGAACCACAAAACCAAACAACTCCAGGTCGATGCCAGTCGACCACCGATTCCGGAAGACAAACTTCTCGACCACTTCGCCACCATCCTTCAATGCCTTCGGCAGCCCATCGTCAACCGCCACCGCTTTCGATGCACGAGAAGATTAACAGAAACAATGTCCAGCCCAGCAACCTTCAAACTAGACATGTCAGTTCGAAGCCACAGTGCTCTGACGATGTGGGACACTCTGAAGATGTTGCAAGGGAATGCGGTTTTCCAACTTGCTGGAATGGCCTACAAGACGGAAAGCCTGGCCAGAGGGCCAGTGGAGCAGAAGATCGCGGAGATGGTGTATGGCAGGAAGTAACTGCTGCCCAGCGGTTTGCGACCCAGATTATCCTGCGTAACAACAGCTCTCTATGCTACATGAATTCCTCCTTTCAGGTCCTGGCATGGCTTATGGAGCAACTTCGACTACCGCAAACACTCCTTTGTGGTACAGGTGCATCTTTGTTCCACGATGTATTCGCGAGATGTTTTCCTATACCCCACAGGTTGACAGATGATCCTCGGTGGCTAACGCTGATCGATGATTGGGGTGAGGTCCATCGTCAACATGATGTGTGTGAATTTCTTGAACACATACTGCAAAAGAATGACTATGGTTTGTTCCAAGGCACATGGCAGGCAAGGTTGCCTACCATGGCAGGGGAGACGCAGCTTGTGGATACAGGGCAGTGCACTCAATCCATTGTTCTTCACATGCCTTCAACCTACCCTACGCCATCGGCCAATTCACTTAGGATTCAATCCTTGGTGGACACTTGGTGCAGGGGAATTGACAGGATACATGGTCTGACAGTCGCGCCCCCGGTGATCCTACTTCAGCTTCATCGCTTCACCAAACAGCGTGATCGTGTACTCAAAAATCACCTTAAGGTGCAGCTGGACCACGTGATCCAAATGCCTTTCTTTTCTGGGGACAGGCACAATCTGTCGCATCGTTCATACAAGCTCAAAGCATTCATTGAACACCATGGAGCCACACCCACTTCAGGACATTATACGGCCACCCTGGTCAACGATGAGGGCTCATGGAGCTGTGACGATGGCAGAGCAGCCAAAGTGAAAACCATGCGGGGTGAGCGACATCCCACTAAAACTGGCTATGCTCTTTTCTACAGTCTCGACGCTGCTCTTGCCACATCTTCCGACGAAGGTTTGGCACACACTGGCGACACACATGCTAGCACATAATGTTCCACGGAACGGTGTGTGTTGATACCTGTATTTTCTGAGATGATCAATCGTATCATGAGCTTATAGCTCCGGGCATTTGAATATGCCTGCTCTTTCCCGACGCTTGGCGACAGGACTCTCCTCGCTGCGAGTGAAGCTGAAGCTACTACTGCTACTGCTACTGCTACTGCTACTGCTACTGCTACTGCTACTGCTACTACTACTGCTAATGCTACTACCACCACTACTAATACCAGTGGCAGTAGTCGTCTTAGCAGCAGCAGCAGCAGCAGCAGCAGCAGTGAGAATTGCAGTGCAGAAAACTCTCGCACTAGTACGGAAGCAGTTATGTCAGCAGTAGTGGCAGGAGTGGCTGCACCAGGAACACGACGAAGTAGCAACAGTTGTTGATGCTGTTGTCGATGCATGGTGGAAATGGGAAAAAGATCGAACCTTGTGCTGTACGTGGTTGTCCAGGTCATGCCCTCCCGCGGCCCTTTTCATCATCAGACACAAAGCGATTTGGAGGCTGGGTGTTTAAACTCCTCACACTGGGACCAGCCAGATGAGGTACTACGAAGCAAGATCGATTGACACGTCGAAGGAAATCCGACTCACTGTAGACTTCCGGGCCCGATACGAAGCCTTCCTGCTCACCCGTGGAATGGTGTCCGGATCCCTTCGACTTGCGGGACAAGGCAAGACTTGGCAATTTCTGCAAGAAACACACGAAGCTCTTTCCAACAGTTTCCGCTGTCATCTGCTACTACTATTCGTACTCTTACCGGTGTTCATTCCATTGTTCATACGAATCTCTTCACCAAGTCTCGCCTCACTGCTTCAAGAAGGCTGTAGGTTTCTTTAGGAACTTTAGGTGGCCTCCACTCTCACAAGCCGCACTCTCCAGGCGATGCTCCAGATGAAGAAAGGTCTCATGAAGCTTTCGTGCTGGGTGTAGACGCGGTAGGCGTCTCACCGTTTTCACACGGACGCAAGCACTCGTTCTTTCCTAGCTGGTACAGCAAGCGCTGGATGTCATCATCGCTGGCAGAAGTGGTGAGGGGAACGTACCACTTCGGATGCTGCTTGAGGCCGTCGTGGCGAATCCAGCCAATTCCTGGGTTCTTGTTAAGGGATTTAATTTCAGTTCATTACAAGGAAACCAGATTAATTATGTACTCTAGATCCCTATAAAACTAAACTCCTTAAACAAGAACCCAGATTCCACCCTTGCATTTTGCATTGGGAGGTCCGCAGGGTCCGCTGTAGCCGTCCTTTCGGTACCACTCCTTGTAGAAGTAGCCGAAGTCGAAGTCGCATGGGGGGTTGGTAAGCTCGGCAACTGTCGGCATGGTTGGGTACTTCTTGTCAAAAAGCTCAGAAGCCTGTCGCACACGTTCCTCGTTGGCAGAGGTGCTGTTAATTCCATTCCACCAACTGAACTTCACGCCCTCATCGGTTTCCGGATCATACTCCCGGTGGCCATGCTTCCAAGAGTCGTAGTCCTTGATGCCCACCAACTCATCGAGACTGATCTCCCCGGCTTCTTCGTAGTTCCAGGTACACGTGCCGTTACCATTCGGCTCGACACCTGCCCAAGTTCTCTAAATTCAGGTCCCGCTTTTCGGAACCCAAAAGCAGGCGAAGGCGGCACCCTGAAAAAAAGGACCCTAGAAGGGACCCAATTTAGAGAACCCCACCCGCTTTTGGAACCCAAAATCAGGCGAAGGCGGCACCCTTATAAGAAGGACCCTGAAAGGACCCAACTTTAGAGAACTACCCCGACCTGGGCAGTAGCCTCCTGGTTGGCTGGCCTGACAGGAGTTGTCCTTGTTGTAGTAGAGGTTGTTCGGACAAGGGCCAGGCATGGTATACCAGATGGCATTCTCGTAGTACACCGGGTGCATGGGGAAGGGATACTCACCAAGATTGTTGCAGCCGACGTTGTAGCCATAGGCGGCATACTCGTACTCGTTCTTGTACGGCTTGATATCTTCGAGATACCTATCCGCGAATGCAGCAGCATCACCACAGAACTTCGGCTTGTAACCTGCTGTGGTTCCATCCTTGCTCGTGATGTTCGTGCGCCCACACACAAATGGGCCTGTGGCTTGCCCCTTGTCGTAGGCAAGTCGCACTCCGAAGTGCATTCCAAGCCGAAGCAGCGGTGCGGTTGCGCGCATCTGCACTTTGTAGCGCAGGATGCGCGTGATTTGGAACTTGCGGGGAGCTTGAATGACGACCTCATGGTGGAGATACCACAGGACACCCGGCAAGCTGGCAACATTGGTGTTCAAAGGCGGGTAGACTTCGTCTGACACTGCACGGTACATGTAGAAGGTCAAGAGGGGGGAGCCACTGGGGGAGTTCAGTGATCCATCCTTCCAAGGCAGGGCGGTCTTGTTCACGGCATAGACGTTGGCTTGAGCTGGCGGAAACATCCCCTCATCTGAAGCCTTCTCACTCGTAACTGGCAAAGTTGGTGTCATGCTGCGAGCCTGAGCTTTTGACTGTAATGCACTGAGAGCGCATTCCTGCCCCTCGTTGCACTGATCGTCTGCGCTCAGCGCAGCTTCGTCACAGGCAGATGGCAGCACAACGGCTGCGAGGAATAGACCGACCAAGATCTGGTACATGAGTGTCGCTTTTCACTGGAAAAAGAAGGGCACCCGCGTCGCGGTGCCTCGAGAGCCAGCTTGAGCCGTGGCTGGCAGTTGATGAAACATTCGGGCTTCTGAGCTAAAGGAGCAAACTTGCGCTCTACCTTCCTCATCGCTCCAATGAGTGTACAGTTTACAAGTAACCAGGGAGGCTGAGCAAGCATGTGATGGTTGGTTGGGGTTGCAAGCAGCCCCGACGGCTACTTACAATGTAATCGATCGATACACAGGAAGTCCAACTCGCGGAATGGCTCTTTGAACCTGTACTGAGACCCGGGCAGGAGCGTTCTCGGAACAGCCCATAGCAACAAAGAGGCAAGGTGCAACTTGCATGCAACTTGAGATCTCAGAGGAGATCAGACGCCGTGCTCAAGCACCCCCTGATGAGTTCTATTGACGCTCCACGATGCACGGCTTGAACTGACAAGCCTACAGCAAGCCCCTCACGTACAGATGCTGTTTACATGGCCAGCCACTTCCCCTCATGGGCCTGTGGAATACTATTTGTCAGGGATTCTTGTGGCAAGTTCTCGGATTTTTGGAGTAAGCTCTCTTGCCGGAACAAGCTCGCGAGCTTCACATCTCCAATTTTGGGGCTTGGTCAGGATTGTCATCTTAGCTCACATTATAGAATATATACATAGATATATATATATATACATATATATATATACATATGTGTGTGTACACATTAAATAAGCCACCTGCCATCACCTGACGATGGCCCCTTGTCCAAAACAAGGGTGTCAAGCTTCTGCGTATGCTCGATCGGTGGGAAGATCACATCCACACACCATGAAATGGAGAGGAGGTGGGCCAAGTTGGACGCACTGGCTCGGCCCAGTCGTTTCAGGTAGCGTGGGCGAGAGACAGAATTGGGATCACATGTGGCCAGCTCACACAAGTTGTGGTGTGCACAAGCCTACAGAGAAGCACGGGCTCAAACGGCTGCAAGCAAAGGGAAGCCGGAAAGACCCAATACCACAGCCTCGCGACCCTGAAAACCCAGCCGAGTCCTGTGTCGCCCAACCTAGATGGTTCTGCTGCGCGTTCCTGGGCGGGGAGGTCTACGGCTACCTCGTCTCCTGTCATGTAACGACAACCACAACCGCCATGATCACCTTCGACATCGTTACTTTTGGTCGTGCTCATGGGCTGCAGCGGCTGCTGCTGCTGCTGCTGCTGCTGCTGCTCCTCCTCCTCCTCCTCCTCCTCCTCCTCCTCCTCCTCCTCCCTCTCGTCCTGCTACTGCTAGTGCGACTACTACTGTCATTGATACTGCCACTACCACTACCACTACGCACGCAAAGGAAGATTTGCAGCACAAAACAAAAGCCGCCCGCCCCTTCTTCGGCCGATCGTCCGCACGAAGGGAGTTGAAAGGACGGGGAATCTGCCAACCGACCCATCTGTTTATTGGGTGGATCTGTACCAAAAACAACCCTCCTTTCAAGTTCAGGTTACTAGGTTCTTGTTAAGGACTTTAGTTTAACTTACCATAATGGGGATGTATATACTTATATACTATATATATGGTATGGTTTCCTTATTCTGGTAGCTGATAAAAAGATTCCTTAACAACAACTCAAACTAATGCCGGAAAGTACTTCTCACTAGCGAGAGGCAAACCACAGAGCGCCATGGCCTCGGCGAAAGACAGTGCAGTGAAAGGCATGGTAGGGTTCCTTTCTTTTTTCAAGTTGGGTTGACGTCCTTCTTGATCTGTCTGCCATGGCAGGGTTCAGGGTGTAGGGTTTAGGCCTCAGGCTTTGGTTTTATTTTCAATGTCCCCTTACTTTTCCGTCTGCTTAGGGTTTATGGTTTGGGTTTCAGGGCTTAGGGTGTCTTGTGCTGCATTGAGCGCTTTCACCCACTTGGCCGAGAGTCAGCCAGTTAGGGTCACATTCGTTTACAGGTTTGAAGAGCTTAACATTGGAAGGGTCCGCATTTAAACCATGGAACGCCTTTTCTTGCCCTCTCGCACGGCTGGAAAAAATGTCCACAAGCGAGGTATGATAGGAGGACTTAGAAGCTTGCGTAATTGATTGCTAACTGTCCATGGAAGGCTTTGGGTCGGGGGGTCGGAGGCTTCAGGGTGCTATGGCTGTCATGCTACAGTGTTTTAGGATCTAAAAGAAGGTTTCCATTTTGCAGAGCGCAGGTCAAACGATGATTGGAAGAGTCATGTTTGGCAGACTGCGCTGTTAATGATGGGGGCTCCTGAAAAGCACAAGGTGGAAAGTTCAAAAATCAGGGACCGCACCTCCCACATGTGTATGTACATATATATATATATAGAGAGAGAGAGAGAGAGAGAGAGAGAGAGAGAGAGAGAGAGAGAGAGAGAGAGACAGAGACAGACAGACAGACAGACGAGACAGACAGACAGACAGACAGACAGACAGACAGACAGACAGACAGACAGACAGACAGACAGACAGACAGACAGACAGACAGACAGACAGACAGACAGACAGACAGAAAGACAGACAGACAGACAGACAGACAGACAGACAGACAGACAGACAGACAGACAGACAGACAGACAGACAGACAGACAGACAGACAGACAGACAGACAGACAGACAGACAGACAGACAGACAGAGAGAGAGTAAGAGAGAGATATTAGATAGACAAAGCTCACACAACAGCATCTTTGCCACTTAAGCACGCACACAGAATCCGAGAAGTGGCCGGGATTTGTTTATAAGATTGATTCCTTCACACGGCTCCAAAGGTGGGATGAAGCTAGGTGGGATGATCCCCAAGTCCGAATTCAGAGCCAATATGCCCTTTACAAGAGATCTTACTTACCTTCGTCCCACCGAAATGGCGCGGCGGCTGCCGGTTCAGAAAGTATCGACTCTTGCATGGGCCCTCAACAGCAAGAGCCAAAATGTGAAGGGACCCCTTTCGCAGCCAGGCCTCCTCAAAAGCCCTGCTTCTCAGAACCCCCCACATTGGTTACCTTTCGGCCGGGGGGCATTCTCCTCGCTCTCGCTGATGTGGCTCACGTGGTCTAAGCCGGTGCGCATCAGCTGCCCGCTGAGCGTTGATCCCAAGTAGATCCACGCAGTCCTTGCTGCCATGATCCCCCTCAACACCCCCAACCAACAGTTCTGAACCGAGGCCAATGCCCTTTTTGTAAGCACCCTTTCTTTTCGGGCCCTACCTGAAATTAGGATGTACCTAGACCCTGAAGAACCTACCTTTTTAGGGTTCCTTATTATGGTTTCCTTATATATGTCCTTAACAGGGTAGGTTATTCCGGGTTGAGGTAACCCCTAGGGATCTACTCTCTTGAATTACGGATGCAAGCTTCCAGGCTCGCTTTGAGTCTGGGCTGCATCTGGCTCTGGCATAACGTAGGGGCCCTAGCCAGAGCACGGCATTGGGGGTGTACTATATTTGAGCCACATCCGGGGACCGTCAAGGGTATATGTACTTTTCTGGTTCTGGCACGGTCCGGCGAGCTCAGTAGTGGGTGACCCAACACTTGCAAAGAACGAAGCAGCGACTTTGCAAGGAGCCAGACAGGTAAGCAGAAATCCAATCCACTTCATCCACATTTTAGATTAGGCCCCCGCCCTTTCAGGTATCATATTCCAGGCTTGAGGTCTTTTTCAAAAATTTAGAGGGACAACCTGCATCAGGGGAATCATGCTACAAGAGGCGAAAGTCTTTGCCGCCTCCCTCTGCAAGTTGCCTTCCCTCAACAAGGCTAAGCATTGAACCCTTACCTTACCTCCTCATTATTATCCCTCAAGCCTCAAGCCTAAACCCTCAGCAATTAACCTCGACTCCAAGCAGCCCGGCACACATGATCAAGCTGTACAGAATCAAGAACAGGTGCCACCTCGGTGCTTTTTGCTATGGGTCTTGAGCTTCTGTTTCGAGTCTTGATAGTAGCCTTAACGTGACCCTTACAGAACCCTGGATTTTGGGCGTGCACCGAAGCAGACGGTAGAAAGCGGTCATGTACCCCGCCTTCCAAAAAATCAAACATAATCCCTCTGTCTGCGCAGATTCAGGGCTTAGGGCTCAGAGATGTCTAGGGACAGGTCTAGGGTCTCGACTCCCACACTCGCACGAGTAGGACTAAAGGCTTAGGTTTCGGGGTCAGGCCAAAGCCTTAAGCCCTCAACGCTGAACTTAGGACCTTGATGGTCCGCGCGGCTGGTGGAAGAGTGGTAGGCCGACACCCACCAGGAACTTCTTGTGGAGGTCGACCTGGAAACGGTGGGTTTTTCGGGTTTAGGATTTAGGGTTTAGGGTTTTACGCTCTCGCTGATGGAGGCTGCAATGCTTGACGAGCCGACATAGCTATCATGGCTGCACAAGGGAGAGTGTGCGTGGTTCGGGGATCGGCTTGCTTTCAACATGCAGGAGGGCGCATCTAGTCCAGATCAATCGAAGAACGTGCGAACGGAGTTGGAGAGTGCCTTCAGCAGTAGCTCTTGAAGCATGCACGATCCTCCGCCCCAAACCTCCCTGCGGCTGCAGCACGCCGAAGTGCACATTTTTGAAACGTCCCAGCAGCGTCGCGGATGTTGAGTCCTGAAAGCCCGAGCTGTCAACAAAACAAGGCGTAGCTGGGGCTCTTGAGCATTTCCACTGAAACGGCCTACTCGCTTTTTGTCTGGCCTCCTGTGGTTGAAAGCAACAAGGGAGCAGGCGGCAGGGGGTTGGGGGTTGGGGGTTACAGCACCAGAAATCCTCACAAAGAAGGCGGGTTTGAAAGCTCGCCTGCAATCTCGGCAAACACTGCTTCGGGTGGAGGTCCCTTCCGGAGGTCTCCCTTCGTTCTCAGCACGATTGGGGCTTCGGTACACTTCTCGATTTGTTAGGATTAGAGTTTAGGATTTACTGGCCCTCCCTCCCTTTCTCCAAAGGCATGAGCAGCGCTCCCAAATAAGCCCTGAACCCTCAACCCTTACTTCATTCCCTTTCTGCCGTCACGGCACAACAACTCCCTTCATACCCTCAACCCCAGGCAAGCTTTCGAAGCTCAGTCGCTCTGTTTCTGGGGAGCCACTCCGACAGTCCTAGTCCTCAGAGACTCCAATACCCCTTAATTAAGGAATATACCTTAAATTATAGTAGGATCCCTACTATAATTTAAGGAATATTCCTTAATCAAGGGATATTGGAGTCTCTGGGTCCTCTTGGTCAAATCGGAACCGCGATCTCTCGCAGCGGAGGGACCGGTTACTGTCAGTATCCGGGAGCTGATGGCCGAAGAAGAAAAGAAAACGACGGTTGATGATATAAATCCTGCATTACCTTAAGGACCCTAAACTGTGGAAATTATGGTATATTCCTTATTATGGGTAATGCAGGATTGATATCATCAACCATAGGAGAACATAATAGGAACACTTGTAGAACACTGTAGAATGCTTCTCCCCAAAAGTGTTACGTGTAGTCACTCAGAGTAACACTACAAACAGCCGCAGCACACGACCAGCCGAATATTGAGTCCACTATCACAAAAAAAGCTTCGAGTCCATCCCCCAAGACCCCTGGGACCCTTGTAAGGAAGCTTCTAAAGGAAACAAAAGCCTTTCGAGTCTCCTAACCCCTCAAACCCCCTACTTGGAGGATCATGGGACTTAGTAAGTAGTTAGTATAAAGAGTTATGAGTACCTTAATAGGGATCCTAATTGGGGTTATGGTACTTATAACTCTATAAAATAACTAGTTACTAAGTCCCCCGACCCTCCAAGTACAAGTCCTGCACCACCTGCTGCCGCTCCATGTGGCTCAGGAGGCTTTGTGAGTGGCGCATCCCGGCCGTGCGGTGCGGCTCCAGGTTCTTTACCTGTGGGCTCTCGGAGGTTTTGGCTGTGATTTCATGGGGGTTTTAGGGTTTAGGGGTTTAGGGGTTTAGGGTTTAGGGTTTAGGGGTCTAGGTAGGGTTTAGGGGTTTAGGGTTTTAGGGTTTAGGGGTTTAGGGTTTAGGAGTGGTTTAGAGGTCTAGAGCCTCTGATTTGGAGCACGCTGGACGGCTATTCTGGGATGTGATAAGGCTTTACGGCCTCTTACTTCGATGCTGGACGGTCACAGGGGATATCCCTCAGGGCTGTGTGGCTGAAGCTGGAGGGTTTGTCAAGATATCACGAGGGTTCTTTCAATTCTCTATGGGGTTTGATAAGCATCTGGGGCTTGGGATTTAGGATTTGGGACTTGGGGCTTGGGATTTAGGATTTGGGACTTGGGGCTTGGGATTTAGGATTTGGGACTTGGGGCTTGGGGTTCTGGCGATTTCGGCGCTCGAGGTTTGCCTGACTGTTGCAACTCGGTCCAGAGTCCGGGATTTTGGACGCGCTGGTTTGATATAGAGCAGCAAGACATGCGTGGTCTGAGTACCCAGAGACTCCAATATCCCTTAATTGAGGAATATTCCTTAAATCATATTTGGGATCCTACTATAATTTAAGGTATATTCCTTAATTAAAGGGTATTGGAGTCTCTGAGTAGGCACCCCAAGATGAAGCGAAGGTTGTGTGACTGTGGATTCGCATAAGTGGGGATAGAAGAGCGACCTTGCATCGCAATCGGTGGAGCTTCCCCTGGTTGATCGCCATAAGTGTGGTGTCATAATCATCGATCTCCACGGCCTCTTCAGTGTGGCCTGCCGGGCGTGCGCATGAAAAGAAAAGAGCAGACAAGTTGAAACATTCCACTCAGAAGATGAACATCTGCCAGCGGCATCGCATCCTACTGTCCAGCCCGTGGTCACGAAAACAGTGAAGCCTCGAGAAACCCACCATATTCCAAAGCCGGTGTACCGCCGCACCAAAGACCGAAACATTGGAGCTGCGAACTTCACCTTCTAGAATATCTGCTATGACCTGGGTGTGATTAAACCACCTCACAGTTTCATATTGTCTATGTATGAACAGATGACTCTACTGGACCTGAAAGGAAAGTTCAAGCTTCCAAAGCTGCCACCTGGAAAGCCTCATTCTCACGGATCACACTTCAGGGTTCTTGTTAAGGAACTCAAATCAAGCTACCATAAAAAAAAAGGGATCTATAGCAAATAATCTGGTTTCCTTATTGTAAAGACTTAAACTGAATCATTTAACAAGAACCCGGGCTCGCTCGCTCGCCCCGCCTTGTGTGTCAAACTTGGACAAGCTACAATCACGCTGTACACGGACGAGGGCATCTTCCTCCCCACATGCCCACATCGTTCGGGGTTCAGGGACCCTGAACCCTTTTTGCACAGACTCCCTAAACCCTGAACCCTAAACCCTGAACCCACATGTCGCAGGTTTCATTGTCCGGGGTTTGGGCTTGATCAGGCCCGAAGGACAAGGATTTGTTCGCGATCGGAGCTCTTCAGTTCCTGGCACCCAGTTCCCGGAAACCTGGCACGAGGCTGGCGGGGCGCCGAGCATTTGGAGCGACAGGTAGCTAAACTGACAATCGCAACCCGAAGCAAAATCCGTCTGTCCAAATCCGCCCGAAAAACTTCGACAACCAAGGAAATCTCTCAAAATTTGAAGTTCTCCAACTTTGCCGCAAAAGCTCCTCGTCCTCCTCTAATTCATTGACCGTGCTTTCGATCTCTTGTGGAAGGCACCGGCCGAAACAGTTGCATCGATCGATCACAAAGACTCCTGCTCCGAGTCGTTTACCGCAGAAGTGCAGGGTCTTGCGGTGAGGGTTTCTTGAGGTTTCCAAAAATAGGGGATCCTAATACAGTACCCGAAATAATAGGATCCTTATTCTAAGGACCCCAAAATTAGGTACCCCCAATTTTCGGAAACTCCCATTTGGGGTTCGGAAGGGAGAGCACCTCCTCAAGTTGCAAGCCAGCGCACTCAACAAGGAAGCCTCGAGAAGGACCCTTCCATAGTATTGAAGGTACACTACTAGTAACTGTCAGCTTCGCATGCAAGCAAAGCACAGCAGAAGCCTGTCACCGAAGATTACAGCACCGAGAAGTGCGCTCCAGCTGAGACAAGGAGAATAGTCAGCAGTGCGAAAGAGAAAGCTGCATTGACGCCGCTCTGGGCGCGATCGTCCCAAACGTAAACCTCAGCTCTTGCATACTGGGAGAAGAATACCTGCAGCTGCCCGGAGAGGGTGACAGCAATGAGCTGCTTTTCCAAAGAGATAAGTGCTTTGTTGGTGAGCTTGCGGTTTGTGTTACCAGCTAGGTGTCCGGGATTCCCAACAGATCGGGATGATTTTGCGTAGTCAACATGGCCGAACAAGGGAGTGGCATGAGTTGCTGACGCGATTGATTGAAACATGTCGAAAAAGGCGTTCGCAGAGATATCGATGATAGTAACAACCGAAAGTGTCTATGACCACAATCGTCCATCATTAAACTCAATGTTGCAAGGCCGCATGTGTTGCAGCCATGCTCGCATAAACAATTCGGATGGGACTTGCGTGCGTAGGATTATGGTACAACCCTAGCAGGAAACAAACACAAGACATGAAACTGTTCGGAGGTTCCTCGCATCGACAGCAACAACAGCAATAACAATTCGGCCGGTAACGAAGATAAGACGCAAGCGAACTACACGGACTCGCAATGACAATACCTATGCAAAGCATCATCACAGACATAAGAAGCCAACCCACACAAACACTGATGGTCGAGAGCAACCCTCACATCACAACCACAGTCGCAACAGCAAAGCGCATGAGAATAAGCAGCAATAACGCAGCTCATGACCACCGATTCTGGTCTTCATCGCAAGAGAAGCCATGAAAAATTTAAGCGAGGCGCACAAACTCTGCCCCCAAATTCGGGCCAAAAGTTGTCAAAGCACTCGGCACAGGTGTCCTGTGGCAGAAAACCAGCCCCAAACCTCACTCTTGGGATGCTTTAGAGACCTTTAGAGCACTGCAGCGATTTGTGAGCTTTCGCGCTTCAAGGTTCAGCAGGAGAAGCTCTGCCGCTCCGGACTCAAGGAGTGCAGGGTTCGGGGTTCAGGTCTTAAAAAGTTTTTTTTTTAGGTTTAGTCTTAGAGGCTTTAAAACTTAAGGTTTAGGCCAGGTTTAGGGTTTCAGCACTCGCGACTAGGACAAGCCTGGCGAGGTTTTTTCCCTCCTACCTAGCAAGGACGAAGCCCGCATTGCAGGGAATCTTGGTTGACCAACAGTTTCGCAGCCAATTTGCCTCCAAGCGATGGGTGACTTGTTGACTTAACGCTCAGGGTTGCGTACGGCCCCAAGATTTTGCCTTACACAATGGAGCTGTGATTGCCAAATCTCAAGTGACTGATGCAAGTGACTGATGCATTTCTCATTCGAGGGCTTCGGGTTGGCTTTGCGCCTCGGGCTTTTAATCCGCGTGTCATGAAACGAGAAAACTGGAACCCGGAACACCAGGCAATGTGGCACATCCAGAGGTGCATGCAATTATACAAAATGCCGTTTATCCTTGCTGCAAACACCCCGACAGTGGAAAACCTCAAAAGGCTGCTCCCATGGCACAGAACAGCTGTAAGGCTGCAAGGATCCGCGAGGGCTTGTGACGGTAGCACATTCAAGCAGTCGGGAAAGGACTCCCGCCCCAAAACACGAGCAATCCGCTGCGAGCCTGCGAATCGCAGCGCTTGCATCCTACCACTGCACAAGGCTCGCACTGCTTGGTGCGATTGTTCCTGGGCTGGTAGTCTCCGAGGAGGGATTCTGATAGACAAACCCCAAGCCTTAAACCTGTGTAGTAGCCGTTCTAGAACCCCTTAGTAGCCTTAGTAACCCTTACACTTACAGCGACCCGGACAGCAGACTCAAAGTGAGCCTTATATTCTCACCCACCCAGCTGACAGTGATCCTTACAGAACTTTAGGTTTTGCATGGGTGATCAGACTCTGAGAATCTCAAGCTCGGACAGCACCGGACGAAGTTCCAACACCAAAAAACGACTGCAGTGTCCAGGATTTCTTGCTGTTCCTGTCAAGTTTCCAACTTGCCACGCTGACCAAGTCGCACCGCAGGGAAAAGACGCCATATATATATATATATATATCGCAGGATTGGGGCCTGGCATTTCCTTCTCCCAGTCAGTGTGTGCTCGTAGAGGTATTGGCTCTCCGGGATTCCCTAACCTGCTAGACCCGGCAGACGGTGGAAGGAGTCTGTCTCGGAAACGTGGATCGTGAACGCAAACTTCGGCATCATACATAAGGCCAAACGAGACGAAAGATCACGCCACCAGCAATTACACGAGCAGTTCTGGCAAGCAGCACCAGCATCGCCTGTGGTTCATCCCACAAACCGTAACCGTTCCAACATTTCTGCGAGCCGTATATAATTCTGGCAGTAAGCTACCGACACGAAACAAAGCGATGCTGGCAATGATGAGCGACATCAGAGTCTCAAGAGTGCAGGTAACACTACCAAGGATAAACCCCGAGTCCAAGAAGCTGCTGCAACGAAGATACTAGCCACATGAGCAAGACATCACCTTCTCACCAAGGTCCGAAAACAGACCCCTTTGAGGGTGTCCGTAATCCTTCATCGTTATCATGATCATCCCCATCATCTTGGCCACCGCCACTGTCACCACGACAAGCAGTATGAGAAAGATCTTTGAGGCTCAAATGTCCGACTCTCCTGCTAAACAAGCAGCGGAAAGGCGCGGTTGTTGTTGGCGCTGGAACAGCTTGCTGCAGAAGCGCACTCGAACACGCAGCCTGGCAAGAGAGCTGGAATGTCAATCAAACCTTTTCAAAGCCCGAATAGAACCCTTCAGTCAAACTCTTATGACCCAGGTGGGTGCCTCTCGAAAAACTAGCCTTGCAGCAGCGTTCAGATTGTGAGTGTTATTGATACTACCAGTAAAAATTTCATCTGTGCCATTATCAACGGCATTTTTGGGCATGAGTGTGAACTGTAGCAAAATTGTAATGCAGACTCCTCCTATGCCCTCCCAACCTTCAAACCCTCGACTGCACCCGACCTGTTACAGCCAAGAACCTGCTGCTCCAAACACAGTTGGAATGATCGCAGGGTCTTGGTGATCCCACGCGTTGCGGCAACATTCGCGCAGTGATTGTTGCTAGCCCGGTGCAAAATTGCAAGACAACGGGCTCAAGATTTTGAACTCTAAAACTCTAAAACCCTGAAAACCCCCCTAAAACCCTGAAACCTGAAGCCTCATAGCGGCCCATATTGAACTTCTATGAACTTCTTTAACCGAGCCAAGCGGCTGAGGTAGGGGTGCGGAGCAACGTAGGGACAGCTCGACGGACAGGCTTTGGAGAGCTCAGTCAGGCCGGGGCAGTCCGTCGTCGCCTGAAACTGTTTTGGGGTTTTGGGGTTTAGGGTTTTGGGGTTTAGGGTTTAGGATTTAGGGTTTGGGGTTTAGGGTTTAGGATTTGGGGTTTAGGGTTTAGGGTCTCGGGCTGTTTTGGGTTTTAGGGTTTCGACTCACACACTCGCACAAGGGTGTAGGGTTGAGGAATCAAATTCAAGGTTCAAGGCAAAGGAGATTTACAAAGTTTAGGGTTCAGGCCTTCTGGGTAAGGCTTTAGGAGTTTAGGCCAGGGTTTAGGGTTTAAAGTTTCGGGTTCAGGGCTTTGTACAGGCCCGGCTTCCATCTCTGCTACCCGTCAGAGCTTCGGAAAAAGCTCGGAAGCTCTCCGGGACTGGGCTACTGGGCTCAGGGCTCAGGGTTAGACTCAGACGTTACGGTTTTTGCGCCAGGTCTGATAAGATGAGCTCTTGGGTCCTTTGAAAAGTGACTTTCTACCAAAACACCGGCCCTGGACGGTGAGAGCTGAGTCAACTATGACGGTGGGAGCACCATCCACGCTGCTGCCACGCAAATGTGCTGGCCTGCGGGTTAGCCCTGTCGCTGTGGTACTGCCAATGAATTTGTGTGGGCACTGTTCAAAACACAAAGTCAAACAAACTGCAGAGCTTCACGCATGTGAGCACCGCACATTCGCCCTCCTCGCTCGCTGTTCACTCACCCTGACACGGTTTAGGGTTTGCGCAGGATTTCGGGTTTTGAAGGTAAGGGTACTCTGAAAGGCACGGATATTAAGCCGCAAAGTCGACATAAGCTTGTTTTCTGTGATATAACACCTTCGAGCTCGTCCAAACCCCGGCCCAAACCCTCAACCTTTCCTCTCCTTTCACCCCAGGCCTGTTCGTGACACCCCAGAGGTCCTGCTGAAGGTGACCTATCCACCACGCCACAAGACGCCGCATCGC
This sequence comes from Symbiodinium sp. CCMP2592, assembly GCA_905221615.1. Taxonomy (NCBI): domain Eukaryota; class Dinophyceae; order Suessiales; family Symbiodiniaceae; genus Symbiodinium; species Symbiodinium sp. CCMP2592. The sequence continues at coordinate 1,020,829 of CAJNDT010000868.1, forward strand.
TGACCACCTGGGTCCGGGTTTCCGGATTTCGGGTAGCTGTTGCCTCCTGCATTGCTGAGCATTTAGGGACTATGATCTGCTCGAAACAAGGCTAATGCTGCATCGGCCGCATCGGCGCGACTTTCGGGGTGGTGTTTGGGGTTTGCGGGCTCAGGCGAAGGTTCTGAGGGTTGCGGCTCGGCTTGATTGAGATGTGGAGGTTTCGAGCTCTAGGAGCGGTTCCCTCAGGATCCCTCACTAAGTCTCCTGGATTCTCGCCTACGGACTTGGCGGGTCGAGCCGTTCCTTTGAACTTTCATCAAACCCTGGACCTCCTTGGGCGGAAGTCCCGCAAAGTTGTATCCTGCAAGAACGGTCAAGAAGGGAACTACTATGTCGTGCCGGCAATACAACGCTCATAGGCGCGCGCAGCTCAGGGCAGCACCGGCAAAGTTGTTGTGGCTGAGGCCGAATCCGTCCTTGTCTGTCCAGAAGAACCGCTTGGCTTCGGCTTGGAGATGGCAACTATTGGATGCTGGTGTGACTGTACTTCGGGGTCGTGTGTAAACGAACTTTGCAACCCGGCCACAGGAGTTGTCGCAGAAGTCTGCAACTTGGGTATCGCAGGTTTGTCGTTGCGCTCGGGAATATACAACCTTCACAGCCAAGCATCAGTGGCAACGCAAGGACAACGAGGTGGCGCAGGCGAACATGCCCACCATGCGTTGGCAGTCTCTGGATCATCAATCACAGGCCATGTATCGATCTCAAACGTAGCACTGAACACGCATTGGCTAAGGCTTAAGCTCGTAGCTCTTGCATGACATTCGGCTCCGGCTACATGCGACCATCCTACGAAATACGGTTAATAGGTTCGTCTGACTTACGAAGCAGCTACACTCAAAGAGCCTAGCAGCATAGCCCATGCGGCGGGTCAAGTTCAGACTTCGAATCCATGTTTCGCGACAGGGGTCCTGATAACAAGGATCCTATTGGCCAGGTGCTCTCTGATTGTCTGAACCATCACATCTTGTCAAGAGCCATAATGGACTGCACGGAGATGAGAAGCGCAAGATATCAAGAACTTTGGGGTCTAGGGAACATGGCAAAACCCAAATGCTCACAGCTGCCGCTGTCTTTGTCATCATGCCTTTCTGGCTGTCACTGTCAGGGAACATATCAGCTATACGGTTCATGATATAAATCCTGCATTACCCATAATAAGGAATATACCATAATTACCATAGTTTAGGGCCCTTAAGGTAATGCAGGATTTATATCATCAACAGTAGTAGGTTCGGTTTAGGGACGTCCAAAGGCGAATTGGCAAGGATGCTGGGAGTGAGATCCTTCCCCAGATGCTTTCGAATTCACCTGTCACTAGCAGCCACTAACAAGTAAACAGCACAGCTGCTGCAGGCTCCCTACAAACAAAATGCTGGCATTGCTTGGCATTCTGCGCCTCCCGTCGGCACAAAAGCAGACCACGCAGCTTGCAGAAGTCGCTCAGCTGCTCCCGCTCGTGGCCGGTCAGATCGCCGAGGAGGAAATGCCAATCGCTCTGGCCCTGCATCTTTGCGACCTCCTCGATGCGAGCCTGGAGCCTCAAGACCTTCTGCTGCGAGTCGCCAGGACCTTCTTCCTCGGTCTTGGAAATGCAAACGCAGCGATTTGGCTCCTCACCTTCGGATCTTGTGAAGAAGCCCAAGGAACCAGCCACCTGATGTAGCAACTTTCGTCTCCATGGCGTCCCCGGAGGGAAGCGTTTCGTCCCAGCATCCGATGCAGCAAAGGCTTGGACCTCGCACACAAGCTCGTTGTCGTCTTCTGTGCAAGTCGCGAACCTGGCCCTCAACTTTGCCGGATCCTTCTCTTCCTTGGTGGGTGTGAACTGCACCATTTGGCCAACTTTCAAAGCAGGCACTCCTTTGCACTCCTTGGCATCCACCAGCAAATCCTCCTGGTGCAGGAAGATCACCTTCTCTTGGCCACCATCAACATAAGAAACAAATCCATACTTCTTCCGCACCTCCCAGGCCTTGCATTTTCCACGAACTCGCTCCTGAAAGGCTGGCTGCGACCCTTCTTCCCGACCCTCTTCTGCCAGAGGCCTCTGGTCAATCTGTGCATCCGATGCCTTGACATCTACTGCCGTACGGCGCCCCTTGTCATCCAATCCGACGGAAAAGGAGACTAGCTGTCCTTCTTCCAGCTGCGCTCGCCCCGTTCGCCCCACTCCCGGGGTCTCCGCTAAGCCGTTGAAGTGCACGAAGATGAGCTTGCTCCCATCATCCGGCCGGATCCACCCCATGCCTCTCGCACGGTTCCATTCCACACAGGTTCCCTGCAACTGACTCCCCAGCTTCGCCGGGAAGGATTCCAAAAGTTCCGGGGCTCCGAAGCGCTCTTTGCACTGCTTCTCCGCCTCACTCCAAGCCTGAAAGGATCGTAGGCAGACCTCCCGGACTCGCTGGAACTCCCCGGAAGAAACCGTGACTTCCTTGAACAAATCCTTCCCCCCCTCCGAGCTCTCGGTCTCCTCCGCCAGAGCCCGGCACTCCTCAAAGAGCCTCGTGCCCGTCTCAGAGAGCGAGCCCGAGCTGCGCAACTCCAGCTTCGGGAACTTGCCGCTGCGGTTGCGCCTCTCGATATGGAGTTCCACCCGATTGAACAACTTATCGGAATTATGAAGTCGTCTCTATCTCTCTCTCTCTCTCTCTCTCTCTCTCTCTCTCTCTCTCTCTCTCTTTGCTAAGCCTTTTTATCCTTTGTTGCTAATGTGCTTGACTTTAGTACTAACTATAACCAGGTAGTCTTAAGGATCACTGCGCCTCTCGATGGCTTCGGGATCGTGGCGGACGTAGATTTGCACACCCTCGTACTTCGCCATCGCCTGTTCCACGAAGGCCTCGACCGATACGTCGGGTTCGCGCTGCGAGGGTTTCGGGTGGGCTGAGAAATGGAGGATGCGGATGTCTTCGAACCGGAGCTGGCGGCGCTCACACTCCTTCTGGCTGTCAGGCAGCCGCAGGGCCAGGTGATGCAGCTGGAAGTTGTAAGACACATCAATGTGGGTCCAGTGGGGCGTGTGCCAGAAAAACCGTGTGAGGTAGTCCTGTTCAGGTGAAGTGGTCACGATGTGCTCGGGATGCTCTCGGCATTCCACTTCCTGTTTCATATCCCCGAACTCGGTGAGATTCGGCTCCAGAAGAATCACACCAGCGTTGACCTGAGCTCCATGCACGGAAGTCTTGCCTTTACTTTAGCAGGACTTTGACAAGTGTTCATCATCGCGAAACAACGGATATTTGCGGATGAGCTAGATGCTGGCATTCGCTCGAAACCAGAAACCGGCCTCTCAAGCAGCAGAACGACTGAGAACTGCACGCAGCCGGCCTTGCCCCAGGGCTCCACGTTGTGATAACCCTTGAAGGGATGAGGAGCGACGATATGTCGTCCGTGGACTTGTCCGCCTGCTGCCCACATTGCTGCCGGTGGCTGCAAATCGAAGAGGCTGTCAACATTCTCTTGCACCAGCAGGTCCAGGTCCAAGAGAATGATGCGTTCGTACTCGATGAGCCCCCAAGCATGCAGCTTTGTGAAGACCCCACGGAAGCGGCTGTGAGGTGTGAAGAGAGTGCTTGCAGCATCGATCCTATCCACAGGACGCAGGGTCCAAAGGCATCCAAGAATCTCCAGATACTCTGGCGGAACATCACTCGTATGGAGAAGGACCAGGTCGTGAGGGGTTCCGGACTTCCGCAGCGAGAAGCCCAAGACCCGGGCGTCACGAACATACTCCACTGAAGTGCCGTACAGCAGGGTGGCATACGCACACCTGGAAGTTTCCGAGAATTAGGGGTACCTGATTTTGGGGTCCTTATGACAAGGATCCTACTCTTTAGGATACTATATTAGAGGACCCCTATGTTCGGAAACTCCCACCTTGAGCGCTTGGAAGCCAAAGCCTTGCCAGGGCGCGGCTGCAGCCACGTGCCGACAGAAGGTCGATGGAAGAAGGGAGCCTGACTGGGAAGAGGCCCAGACACCTTGGAGATGCTTATGGGCCTCCTGCAAGTGGGGCAAGGGCTGCAGTAGCCTTCAGCCCCCTCCTTGCACTCGTAGCTTTTTGCCTCCGTGAGTGGCGAGGTTACCGTCAACAGCTCCCCGCCGAGTGCGAGGTTCAAAGGACGCCGGCAGTTGGGGCAGAGAGAGTCGTAGAATCCACTGTTCGGCGGATCCTCGTGACAGAGATACTTCTTGGCCGATGTCAGTTTCGAGCTGACACGAAGAGCCGTGGCACTCGTGCCAAGCCTCTCGCGCCAGCCGCATGTCCGGATCGTCCGCGAGTCGGGTACCCAGGAGAGACCCCCGTCCTTGCCGCCAGCCGCTCCAGCCTCCGTCAGGGTGCTGCAACTTGGGCGGTGACGTGCCACGACACGAAATCCGGAAAGGCCTGCGCCGATTCTGATCTCAGTGGGGTTTGCCTTGAGAGTGTGCCGGACGAGGCTGCCACCCTTTGACCGCCACTCGAGTTCTATAGACGAAGCTTGCTGGTCATGTGGCCACCAGGTGCCCACACCTGGGCTGAAAGTTGTGTGAAGAGTGCGCTGTCCATCTTCCTCTTCTTTCAGAGTGATGCTGCCGTTCGGCTTGCATCCATTGTGTGCCCAATGCCAAAAGCCAAGCCACGACTTCACGTCCATTTCCAACAAACTGCAGGGTTAGTACAGCTTGATGCAAGCACTTGCACTGCGGAAGTCGCGAACAGAATGCACAAGCCAGCAACGACCTACCCTCTTTGAGAGATCATGAGAGCAGAACACAAAAAACGACCGCACAGCACCGTCCGTATTTTGATTCATGCCGCGCACTGTTCTGTTTCCGTGGTGGTGCCGCTTGGGGTGGGCACTCGCTAGCTTCTTTGCGACCCTGCTAACCAATGGTAGTAATAGTAGCAAGAAAGACAAGAGAGGAATAAGTATAGCGTACTAGAACAACGGTTATGATGAAAAGTGTGAAACCACTCATGTGACGTAACATGCGGAAGCCACCTACCTTTCTGCTTGCTAGAGTTGGGACAACCTGCTTATGCGGCACCACAAAAACATGACTTGTCGCGCCCTGCTTAGGAGGTCAGCCCACACGGACAAGGTGTGCCATGCGGCATCTGCAGCAGCGGCAGCGGCGGCAGCAGTGTCGAAGGATGTTGCAGAGAAAAGAAGGGTATCAAACCCCCTGCAGCTTGCTCCATCATGTTACGACACTTTGCACACCTCAGCTGAGCAAAGTGTTTCCCTCCATGGCGGTCGGCCTGCCGACTGCGTCACCTTGTCTCGATATGGGACTGGAAGGTCCACCACAAATGGCATACCTGAGAGCTGATTCCATGTGCCTGTGCATGCAGCATTTATTCCCAACACTCCTTCGCCGAGGTCGACGGCTTTCTGGCCGGCTTTCATGTTGTCAGGATTGTGAGCATGGCCGCAGATGAAAAGCTTCGGTCGCACTCTCGAAATCAGGTCATTGATGCACGAGGGGAAAGTCTTCCCAGAGGCCCCATAAAGCACCCCACAAGGCGGCCCATGGGTGATCATGACATCGACTGAACCTGCCGGAAGCTTCGCAGTCATCTCACGGAACTCTGTCTCACCGCTGTCTTTATCCAGCTGAAATGCCATGTTTCCGGAAAGAACTGCGCGGCCCTGACCCAGCTTCGACGTAGCTGACACCCCTGATCCTCAGCAAAGTCGCACATGTGCTCTATTGTGTTAAGCTGAATGCCCAAGTAATAGCGAGGTGGTTGCACCCGCTCTTGCAAGCCTGCTTGCTGCAAGCTTTTTTCCTGGTGCACCCACAAGTACGACAACATATCCGAAATCATCAAACCGACTTGCAATATCAAGAGAAAGGTAGCAAGTAGCTCGTAAACAAACTTGTAAGTACCCTAATTGGGGTAGTTCTATATATGCCCTACTAGACTCGCATAGCCCCATTCACCCAAGCCAGAACCCAAATCCAAGTAAACATCTGTGAAAGGCCAGGGCTATTGTCTTCTACCCGACTGCAACTGGATGATTAAGGCTATCGGGGTTTAGGGTTTCAGGTTCAGGGTTTAGAACTATACGGTTCTACGGTTTAGTCTCCAAGGATGTTAAAGATTAAGGGTTCGGGCTTCGGGTTGGGACTGTCCCGCACCGATTGGTGCTTTGGTGTACAGTCGTTCAGGGTCTATGGCAGTGGCCGGCGGTCGCCTGCAAGCACATTGACAACCAAGCAGCCCCAGACTGCTAATCTGCATCCACTTCGGAATCTCAGCTCCTCCGGTTCCGCCGTGGTGCAAAGGTAATGAAGGTTGAAATTCTGACAAAGCTCGATTGCATTGGCATCCCCGATCCGCTCCAGCACATAATCGTGATTTCCACCAACTAGTACTCTGTGCTCGAACTCTGATACAGTGCCAAGCCATCGCAAAGCTCGTGCAGCATCCAACTCAGATGACTTGAACCATTCCAGGAATCTGCTAAAATCGCCGTTAAACTCATCCCACTTACTATCCACATCACGTGCATCTTTGGATCGCGACTCTTCGTAACTCAGATCTCCAGCATGCACCAGCAAGTCACCATCAGGAATCTCCAAGCTGTCGTGGAGGAGGTGCGTGTCACTGACAGCCACAACGCGAACATGGAACGACTTGGGACGACTAAGAACCTGCTTGGTGGTAGAATCAACTCGCGCATCAGCAGCGAGCCGCTCGAAGTAGCAGAGTGGAAGCCCCCCGGTTTCTCCAGCACGCTGACTTTCTGCAAGAAGGGCATGGTAATACTCGATGCCAGCACGCCGAAGCCGGGAACTTGCATCAAAAGCAACACCAATGTTGGCCCAATCGTTCTTCGCCTCTGGCGGACACTCCAAGCCTGTAATGACGGAGAACCAAACCTCCGGGGCATGCAACGCCATCTTGGCGAGAAAGTCCAAAATATCCTCAATAGATGCAATGGCTTCGGGTTTAGGGATGCACGCATTGGCTCTGCATGGTTTCTTCTGGCTTAGGGACGACGGCTTCAACGCCAAAGTTCATACTGCGTCAACAAAGCTGGCGGGCATGGGTTGTAAACATTGAGCCCTACGTGCTGCATGTTTTGACAGTGCTGTCACAACTGAGGCTGTGACGTCTTTTTCGGTTTCTGGCCGAGGCTTGCACGGAGCCACTTGCGGTGACATCTCTCCCAAGCTCAAAAAATGCTGGAGTTTGTTGGCATTGAATGCGGTGGTACCTGGCAAGTTCACAACGTTCCGCCAATCCAGCATGAATTCTACACCACGCAATGGTTCAAACCAATCGCAGCGAGGCTGCAAGCTTTGTGTTTGAACACATCGCGCAGCCCTCTCACTGCAGGCTCGCCAAAAGCTTTCTGGAAACACTGCAAGGACGAAACTGACACCATGGCACGGAGCTGCGCTTCATGAACGCATGTTTTACACGAGTCGGCGTTCTGCCCTGTGTTCAACATCGCTGCTCTGGTCGACTCCTGGGATGGAAACATGGTTGAATCAAAGCCTATACCGAGAAGATACGTTCATGCGCCCTACCGAAATCCTTAGTTGGTGATCTGCATCCTGCTACCCAATGTCATGTAGACGTTAGTAGGCATGCTCTGCTACTGTGCGGCCAACGTAACGACAAGGTACAAGACATTTGCGTGGGCTCACGATCGCATGCCGTTCAGCATGCAGTCACTTCGAAGATGCCGAAATCATGCTATACACACAAGGACCAAATGTCTGGCACGCTCAGGGTGTGAGGGTGGGCTCTAACGCCCACCATTATCCCAAGCTGGGCCCTTCAGTCGGCCCTGCTTCCTGCAAGGCAGGCCATGCTCGGCCAAGCTCGCTGCACGACGATTGCATGCTACGGACACGATGCTTCGCCAAGACGTGATCAACCTGCTGCTGCCGCGAACGGTCGGGGTGTTCCTCCAAGGTGGACGAGATCTTGGAGGAAGCTGCAATCGCGCTCGTTCCAAGAGTTGAAGTGCGAAAGGCATGTCCGGAGCGGGCTCACCGCCACGCAAGTGCATGCCATCCGCATGTACTGGAAAGCATTGAACTCATGTGTCGCACACTCGAGCTGCGGCCGCGCGTCAGAGCGGGTGGCATGCCCGCATGCGGTGCAAGGAGGCTATCTTGCGGCCGCACCGCATCATCTGGGGAACGCTGAAGTAGCCTGGGCACTGCATCCTGCCACGAAGCCCAACGAGCGCCAGCCGCGCTGTGACCAGGGCATCATCCTCCAGCTCGGGCGCTTCCGCTACGTAGAGCAGGTTTCGGTGACATTTGGCAGCGGCTTGGGAAGTAATCCGTGCAACTTCCACACGAAGGCTCGTGTGCTGACACGCGCTGACGCGTAACAATGCACCGAAGCTCCCCACACAGTGGCATGAATGAAAAATGCTACGTCTTGCAAACAATTCAACCGTGGACACTGTTTGATGCTGCTTCCGATCTGCGATCGTGCGGCCGGGACTGTATTCATGGCCGCTAAGATTGCTTCAATGCCCTCCGGAATACATCGTGGCACCGAGGATGGTCGGTCTTTAAACAACCGTTTACGGTCAGTATATACTTAGGAAAAGAGCGCCTGGTCCATTGACCGGCAGAATTAGGATTCACTAGACATATAAATTTAACGCAGAAGCGAAAACGCCTCAGCGATAAGAATCCGGGCAATCCGGTCAACAAGCCTTCGCACAAGGATTTGGCGGTTTGACATATTGCTGCCACATAATGCACATGGGCACTGGCAGCAAAATGAGTGTTTGGGACGAGAAGAAGATCAAGCATTCACCTCAGCAACTCAGCATCACCAAGCTGAGGCACACTTTGTAAGCTTAAGCGTTCCAACCAGGTGTGGCGCTGAGTGTCAGACAGCGGACACACGCGAATGGCATGCAGGACCGTGTTACGAGGAGCACCGCAGAGGCAGTTGGGACCATGCCGCTGTGCGTGCTGGGCAATGCTGCCATCCTGACAGGGATGATGAGCCCTGACGTCCACTCCCGAAGCAAGGACGACGGGAGCCGCGAGAAATGAATGTTGTTGGATGAAGCTGAATCACAGCATAGTCGGCGAAGGACGGCATTGCCATCAATTCGCCACGATACTGCGTGTGAGCACGATGCAGCAACACCGGTCGCACGGCATGCCGGCTCCAATGCGCTACCTGCCTCGCATCCCCGCCAGGCACCAGGCTCCAGGAACGGGGGAGTGGTATACCAGCATTCCGCAACCATGCGCCCACCAAGGGCATCAGCAGTAGCCAAGCGTCCGGGGATACCTAAATGCAATCGCTGGCTGCACTTCAAACACGTAAGGCAACCAGCCGAGTTCACCCAGAACGGCACTCAGTGCACCGCTGGGCCAGTGCAGCAAACGATGTCCCCTTTGGCGAAGCTTTTGGTCCAAACAAGCTACTTTTGGCTACGGAAGCCTGTGTTTAATCGGCGATTCTCAGCCCAACCCAGGAATTGGTGGAACCTATGATTGCCGGTGTCCATTAGACGAGCTGCATGCCCATGCCACTTGCGCGATGCCTCAAACGTCACGCCCAGATACGTGTACTCGCGCACATAAGGCAGCACAGAGCCTTGAAGCATGAAACGATAATCAATCGACCTGGAACCGACAACCATGACAGCTGACTTCTCGGGGCCTATGCCGAAATACAAAGCCACTGGGAACCCCAAGCCCCTCTCTGGAGCTGACCGGCATCCGCAACCAAGATTACCAAGTCGTTAGCATAAGGCAAGAGAGCCACACGAGGGGCATTTGAGGCATAGCGGGCGGTGCTCAACGATACGCCCGGGCACACGGCACAAACGGCATCCGCGATGCCATTAAACAGAATGTTGAATAGCAACGGGCATCGGACATGCTAGGACGCTGCCCTGGCGAACGCCGGCAGATTCCGTCCAGAGCGAAGAGGTGAGCCGGTGGAGCCATCGACCACTACCCGTGCGCATGTGTCGCTCAAGTCCGTGACGACGGACCACAGAGAACCGTAATCGTTTTTCTTCCCGAACTCTAAAAGTTTGAGAAAGACGACGTCCCTCCAAGCTACATCGAAGGCTTCTCGCACATCAACGAATGCATAGAAGGTGTGTTATTCAACTTCGGTGAATGGAAAGTGCAGCTGACCGAACAGAGTGAGCATGTCACGCCGCAGAGCAGCTACACGGTTAATGATGTCGGAGGGATCAGGATCGGGCACTACCCTGCACAGTTGGCACAGGCTAGCCATTCGCAGGTGGGTTTGAAAGCCACACATGTTGGCGCGCTGAGCCATGACGACCAAAAGCAAGGATTTTTTTCCGAAGAACCATATGATGAAGTTGCAGTCTCTTCTGCCGGAAAGCTTCATGCGCACTGGCAGTTCCTTCGCGCCGCCACCTCCGCCATGCAGCATTGCGGGAGACCAGTTGGTCAAAACATTCATCATCCCACCAATCCGGCTGAGGGCGACGGTTGACACCACAGCGTCGGAATGTGAAACGTTCAGTTCCTTGCCAAACCAACGTTACAAACTCACCATACAACGCTCGACGCTCCGGCAGAGATGGAAATTGGTCTTGCCGCAATTGCAGCAACCTCAACGCCCATTGCAGCAGTGCCGGCCGTAACCCTTGAATAACCGGACGCCAATGTCTAACAAGGGCCGAGACTGCCGAGCAGAAGTGGGGGCCTGCGATACTCCAATTCGGAACGTGATGAGCTTCTGATCGCTGCCAACTGCTGGATGAGAAGAACCCTGTGGACGCCCGCAACTGTCCCCGTCATGGACTACGAAATCCTCAACACAAAAGGAATGTGATGCGAGCACCACGTCGAGGCACGAACCAGACCTATGTGTAGGAATTCCAATGAAGGTTGGAGATGCTCAGGCCGAAATCTTGGCACAATGCACGCACGAGTTCACGAACTTGAGGCTCACACGAGCGCTCACGTTCCAGCCCCTTAAGCTCAAACGAATACACATTGCAGTTCTAGGCCTGTAATGGCTATGGAAAGTTGACCGGATGTTGCACTTCCTGCGACACCAGAAACAACCATTCAAGCTTGGCAGATGGTCTTGCAGTCACCTGCAAGAACAAAATGTGCGCCCGGATACTGGCGAAGTGCCGGCTCGACAGCGGTTTGTAGTCGAGCCCGAAAGTCGACACGCTGAGCCAATGGCATGCCAACATGTGGAGCATAGAAACTACACAGCAATAAAGCAGGATCGGTCTTAGACGATGCAAGACAACGCGACCGAATGCGATGAGATGATGGATTTACGTCAAGTGGCCACGAAACACACGACTGATGAATTGGAAAGCTTGCTTCGCAAACGCCAATGCCCATAGGACCGTCGTACCACATGTGCACGCGCAAAGAAGCTCCTACCGGCGCCCAAGGCTCGTGCAAGCATGCACATTCCACGGCAGGAGCATCAAAGGTCATGGAAAGGCTATGGCAAGAAGGGTGGGCCGTCCGGCGACCACAAGCGATTTGCGTTCAGAAGCGCCAAACTTTTTTTTTTTTTTTTTTTTCGGCGCACCTTTTTGCAACGGCAGAACGTGTCCGGTCGACCTAGAGTAGTTTGAGGACCTACCGTTGCCTACCACTGAAGAGGGTGCACTCAAGGCACCACACTGCAGCTAGCGTGGGGGCAAGCGGCTTGCCGGGACCTCCTGGAGCCACCTGGCGTCAGCGAGGACCTCATGCAGGTCGGGCTCAGTGCCCTCGCTGAGCTCGGCAGCAGGAGGGAGTTCAAGCAGCGAGGCAGCGTACGCTCGCTGCGCGGCGACTGCAAGGAGGCCAGACCAGCGCGCTACCCAGGCGTTGATGGCGGTCGGGCGGAGGTGGGCAGGGACGGCTTCGGCTCGCTGGCGCGCCAGGAGCCGGAGCAACTGGGCAGCCTCAGCGCCGAACCTGCCTCCAACCTCGACACCAACTACAACGAGTCGGCACCGGCTTGCCCGGGCGAGCTCGGGGTAGGTGTCCCGGCGTTTACGCCTGGCGGCAGCCTCGACTGCATAGCCCGGCTGCACATCGGCTCGCGGATGGGCTTCGCCTCGCCTTGTAAGCGGGGAGACGATGGTGGCGTCGAGTGCGAGCTGGGAGCCGTGCCAGAGAGGGAGGCCGTTGGCGACGACCTCGATGCGCCTTTCATCACCGACTGGCGCGTCGAGGTTCATGTCGGCGAGGCGCACATTCCTCGCGACCCGCGCCCCAGCCTCGCGGCAAACTCGGGCGACAGCGTGCTCGAGCGGGAGAGCTCGGCTAGCAAGCACGCCGGATGTGGCGCACGCGGACCGGTGGTCGCCAAGCGGGTCGAGCAGTCCATGGCAGCGGCAGTGGCGAGGCGCGAGTGGCAAGGGCAGGCGCAGGCGCCGGAGGAGCAGCACCCGGAACAGGGCACTGGGGAGGGTGAGATCGTACCGCGTCGGCAAGGCGGTGATGGCGCGGGCCGCAAAAGGCCCAGCTTGCGACAGCAGCAATGCGCGAGATGCAGGGGGAAGGTTAGAAAGATGCAACTCGCAGATGCGCTCATCGCTAGCTCGGGCAGCGACCCGTTGCCAGCCGCGGAGAGGGTCGGCTGGCTCCTCACCTCGTCCCCGAGCAGGGGGTGCCTCGGCTCCTCCACTAACAGCGGACCATGCTGGTGCGTCGTAGCCGTTGTCACAGACGCGGGCCCGAGCCTGTGCCGCGGCAGCAGCGCACGGGAGTGGGACATCGCCTTGCAGCGCGCTGAGGAGGCGGTCAGCTGCGGCAGCGGCCCGGCGGCGGATGACGGGCAGTGTGTCGCACCACGATGCCCAATGCGCGGTGTGGCGGTCAGCGACAGCGGACCGCAGCCCAAGGCCTCCGAGTCGAGAAGGCAGCCGGGCTGTCGTGAGGCTGGTAGCGGGGATCGGCGCGTCCCCTCGTTCAAGCAAGTCGGCGAGGCAGTGCGCGATTGCGTCATCGTGTGCCTCGGCGAAGGAGGCGGTGAGGTGCGGGGGCAGTACTCGCAGCAAGTAGTTGGCGCGAGGGGAGGCGCAGGAGTGCAGTAACAGCCACGCGGCCTGCAAGTCCTCGAGTTGAGGGAGGCGCTGCAGCAGCTTGTTGTGTTCCTCCCGCTTGCGTTGCAGCTGCAAGGCGACAAATCGATCATGCCCGAGCGGGGAACCGAGGACTGTGAGCCCTTGGCGCTCAGGAGGCAGCGACCAGTCACCAACCCAGACTGGCGCGTCAGGGTCAGAGCCAAGGGCGGCGATGCCGGGCGGCTCCTCCCCGGCGGCGTTCCAGATGCACGTAGGTCGGTTCCCGCCGCGTTGGCGCGGACGCCGGGGACCGCAGGCGTTTTCCTGAGCAGACGGCGCCGTTGCAACACGGAGAGACTCAGCCGAGCCTCGCACAAATGCGGGCAATGTGTGGGCAGACGTTGTGTCAACAAATGCCTCACGCAAAAAGACATGAGGAGGACCAGTCGTGGAAAACGATTGTTGGCGTATGTTGGCGTGTGCGTGGATCCGTGTCGCATGCACAACAACGCCGATTGAAACAGTGGTCCGGACAATAACCCGTGAAGCAAACATCAACGGACTGATTATTACACCTTCGGCGCCTGCCGGGACGTGAAGAAGCATGACTTGGATTCCCATGCGTTTTGGTGCGCGCGGGGCAAACGCTGGGACGTATTGGGCTCACTTCTTCACTTTTTCCGTTGGCTAGGACCTGAAAGGCTACACCGGTCACATGCATGTGGTCATGGTTTTCCTGATGTGGTTCGTGGTACATGTACAACACTCAAGCATACTCAAGCTACAGCGTTTATACATGAGGACGCTTCGTAAACGCTGGCACGCCCCTGGAAGGCTGGGGCTGGAACAGCCGAAGACAATTTCCGGGTGGTGACGACACAACGTCAGTGAGCAAAAGTTTTGAAGGTCGTTAGCGCTCAAAGGCACTGAGGCCTGAATGCGGCGATACTTCCCTCAAAGACCTGAGCCGGAGAGAACCCTTAGGCGATGGGACGCTGACGGCACAAATGAGCCGCACAAATCTGTATTGCATCAACGATAACAACAAGATTTGGTTTCCACGGTGTCAGCCTCTGTCTGTGAGTACGCTCGGACACAAGCGAAGCTACAAATGCTACAAGCTGTATCTCAGCCGCATCTCGCAACACGGTGCACGGATCGGAGTTGCTCATGTCCGCCATGCCTAGATCAGATACGCATCGCTCTTTCAGGACAGTGCTCATATGCTTCGTGAGGCAATTGGCCGGATTCAACTCACCGAAAACATTTCCCACCTTGACTAACTTTTGATGGACCACTTCTTGGACATACAATGCGGCAAACTCGATATGACGCATTTTGCTCCCGGCACCTAGACGCTTGGCGGTTTGCAGTGCCGTGGTTGCATCTGTCCACAACCGAGGTTGACCTAGTCTCAAGCGGAAATCCTCCGCGGCCAACTGTTTGATGAACATGACGTTGCGCGCCCCTCGACTCAATGCACGGGTCTCCGCTTCACCGGAAGATGATGCGGGAGTGCCCGCCTGCGTTTGCGGATGAGCGATGACGACAGTGCCCCCAACATTGACCAAGCTACAATCAGTGGAACCGCGAGAGTCAAGGCAACCACCCCAACAGTCAGAACGCCGGAGGCTTTGCTTTCGGCATTACGACAAGTGACCCTGGCAAGGTCGGGCTTATGCAACAAGTATTGTGCCAACACAACGCTGTTCGTCGATCAGTTGCGTGTTGCTCTCCGTGCGCTGCGTCCGCTCACCTTCGACTCTCGATGGCTTTGCGTGCCAGAGGTCAAGCAACGTAAGCACGTTTTCGCGATGTTTGGGGTCAGGGAGTGTGAAGAACGCATCTTGGGTTCGCAACTTTGTTCGGCCTAAAATGGCCTAGAACGTTGACTTTGGTGCCTGGTGTCTCGATGACACCGTTCTTCATGTCGAGGTATTTGCCTAAACCTTCGTCTGACTGTAGGAACTCTAAGTCTTTGTCTGACGCCCATAAACAAGTGTCGTCAACGTGGTGCAACAGCATTGCGTCAATTTTGCAACAGGTGTATACTGTCGGGTCACGGGTGCCACGAATGAACTGATACCCCTTGCTGACCAAACCATGCGTGACAACTTCTTCACACTCTTTTCGGTAGTTACTCCCAGCAGGCCGCCTGCCGTACAGGTTTCCCACAAGTTCCAGAACTACTTCTTTCAACGGATCTACCGACATGTACAATGCTTTCGTCTCGGAGTCTTGGGTATCCAACAAAGCATAAAAATGAGGCAGGTATTCGGGAGGCATGCGCATGAACACTGGTTGACCGTTACTGTCTCCCGAATCGGTGCCTAAGAAGAGACATGCACACCTGACGTCTCCGGAGTGGGAGTGCCACCCATTGAGGAGGCATTTGAGCTCGAGAACATACGGAGTGGGTGCGAACGTGTTGGTTTTTTCAGCCAGTTCCTCTTTGGAGTACTTCTTCGTTATGTCCGCACAAGTGAAACGCGAACGATATACTCCACGTTTGATTTCATCCACCCATGTAAAATTGAAAAGCTTCGCTTTCCGCGGCATGTCTGTTCTCAACCTTGGTTTAGCGAAATTCTTCTCGACTAGCGTTGCCATCTGGACATCCCTGACCTTCTCGACTTCTCGAGGGTCTAACCGTGTGTCAAGCAATTCAAGCGCGGACGATAATTTTTGCTCCCATTAGCCATCGCGTGCCCAATCTTGGATCTGGTGCAATGCACAAGACATGCTTCCTACTTTCGGGACTTTGGGTGACGACTCCGCAGTTGCGGCTGCAGGCTCTGACGCTACAGGCACCGAGCGTTTCTCGACACTTACTGGTGGACTTGGCAGTGGGACATAGTGGGACGGCATTGATGCCGGCGGGTGTTGCCACCTCACGGGCAATTTGCATGGACCCGGAACCTCGAAAAGGGGACGCTCGCAAAAGCACTTCCTCCGCAAATGGCGATGGTGGTGTTGGGGGATTCATCGTCATGCGATGCGAACTGTCTGGCGTCATACCACGTGCGGTTGGTTTCAGCTCGGACCTTGGCGCGTTTGCCTGCAGGTGCCCATGGCAAACCACATGCCGCATCAAGAAAGTTGACATCATGTTGATCGTCTTCCGGCAGTCGTCGAACGGTGATGGCACCTGCATCCGTAAACGCAACTGCGGAATCATCAAGCTCGAGACGCCCTACGAACAAACCCTTGAACCAACGTGGTTTAGCTTTGCTAATGGCCTTAATGTTGGGATCCTTGGCTAGCACAACTTCGCCAAATTGGACGATCGCGGTCCTATACTCCCGGCCAGTCACAATGCGGAATGGTGTGAGCTTGTCAGCTCTCACATGGTACATCATGGTACCGAGCCCAGACGAATGCACACCAGCGGCACAACCAAGGAACTACTGGGTGGTTGATGTCTATAGGCTCTTGCGGATGAGGAAAGTGTGCGTTCAATGTGGACAACCATGTGCGCAGCATTCCAGCCATCAACCGGTTCGTGTTTTCTGCACCGCCCTGGCTTGCATGGCTGTAGCGTGGTGCTGCCTGGTTGTGCACATGAGCATGCCCGAGTTCGCGCTGGACTTGCTCGGCTACACTTCGTCATGAAGACTCTTGGTCGTGTTGAAACGTAACTTTGGCATACCCCAGACGCTTTATCCATGACACAATCGCTTTGACAACATACGAGCCTGGGCCTTTTACACCATCGGACCATCAGTGGCCATCCGGATGAAGTGTCCGTGGCCGTAAGTTTATCTGTACGGCTTTCTTCTTCAACGAGCTGACCGTCGCGGCCGAAAAACTGATAATCAAACTGCAAGACTGGCACCTGGGCATCTTCGTGCTTGACTTGCCGATGGTGTCCAGACTCAGGTGCCTTGCCAGTAATGCAATAGCGGCACCACGGCGCGAAATCGGCATGGGTGAGGTTGTGCAACGCTCGCTCGTCATCTGTAATTAGGCGCCACGGGTGCGGGGAGATGACGTGGTTGGGGTGACCCAGGTTGGCGATCCAAGTCAACATCGACGCTGCCATGCTCTTCAACGGGACCGGCGGACGCATCATCCTCGAGGTCCTCGTGGTGTTGCAATGCAACGAAAGCTGGATGCGAAGCACTGGATGTGCGATCCTCAAACGGCATGTAGAACCGGGACCCAAACCGGGGCAGGACGATGTTGTGACCGTCCGGTGTTTCGATGTGCGCCGGCTTGCCGGAGGATGAGCGGTAGAAGTGCATGTCACAATCGGCGTCATCTAAGATGCGACAGAAAGCCATCACCGGTTCGGTTATGTTTGTAGAGTCGAGACGGAACTTAGCAGGAATTTCCACGCCCTCTCCGTCGGCAGTAGTTGCTGAGAGGGTGGTGTCAGCTGCAAGCTCGCCCTGCTGCAGTATGGGCGTTCCGCTGATGGCCCACAACTGCTTGCGTTTTGATGCGTCGACTGTGGCATTGGGAAAATGCTTTGTGCTGGCACAGCTTGTAGCGGCGTGCACCGTGGAACAGACAGCTTCGGCAACCTCGGCCTCAACCACTGCAAACAACATGGGTTGTTCCGTTTGTGAAATAGCGCCCTGGGTTGCTTGGCCTTTGCGGCCGACGTTGGCAGACGACGTGGACGAGGCACTCACTGAGGATGCGCCGCTGAGCCGAAGAGCTGCAAGTTGCTGCTGCAAGGACGCAATGGTGCTGGACAGGTCGCTGTTGTCAGACGCTGTCCCTTCGACCGCGCTGATGTTAGTTGAACCTGGTGTCGATGCGCGCTTGCCCTTGCTGTCTCCTTTCGGAAAGCTGCGGACATTGAAGTGGCACGCTTCAGTGGTGTGGTTCTTCCCTTTTTCGGGACCACAGATTGCACACGGAGGTGCCTTGGAGGGGTTGGCATTGCTGGCCTCAGCTTTGCCCTTATCCTTGCCCTTGCCATCGCCCTTACTGCTTGCACCCTGGTATGGAGCTGCTGGTGATGCAGACTGTGTGCCGAAAGCAGTGCCGGCACCACGCTTCCAGAGGTTCTTGGACTTCAGGTATTGCACAATAAACTCACGGAGCGTCTTATAGGTAGTAAGGTGGGCAGAATGCATGGCAATCTGAGGGGCAAGTGTCTTGGGAGCGACTTCGGACAGGATGGCGAGCTTCAGATCTTCATCAAACGTTTTCTTGTATTCACGTTCGTAATTGGCAACTTCGCCTTCCCACTCTTCAAGGCCTCGCTGACATTGTGATTCCTTGTTCGGGAAGACGGGGTTAGAAAGTGCCCGGAGCCACGCGTAAGGCTTGTGTTTATTTTCGGGCTCGAAACGGGCATGCATGCGGCGCCACAATTCGAACCCATTCCTGTCTGGCACAAGCATCGCCATGGCTGGGATCTCGCCGGATTGGCACAAGCCTACCAAAATGGCAAACAGGTCTGCGCACAACCCTTTCGCAGGTGAAATCATCTCGGCAGGATTGATCTCGTCTGTTTGCGCGGCGGCTACCTTGAGAAGGTCGGGATATTCAGGATCGACAGTACCGATCCACGACGTGAAACCGAATTTGAATCGCTCCCAATCAGAATCACTGCCGGTAAACTTGGGATTCAGCGGCCTGCGTTTGGGTTCCGCAGACGCTGTTGACTGCGTCGTGGCTGTCAACTGGGACACGGCCGACTGCGCCACTGTCAGAGCGGCGTTGGTCGCCTGGGCTTGCTGTTCTAATGCAGCTCGAGTGTTGCTCAGCTCCTGCTGCTGTGAGGTGAGCTGGGCTGTCAACTGCTGCACTTGACTAGCTAATGCTTGGATTTGTTGCTCGGTGTTCGCCATTGTGCCGTCTAACGGGGCAATGCAAACAATTGCAACACAGGGAATCAGGTTTCTTTTGACCTAACCCTTACCGCAACCAAAACCGGAAGGCTCAAACCTTTCAGGCTGTGTCTCAACAGCAGGTTGGCAAAGGATCCAAAGGCAAAGTCGCAGGTAAGCCTGGCAAAGGTCATCCTTCTGTCAACCACTACTCTTGCTACTCTTACTACTCTTACTACTTTTACTACAATTACTACTTTTACTACTCTTACTACTCTTTCCACTCTTACCAGTCTTACTACTCTTACTACTTTTACTACTCTTACTACTCTTGCTACTCTTACTACTCTTACTACTCTTACGACTCTTACTACTCTTACTACTCTTACTACTCTTACTACTCTTACTACTCTTACTACTCTTACTACTCTTACTACTCTTACTACTACTACTACTACTACTACTACTACTACTACTACTACTACTACTACTACTACTACTACTACCCTTACTACTCTTACTACTCTTACTATTTTTTGCTACATTTACTACGTTTACTACTCTTACTACTCTTACTACTTTTATTACTTCTTCTTTCGATTGCGTAGCGGAAATCCGAGTTCTTCCAGTTGCAAACAAACTTCATCGGAGCAGCGTCGAAATTGCGGCGTATATGCTGCTAGCGCCCACATATGACCTTCATGTTGCTCAATATTATGAAAGCGTCGTGCGTTGAAAGACACAGACTTGTCATGAATGTCAACCCATGAGCCTTTGAGCTCACAAACTTTGTTGTTTTTGCTCAGTTTTTCCATTGAAGTTCCTTCATCGTCTTCAATCCAAACTCTGCCTCCAATGAAATTTCCAAGAGTGATAGCAAGGTTCAATTTCCCAACCATGTTTTGCATGTCGCGATGCAGTCCGATTCGTGGATTCGGCAGGACGGCTATGGAAGTACAGCGATGTCTCAGGAAACGGTTGGTTGCCGTGCATGCTTCTTTCATCCACGAAGCTTTAGACACGTTCGGAGCATTGCCTCCAAAAGCATAGAGGCCTAAGGTGCAGTACCGCTCTTATGCTCCGGCTCCGATGGCTCGTTGTCACTCCATTTCCATTGGCGACCACTGGTCAAGTAACGCCACAAGTGCTCTTCGCGCTTGCATGATAGCTTGGCATGCAAACGAAATTGAAAGCTCAGTCATTTTTGTTCATGAGAAAGATCAAGGTGCGGGTCCAGCATGAAGTCTTGAAGCTGGCAAATGGCGAGGGGCACAGGAAGTCGAGGCAACTTGGCTTTGGGCTCAGGACTGGGTGCATGCTTCAACAGAGTTTCGGTTCCATCTGTGGCACGAACAACCATGGCCGATCCAGAGGCTCTGGGAGCGGCGCGGCAGGTCCTCGCATCCAAGCTGCGGAGCCTGGGCAAGAGTGCGGTGGAGGGACGACAACCGGATGCAAACGGATCTCATCCAGCCAGAACATCCAGAGTTTGGAAGTGGTCACGGATGTCCGGCAGCCACCTTTCGTTTATCAAGATAATGCAGCCAAGTTCCTGCACAACAAATGTCAGGTCTGCAGACTTGCGGCCAACCGATCAGGTTCAGGAGACCCTTCTCGCTGACTGTGGTGGATGCAGGCCAGTGGCTCCCTTCTCCGACATCTTCTTAGTCAGAGTCCTTGCGCTGTTCTGTTTCCAGGGCTTTGACTCTTCTCGACAGCTTCTTGACTACGCTCCACAGCACATCGAGCTTCTATGATCGAGAAGCATCAGCTTCCTTCAACGGGCGACGGCTGGACGCCAACAATCAAGAAGGCGTAGCGAAGCTCAAGGCCCGCGGTGTGAGCTTCCAGTGGTCAGCTTCAGAAGAGGACGGACGAAATAGACTGTAGCTTTTCCATGGGCACCTAGAGTGTCTCAATGCTTTTCCTTTTTGGCTCACTCCATGCGACTTTGGGATGTAAGACTCAAGTGAGACGTAGCAGCTCCCCTTCTTGGCGCAGCGCACTTTCAGAGAAGTCTGGGTCGCGACCAACTTCCAGCTGATCGTACGACTTGGCTTTCAGGTGCGTGCCACCATTCTACAAATCGATCTTGAGGCCTTATAAATCCTGGCTCCGGCGTCGCGACTTGTCTGTCGGATTGTCCTCGTGCTACACTGCTACACGAGGGCGCCGATCGGTGCCTGCTTTTCTCTGCCCTTGCGAGACCCACGTGTGGGAAGCTGGGCTTGAATTAAAGTGCTCACGCGTGGCGCCCTGCACGCTGCTGATTGTCCAGCATGGCCCCTGTCCAGTGCTGCCTGGCCTGCTGTCATGGGAAGCTGGGCTTCAATTAAAGTGCTCATGCACTTGCCCACTGCGGCACGCTCTCCGCTTCTGTATGGGTGCTTGGGCGCATTTCTCCACAACAAGCGCCTCTCCGTCTTGCCCTTGCGAGGCCCTCTTTGGGAAGCTGGGCCAAGTGCATGAAATGGACGGGATGGGCATGTTGTTTTGCTCGACTCTTTTTGGATGCTGGGCAATTTGTGTGCCATTGCGCAACTCAGTCCGCTTGAAATAGTTTCCGGCTCTTTGCCGGTCTGCTTGAGGTGAATAAGTCCATTGGTAAATCGAACCACTTGTGAATCGCGAGTTAAGTTGACGATACGCTGACGGCGGGAGCTTCCGGTGACTCGTGCTTGACCAATTCGGGAGGCGGAGCTTTTACCGGTATTCCGGGGGCGGGCATCACTGACTGTGCTGGAGCAGACTGGAGTAGGCGGCTCTGCGGTCTCTGGCGCCGCTGTCGGCGCTTCCGTCTGCTCGGTAGCCATGGCGGCTGCGGGATCGGTCATGTTCCGAGACTTTCGGCGAAAACAGATGGAAAATGAAACACAATAGGCACAAGCAGGAGAAGCAACCAGTGCCAAAAGACGGGGGCCGACGCATAACAGGGTAAGAGCCGCGACTAGCAGACTTAGCCTCCCAGTTTTATGATGCTTTGGTTTCCAACCCTCAGGCCCAGATGCAGCCCCAAGGGGCCTCCGGCATGTCAGGAATAACAAGCTTAGCCAGTACCTTTAAGGGAAGCGCTCCTGATACAGACCCAGACCCCATTGAATGGGGGGATATGGACCCGAACTTTAAAGAAGCTCTGCAGAATTCCCCAGAACTCAGCCTGCAACACCTTCGCAACCCAAGGAAGATGGCTCGCCTAGATCCTACGACGAACTCTTTTACCCCAACCACCAATGTCGATCTCCCTGCGCCTAGTGTTGAAATCCCTCCGCCTCAGGTCACTATGGACAACCTCAGCACCGTACTCGCGCAGTGCCACGAGCGCACTGTGCAGCCTTCCTTGGATCTCCTATATAGGATGGATAGGCAAGGCTCCTTGGCAAGATTTGAGGGTTTGGCCCTTCAGGGGGTTGAGGCTGATTTCATACGCCGCACTCATGGCCTGCCCCCTTTCAGCAACAAATCCACTATCGATCACAACCTCCAGTACCTTTTGCAGCAAGCACAGCTCACTGAAGATGACATACAAACCACCTCCAACCATGTGAGCAAACTTCTACCAATGCCTTTTTGAAGGTAACATTTTTGCAAGAGCATTCCTCCAAAACATTGTTTCCGGCTTTCAAGTTGAAGAAGCGCTGGCTTCACTCCCAAGAGCACCAGGCACCAGGATTGCCCATTGCGCATTGAGCGTGACCTCCCTGTTTTGGAGCGCCTGGAACGGGTGCCGCTCCATGCTGTGATGGATGCTCTCACCAAGCCACAGAACCTCTCAATCTCAGGGTATTTGAAGTGTGATCTCAACTCCTTGCAGATATGGGACCCAGAGGAAACACAGCTCCTCGCTCAGGTGATTTGCCGGACAAAAACCTCGCCTATTCGTGTCATATTCTTATTATTTCGGATCTCTTTGAAGCCGTGAAGTCGGAATTCCCTAGGTTTTTCGCGGACAAGATGTCTTCCACCGTTCAGTTTCTCCAGGCTTCTGCGTCAGCAAGTAGGCATGCAACAACAGCCCTTCGGTCCACTTCACTCATACCAAAGACGTCTCCAATGTTTCTAGGGAGGATGCAATCAAGTCATTGCCATCTACCCCATAGAGATGGGAGAAGACTCTGCACCCAGCTTTCAAAGAATCCCAATTTTGTCCTGCAGCCTCAGATTCAGCAGGCAGTCTCCGATGCGGGTAAAACCCTAAAGGACTATGGCCGCAAAGGCAAAGGCTCCGGTAACAAAGGCTCCCGTAACAAGGGTAAAGAGAAACGCCCTGAATACAACAAGCGCTGGGAACGCTCCCAAGACGATGAACCGGATGACTCAAACCAGGATTACCAACGCAGCGGAAAAGGTTACGCGGATAGAGCGCGTTCCTCCACCGACACCAGTCACCAGCAAAGGCTCCAGGAAGGAATGGGTGGACTTCTCTAGGCCGGCTAAGAACGGGAACCTGTGGAAGAGGTAGGCCCACAATCTCGCCCCGACTTTCCAGACGAAGGTCTCGAAGACCTCCCCCGCCCTATGTTGACCCGGAGTATGTACCTCATAAGGCCTCCTACCTCTCCAAACCCTACCCGGAATGGAACCACCTCCACAGGTCCCTGGACAACGCTAATCCCAACCATTACAGTGCAATGATGCACCTCTTTGAGTGTGCTTTGTCTCCCGCTGTCGAGGAAATGATTCCCAACTTCTCCCTCCCTTTGCCCTCTGAAGTCCCCGAGTTTCATCATTTAGAGTGGCAGAACTCTTCTTTGATTGCGCAAGAATTGGTCCCCTGGCGTGAGTTAATCCGTCAGTCCTGTAGCTTGGCTCTCGAAAACCATGGCATTCCCAAACAGTGGGACACTGGATGTGTGTACCAACTGGCCCATAGTCTTTTCGCCGACCAATCTGAATACCTCCTTGATCAAGCCGTAGCGCACCTCAACTATATTATCTTCAATGATGAGGATTTATGGTGTGTGTTTGCAGGGTACGCTCCTTGGACTAACGACTCTCTCAAGCAATTGGCCAGCTCAGGATCATGCTACTTCGATATTGTGTACTATCAAGTCAAAGCAATTCACAAATGTCAGACAACAAAAAAGCAAGATTTGCCCGCACCGAACGACCAATTCGTCTCGCTCTACGACACCATGGTAGACAATATTCACAGAGATCATCCTCTAGCTTCGGACAAGTCTCACTTGCTTAGCCGTCATTACAACAACAAAGGAAACAGCCTAGAATCTCTCATGTTTCTGATAGCGGAAGCGGGGGCGCACGATCTCGTATGGTCCGTAGCATATCTCATTATGAATATGCAATTTCGCAAACAGCGACCCCGATGGTTAGAACCTTACATCAGCCCCCACTGACCCAGGTGGCTACCGCTAGCTGCTGCGCCGCTTTTAGCGGCATGTACCGCTCCAATTTGGCAATATTTTGTCCTGATTTTGGCGATAGTTTGTCTCTATTTTGAACCGAATTTGAACTCTTTTTGCCTTGGTATACCCGGCACACCGGACTGCAGTCCCATTGCACCCTCAGTTACCAATGGTTACATTTACCAATGGACACACTTTCCGAGTACTCCTTTCCCTTCCGGGAATACTCCTTTTACCGATGGTTTCGACAGCCGATTCACAAGTGGTCATACTTACCAATGGTTTGCATTCACCAATGGTGGGAACAGCCACGCTGGTTCCATTGTACAAAGCGGAGAAGCCTTTTACGTAGACCAGTCTGCTGCAGCTTTCGTGACCCCACCAGTGGGCACGATTTTGGACGCGCGTCACTGCGCACAACAGGCAATGAACTCTCTTAGGTCACAATCCGAGCGTAGCCGAACAGTTTTGCCGCGAGTGTGGAACGCTAGAGGCTTTCTTAGAGCATGAACTTAGCACCGACGCCTCGATTTTTTCCACCAAGCGCGAGACCGAGACCACTCGTTCTGCGAACGATCAAATGAAGGTGCGCGCGAGAGGGTTTACGGCTAAGGTTCGTAAAAGGTTAATGCATGCTCTTTTCGGCAACATCATCGAGTACGAGGTGTACACCCCGACCTCCTCTAGAGTTTGGGCATCCTCTTTTACGTTACCTAACGGCATGATTGTACTCTCTTATTCTATAGTAGGACGCCAGGTTTGGATCCGATATTACAGAAGAGGCACTACCAAAGAACTCGAATTCTCCAAGGGAGAATCTCCGAAGCTATTTGGGCTGCTTAGTCGAGCGGTTGCCTCAACACTCGGCCCAGTGGCCACGGAACATCAGCCTGATTTCTCGTGGAATCCAGCTACGGATCTCACCTCAGACCAGGTTGCTCAATACGACCGATGACGATTTACCAATGGTACCATTCACCAGAGGTCAGATTTCCAATTGGTTTCTGAGAGTACGATCTCGGCGCAGCCGAGGCAACCCGATTGCGAAAAGAAAACCCCAGGACAGTTTCGCCATAATCCTGTTCCATGCGGCTACCAAAACCGCGACACCATCGGGGGAATCTCAAGAGGTCAAAGATCCTCACAGGCCAAAGCTCGCCGATTCTTACAGTGGACTCTGAACAAACGGTCTCGCAGACAAGATTACCGAGCCTGGAAGACCGCCAATAAAGGGACCACCCTGCGGACTCACGGTGGATCAACCCCTTTACCCCCGTACAGTCCACGACCGACCGATTACTATCGCCTCCAATCTAAAGCCCGAAAGACCCAAAGTACGCCCACAAATTGGCGGTATCATCACCACCCCTCTCCTTTTTCCCTTAAACCCCATACCAAGCTCAACATCGCCACCTGGAATATTGAGGGCTTAAAGGAAGTAGCTAAGTACGATCAAAATTCTCCATTTCGCCAAGCGACATCGCTTTCATTTGTTGGCTGTACAGGAAACTAAAGCGGACTCCAGCCACAGTTTTTGCAAGTCAGGCTGGGAAATTTTGCACTCGAGCACCCCCGCTGGTAAGCATCACGGTGTGGGATTCTTTGTCTCCCCTTTCCTGAGACCCTATGTTTCTAATTTTTTGGCCCATGGCCCCCGCCTCTGCGAGGTCACTATCCACATTATTCCCCATCCTATCACGGTTATCTGTGTGTACGCTCCTAGTCAGGTTGAGAATTCCGCGGATGACCTCAGGCGAAAACAAGAATCCTGGGATGCGCTCGATCACATTATTTCCTCCCACCCCAATTCAGATCACCTCGTAGCTCTAGGAGATTTCACTCTATGGCAGAAGACGTCCCGGGCCTCGGCCCACACGTCTGGGGCAGACGCCAAGCACTGGACGATCCCGACCGGGACAATGCTGAATACCTCACGGAATTTATGGACACTCACTCTTTCCTCCATGCTCCTTCCCAAGAGGACTTACCGCACGCCAAGCAAGTTACGTACAAAGAAATGACGTGCGCCGACCCGCTCCTCACGGACCCCAAAGTCGAAGATTGGGCGGCGCTTGACCACACTTTGGTCACTACCCCCCTCTTTGCGTCTTGTATTTTTCATGGTTCCATTTTTCAGCAACTCATTAATACCCTTTTTTGGCGTGAATGGGCCTCGTCGACTACGGCTGTAGCACTCGGTCCCTACAAACAAACAGACTACAAACAAGCAACCAAAAACTACAAAGCGGTGAGACCAAAAGCGAAGCTCTACAAGGGCTGCGGCGCACAGGCTTTGCCGGTGTTAGCCGTTCAACCCATCTACGGAGCCTCAGCGACCGATCAGAAGCAACAAAGAGCCGTCGCTCTGATCTGAGCTGCCCAAAGCAACAGGTGGAGCCAAGACCAAGCTCCGGCCGCCGTTCTAGTCTCGTCAGACAACGGGCAGCCCCTGCGCTTTGTTCCGTCACGGTCGAGCACACCAAAGTCCAAAAGTCCAATTCGCCGGAGAGAAAGGGTTTCAGGTCTGTCGGTGCCCGAGTCGTTGCGACTCAAAGCCGGCCAGAAATGGCCGTAACCCAGGATCGAGACACACGATCCACGGTGTGCAAATCCTGTGGTGGATTGGCTGCCGGCGGTCAATTCCGCCAAACAACGCGCACAGACAGACCAGGCAAGGGTGTAGACCGTGGGAAACGCCTGGTGTGCGTCAGTCCGGCAGCGCACAGAAGATTCCAAGTTAGCGGGTCTCCCAAGACAGAGCCTGAGCCATGGCAAGAGTCCTGTCTCGTGCGGGAGACGGCATCCGCACGCCCGGAATCAACTGGAAGAAATTTTGCCCATACCCGTCAAAGCGTCCTTCAAGCAACTCATTAATACCCGTCACCTTCCGTCGTATGGTATTCTCTCTTGTCAATACCCGGAACGAACCAAGTCCGATCAGACAATCAAATCAAATTATTCGCAGACGCAAGGTTTCTACAAGGCTCTAGAGGCCGACCTTCTTTCTTCGACGAACAATCAGCTTCCTGATCCGGAGTCTCCGGCTTTCCTCCAGATATTTGTCACTGCATACACGGACGACTTCTATCCCAACAACAGGGTTGTCTCTCCCGATAACCCCGCAGGGTGGGGTTTCGCTGTTACCAGCTCTCTGGTAAAGGAGAAAGCGACTCAGGACACCTAATGGGGTTTTTCCTTTGGCCCAGTTAAAACTACGCCCACTGACACTCATGTGCTACCAGAAATATGAGACTTGAACAACACTGAAAGCTCAAGGCTCTCGTTGAGCTGTTTGACTACCTTTTGTACTATTCGAATCTCCCTTCCTTTTCGGACAGATCATCATCTTTACGGTGAATATGCTATGCGCGTGATCTTAGATGACTCTCTTCCTAATACGCATCAACAACTTGTTACCTTGGCGCAACAATATTACACTAGTCTTGCCAGACAACGGACAACCCCTGTGTTTTGTTCCGTCACGATCTTGCCAAAAGTCCAAGACCCACTGCATGCGTATTTCTGACAAGGAGTGCGAAGACCGAGCATAGGTTTTTGGAGTGTTCCGGAACCCAGGGTTCGAACTCCCGGGGGGCGCGGGGGGGGGGGGGGGGTATGATGGACACTTGGGGGCTATGCGACAGCAGTCGCTGTACTGTGCTTTTTCAAACGCAACAAAAACACGCGTCAAATAGACGCTGAAATTTTCCATGTCTATTGGCTCAGGGCACATGCAACGCAACGGCGCTAAGGCCTGCTATGCGAAATCATGAAACGAGCTGGGGCGCTGGAGCGCTGGGGCGCTGGAGCGCTGCCCTGACCCTGCTGTTTACCTAATTTTAGGTGGCGAGCAATTTACTAAACAAAGCTTGGTTTACACTTCAAATTTACGAAAAAATTTACGTAAAAAAAAAGTGTAAATTAATTTACTTTGTATAGTAAAAAATTTACACTGCAATGTAAATTTTTTTACACTGCAAAATACATGTTTTTAGGTTACACATTCCCGAATTTGAAGAAGTGAAATGCAAGCTAATTTTGGTTGGTTTTGTTTCTTTTATCATGGTTCTGCTTGTTGATTGCATGAGATTTTCCTGCGACTGTACAGTGCGGCATGGTCAGGTGTGAAGATAAAATTATGAGAATTGTGTTGCAAGCATACTTGTTAAGCCATGGTTTTCCATGTTGAAATCGCAGCTCGGTTTGATTCTGTGCTGGGTCGAGCCGGCGGATTGCTTGCGATGTGTGCTTTTTACATGCGAGAAATCGGTACATGTACATTTGCGAGAGTCATCACAATATAGTTTATACCTGCGAGGAGTCCACCTTTACCTGTGCGAGACTCTTGTAGGTTACATGCGAGAGATCTACTTATATATATATATATATACTTTTCTGAGATCCGAGAGTGAGAAAAATTTTCGGACGTTGCAGCTGTGTGTTTGGTCCAGACGAGACCCAGAGGTAAGTGCGAGGCTGGATGGAGACAGAGACAAATGCATTCCATTTTTTTGAGAAATCATAAATCCTATACATACACAGTATATACAGTCTTGCGAGCATGGCTTCCTTAGCAGCTGCAGCTTCGGTCAAGCTGGCGGAGGGCGCTTCCGCTGCAACGGGCAAAAATGCCAAGGACCGAGTGGTTGCCGATCCGCTTATTACAGCAACGGAGCTGGCGAAGGTGGTGTTGGGCTTTCTCGAGTTCAAGAAGACGAAGGACCTGTGGCCTTTACTGTGCCCCCCTCCGGGCGGGCCAATAAGCTACACTTGGCACACTGCCGTCCACGGTCCGTGGTTGGCAAAGACAGCTGGGCTGCTGTTTGACCTTCTTCGCCTCGCCCCGAACACGAAGTTGTTGTCGCAGCGGGTTACCCGAAGCTTTTGGATCCTTCACGAGCAAAAGAACCTGCAGCTCGAAGGCCACAAAGACTACAAGGCAGAGGACCTTGTGGACAAGATGGACACCGCCATCCGTCTTCTTCTTAGCCACCTCCGTGCGATGAAGCAGAAGGAGAGCTTCAAGCGGAAAGTCTACAGGTCCCTGTCGCACGAGGATCAAGTGTGCCGTGGCTGCACATATGTCTTTCGTGTTTTTTCGCTGTATATATATAATTCGTGTGACGGAAGAAAGAAAAGTGTTGCAAACTTTTTTATCTAAGTCTGTGCAAACATACAATCAGGAAGCTTGACCTTTGCCTGGAAAGGGTGCAGGTGCAGGAGTTTGCCCCGAAGCCTCTTGATTCCCCCAGCACGGCCCTTGTTCCCGTGAAGGAGGATGAGAAGCCTGTTCCCTTTCGGTGTGACGAGAAGCCTACTCCTTTGCAGGATGCTGAGTTCCCGGAGTTGCCGGAAATCTTTAAGAACAGCAGCCCGACCAAGTTTCCGGACACCTTGAAGAGCAGCGAGCCGAAGAAGTTTGCGGAGAAGTTTGTGCACATCCATAAGAGCAGCAAGCCGAAGAAGATCGTTATGAAGAAGGGCACCCTGAAGAAGAAGGCCACAAAGGCAAAGAACAAAAAGGCAGGAAAGGCAAAGATCAAGACTGGTGCCGGGGCTGAGCCGGCCAAGGATGTGGAAGTGATCTCTTCCACGGATGAGTGCGACTTGGACATCCTCAAAAATGCCATGGCTTTCATGCCGCCGGTGTCTGTGGCTGTGGCCAAAAAGAAGGGTGCTTCGAAGCCCAAAGCCACCGGCAAGCCGAAAGAGAAGAGCCCCAAGCCCAAAGCCACAGCGAAGGCGAAGTCGGCGGCGAAGACGAAGGTGGCGAAGCTGGCGGCGAAGCCGAAGCCGGCGGCGGCGACTTCGCCGTCTAACAAATGGCTGTCCGCCGAAAAGTACGGATCTTGCAAGGTAGAGTTCTACTCTGAGAAATCCTACATCCGCAACTACGATAACGGCGGCAAGCTGAGGAGCATCATTTCCAGTTGCTGTCCGAAGCATCATGAGGTGATCGAGAAGATGATTCCCTACGTCGAGCAGGGCATCCCGCTCTTGGAGCTCTACAAGCTGCGAAAGGACGTCATGAAGTCGCTGGGGGTTTGAAAACCAAAATGTGTTCAGTGCGGGATGTGATGTGCACCCTGGGTTTTCTGAACTTTGTAGACTATATAACAATCTGAGTTTCAAGCATATATATGTTGTATATAAACGTGGTTTGTTTTCCCACAAATCTGAGAAAACCCATGGGTGCTAGTCACGGTGTGTTTCTATATGTCTTTCGTTTACATGTAGAGCACTACATCTGCCACAATGCCATTTAGCATAATGCATCTTTGGCCCTTTTAGTGAGAAGCACAAAAAGGGTGAACCTTCCGGCAGCAGAGGGGCAATGACTGCGAGAAAAAATGTTTCTTGCATTTGTGTGTGTGTGTGAGGTTGAGTGCTTCCTGTTCTGTGTGATATATGTATTTGATCCCTATCATATACTGTATATATAAGCCTTTGTAACCCCGAAACCACCAATAGCCTAAAGCCTCAAAGCAGGTTTACTTGCGACGGTGATTTTTGTATATGTACTTGCGATGAGTTCTGCTTTTTACCTGTGCGAGTGTTTCCTTTTACATGCGATGTGAGGAGCTTTGTATATTACTTGCGAGATTTTCCTTGTGTGCACCTTTACATGCGATGGGGAGCTTTGTATATTACTTGCGAGATTTTCCTTGTGTGCACCTTTACATGCGATGGGGAGCTTTGTGTTACTTGCGAGATTTTCCTTGTGCAGCTTTACATGCGATGGGGAGCTTTGTGTTACTTGCGAGATACCTGCGATGGGGAGCTTTGTGTTACTTGCGAGATCTACCTGCGAGTGTGTCTTGCCTTTAAAGCAGTATTTCACAAAAACCCTCAACCCTCACTAAGCCCTAAAACCCAAAACTAATTTTAAACCCATAAACCCTATATAAACCCCAAAACCCGAAACCCCAAACCCGACTCCCCAAACTTAAACCGCAAACCGACAGCCCGGATTCCTTGTGAGCCCCCAAAAAAACATTCTCCAATGTCTAACACTTTCGAGTTGGAATTGCTTGAGTGCAGAGAATGCCGGCTGAAGAGGTTTATCGAGGCTTTTTTGCGAGATGATGTTGGAGCCGAAACTTGTGGCCGTGGTCGCTGTTTCCTTTACAGCAGGAGAGACTCTAGTTTTGCGACGTAGTATCTCCTACACACGATGTGTTCGACACGATGTCACCACCATGTGCCGATGCGGCTTATCCTCACAGTATTTGTAGAAGGTTTGGATTGTAGATAGCTTCGCATAGATGCTCTGGACTTTTAAAGCATACAACCCAAAGCCATTACCGAGTTTCGGGTGTCAGGCTTTCGGCGCCGGGGCTAGGCTCTAGGCACATTTTTATCCACAAAGAATAAAGGCTGTTCACTTTGGGTGTTCTAACACATATAGCAAGTTTTGCTTCGCGGCCATGGCTACTGTCGACTGCTACCGTGTCTACGTGAAGAATGTCACGTACAGTGCGACGAAGTGGGCCACTCGAAAGAAAAGTAGCTTTGGGTTTAGGGTTTAGGGTTTAACATATATACTTTATATGTACACAATATGTAGATATAGATAAACTCAATACACGTCTATTGGCCACAATCTGACACTCATTACTTTTCTTTTGTGTCTAATTATATATGCTTATATCTACACATATATACAAAGGGTGAGGTTGGTACACATATAGACAGGCATACATATATGTAGTTACATGAGAGAGAGCCGAGGCGATCAGGGCGGCGATCGAGGAGCTTGGGGTGCTGGATTGCCGGAACATACAAGTGGTGCGGGAGCGTTACTGGGAGAAGAAGCAGAGCAAGCCTGATCACTGCTCGATCTTCTTAGAGTTCGCAACTTGGTTTTGAGAAAAATTACTTGCGACCCCTACATAAACCCTAAACCCTAAACCCTATAAACCCCAAACCCCTAACCCCCAAACCCTAAACCAAAGGACTCGCCAGATGCCGCTCAGCTTGCCCGGGCTTCGCTCGACGGGCAATGGCATGGGAAAATGGCGACGAACAAGTACCTGGTGGCAGAGCTGGCGAAGCCGCCCCCTTCGAAAGCTTCGAAGGAAGACGAGTCGTGGGGCAAGTGGGCACCACCACCAGAACAGCCGCCTTGGAAAGGCCCTCCGCCCACCCCCCCTCCACTGGGCCAGGCACCACCGCCATCCCAAAGCCCACCAGAGCCCAATGTCCCAGAACCAGCACTCCCACCAAAAGCCAAAGCGATGCCGACCCAGCCCCCGTACCCACCGCCGCAACACCTTGCACCACCACACCCAAAGGTTCCACCTGAGCAACTTTACGGTTTGGAGACGGTGAAGCCGCAAGCCTGGGAGCTCTGGGTACATGGTGGTCCACGACCCAAAGAATCTTGCATTGCATAGTTCAACAACATGTTTTGTTACACATATCTGCATGTGTTTTTATATATATGTATATATAATCAACATGTGTACAAAGAGCTATAGGGCAGCTAGGGGGGCCAAATCTAAGAATGCTATATGGCATCATGTGAGAACCCCAAACGACCCGCCCTAAAAGATTCATAGTTTCATATTCCGACGACAACACCAGCCCCAGGAGGATGCTGCTGCCCCGCTTGCAGAAGGAGCCTTCGATTCGAACACCAAGACCGAGGCCTGTGGGTGTGTGTACCCTTACTTGTGAGAAGAAGAACAAACTCCAGAGCCACACAATGAAGTAGAGCTCCCACAAAAAAGGACGACAAGCAGCTGCCGCTGGAGCCGCCTGGACCAAACTCGGTGGTGGATGACGGTGCAGTACCCGGGCCGAATCATTTAAGCCATCACCCTGCAAGTAAAAGAAGGCCCTAAATCGGAACTCCACAAACCTATACACAGCAAACGGTTGCTTCGGTTGCTTATATATACTATATATATAGTGAAAGGAAGCTGTGGCCGAGAAAGCCCCCGTCGTCGACGTTAAGCCCTGGAATGAGATGACGGCTGCTCGGTTGGCTGTGGCCCTATAAAAACCTTACTTTTCCAGAACCTTCAACCCTAAACCTTGAACCCTAAACCCCTAAAACCTAAACCCTAACCCTAAACCCAGACAACGATTCCCACCCAAACTTTGTGGTTTTTGAAACCAAAAGCTATATCCAGTGAATCCTCCCAACTCCAAGCTCTATCCCCACAGGCCCAAGAGCAATATGACTGGGCTCTTCTTCACTCTGGCGACCCTTACACGGGACCAATTCCAGAGCCTTTTTCTGCGATAGCAGCAACCTCAAAAAAGCCGCTTTATAAACCGGCACCAAACCAATAGAGCCGGTTTAGGGTTTAGGGTTTTTAGGGTTTCTCTCAAAAATAAAGTGTTCTATGAGCCCACAGCCTTATGTTTAGGAGTGTAGACTTTTTTGTCAACCCTAATTTCTGCCCGAGTCTGTGTGTATTTTTACTTGCGAAGAAGAAGAGTGTGTGTTTCTTCGATATATAGACAACACAAAACCGAGGAAGAGTTTGGCACTGGCTTCCCACCGGAGCCGCCGATCGCCAAGCCGAAGCCGTCTGCGAGGAAAGTGGCCCCGGCCGCCGTGGAGCCGCCCGTGGACCCGCGGCTGAAGCGGCAGATCGCCGAAGCTGAGCAAGCCAATGAGCCGCCCAGCAGTGTAGATGAAGATGAAGAAGAGAAAGAGAAGAAGAAGAAGAAGAAAAAGAAAAAAGAGCCCAAAGCCAAGAAGGCAAAAAAGGAGCCGACCCCACCCCCAAAGGAGCCCAGCCCGACTTCCGAGGGTGAAGGTGAAGATGTTGAAGAGAACAGGGCTCGGAGCTCGGGGCGGGCTCGTAGCTCGGGGCGGGCTCGTAGCTCGGGGCGGGCTCGTAGCTAGCTACTCTAGGCGGGCTCGTAGCTACTCTAGGCGGGCCAGTAGGAGTCGTGCTCGTAGCTACCGGAGCCAAAGGCGAAGGAGCTACCATGGTCGCAGCCGTAGCTACGGTCGTCGGCACAGGAGTGACAGCCGTAGCTACCGCAGGTACAGAGGCGACAGTCGCGGCCGATACCATCGTCGTTACTACCGCCGTTGAATATAATGCAGTGCCCTATAAACCCTTAAAACCCTAAACCCTTAAACCCCTGTGCTGTTTGTGTGTCTATAGCATATAGTCTAGAGGGATAAAGCTTTACACAACAGTAACGGCGATGGCAACAGCACAGTGCTGCACGAGAGACGATGAGACAGGCCGAGCCACTCATTTTTCTCACAATTAAGCACAATGTGCAGCGACCCCATGGATGTAGTATAAAATTGTAGATGCATAGTCTACAAATAAGCACGTATGTGTGCATATGTATATGTATATGTTTCTTTATACATATATCTATATATACATATATGTATATACATAGTCGAACTTACACCACACTACATTATATGTGCCCAGGCAACAAAACCTCGAGGATCCTCAGAAGGTCGTCTGCACATCCGGATAATTGCGAAGCTGTGCGAGACTCCGACAAGCAAGTGAAGCGGGCGATTGGAAAGAGTTGTAGTCGCAGAGATTGTGGTGGTGGCTACATACACACGTGCACATGTCTATAGAGTGTATAGAGAACACATGTGAACATGCCTGGGTTGCTTGAAGGGCCTATCAAGTCACACGATAGGACAAAAAACAGCCCGGCCCGAACCCTAAACCATTTATGAAGATACTGCATACACCACACATGAAGCCCTGAATCCCCAAACCGAACATGTAGATTGCAGAACCTGTATTCATGCATCTATATATAGAGAGAGGGCTTAGGGGCTCAGGGGTCTCGGGGTTTAGGGGTTTAGGGTTTCGGGTTTAGACACACAGTGTGCCGGTCCCCACACACGAAGCGTAGCGCTTGAAGCTGGGAAACCACTTGTGGGGATCCGATGAGATGCGGCTTAGACCTTACATGCGAGACTCGAACAACACACCGGAAAGGCACCGGTGGGCAGGTTTTGCAACAATCTCCCCCAAATTTTCCATAGATTTTACAAAAATTTCAGCAGATTTTACAAAAAAATCAAGAGGTTTTCCAAAAAATCTCGATGCAGTTTCGATGCAGTTTATATGCAGTTTCGATGCTGTTTCGATGCGGTTTTAAAACTACATACAAACTGCATAGCTTTTACAGCATTTCGCGATGCAGTTTGTATGTAGTTTTAAAACCGCATCGAAACAGCATCGAAACTGCATACAAACTGCATCGAAACTGCATCGAGATTTTTTGGAAAACCTGTTGATTTTTTTGTAAAATCTGCTTAAAATCCATTGACAAACTCCCCAGCCCACCCCACCAGCCCCCACCTCCCCCCCACCCACCCACCACCCCACCCCCCACCCCCATCCCCCACCCCCCACCCCCCAACCACCCACCCACCCCCCACCCCCCACCCAACCACCCACCCACCCCCCACCCCCCACCACACTCCCCACACCCCCCACCCCCCACACTCACACCCCCCACCCCCCATCTCCCACCCCCCACCCCCACACCCCCCACCCCCCACCCCCACCCCCACCCCCCACCCCCCACCCCCACACCCCCCACCCCCACCCCCCCCAACCCACCGCCCCACATCCAACACTATATACGGTGCTCTGCGAGGATCAATCGTATATTGTATAGCTTTTCGGCTCCAAAAAAGTCTGTCCTTCTCCCTCCCTGACTAGACAGAACAAAGCCTCTCTTCGAAGATGCCACGACAGGAGACCTGTGTTGTTCTTTTGTTTTTCCGACGAACCACATAGTCACTTTTCTGAATGCAGAAAGGGAATAGCTATATTCTCGTGTTCCAGGAAGACAGGAGCCGAAGCCGAAGCCGGAGCCGGTCGCCCAAACGAGTGTGGAAATGGGCTTGGCGGACCTGTGTCCATCATGGACGACAGCAACTTGGTTGCATTAGATCTATTGTATAGGTTTTGTTTAGGAGAGTAATTTGGCTTTTGAATATTATACATAATCCCCAAGGGTCTGGTACTGGGTCTGGTGGAGCGAAGCAGCAGCTGAGCAGCAAGACCAGTGAGCTACGACTTGCCAGCACGTTGTACAGAAGTGCATGTACATAATTAAATTGTCTCGTTGCTTTTGCAGACGGAGCTAGATATAAGAGCAGCTGTTTTTCTGCACAGCAGTAACTTCTATACTTTATCGTGCCTGCAAGTGTGAAGCAAAACAATGAGCCGGGCCGACTCCAGGAGACTGCCTATAAAAGCCCGAGAACCCAACAACTGATGTCATATAAACCCTGAACCCTAAACTATATACCTTATATACAGAACCCCGAAACCCTTCAACCTCAAACCTGTGTGCCAGACCCCACACAGAAGCTTGCATGTGTCTTTACACCAGAGCTGGCGAGAAAATTATATATACTTGTGTGATTCAAGCTATACTATGACTGTGACGAAACACATTCGGTGTTGTCTGCATGTCAGAGAGAACTTACACTGCGATGACAATTATGTTTACTTCTATCTGCAGCTGTGAGCACTTCAGCGAGGGGTGCCTTTTTTGTGAGGACAGTATATCATCTTTACTGTTCGTGTTTTCCCTGCGATGGCTGAAGACAGCCAAGCTCCGGAGGCGCTTTTTGGTTTTTGTGTTTTGTAAAACCAGAGTGTTATATATATATGTATACGAAGGCCGAGGAAGAGCCCCAGGACGAGCAGGCAGAAGAAGAAGAGCAGGAGGTGCCCATGAAGAAGCCGGCGGCGAAGATCACGATAAAGAAAGAGCCCGGGACCGGGATTTTGAAAAAGCCTGCAGCAGAAGGAACAACGAAAGCAACAGCAGCAAAGAGCAAGCCCAATCAAAAGCCCACTCCGAAGGCCAACCCAAAGAGCACCCCAAAGGCCAAAGCAAAGGGCAAAGCAAAGGCCGAAGCAAAGGCCCCAGCCAAGGAGAAGAAGAACAAGAACGAGAACAAGAAGGAGAACAAGGGCAAGGAGCAAGAGAAAGGAAGCAAGCCCAGTAGCAGCAGCAGCAGCAAAAACACTCCCAAGCAGAATGACAACAACAAGAAGCGGAAGCTGGAGGACAACTGGGCTGATGGATTCGAGGAGGTGGAGGATGCCGCCGAAGAGCAGCCAGAGGAGGAGACACCCACAGACGACGAGGTGCTGGCCATGGAAGACCCGGCGAAGGACTCGGGGAAGATGGACCGCAGCAAGCAGCACAAGTTCATGAGCCTGCTAAAGGACGGGTCATTGCCAGAATGGCTCGAAGATGCATGGGAGAAGTCCCAGAAGATGAAAACGGGCAAGCGGCAGAGACAGCGGGAGCTTATCAACAATGCTATCGACCGACGATCCGGTGTTGACACCAGCCTGGTTCTCAACTTTGCCAAACCAATGTTCCACTCCATGCAGGTGACGACGAAAAGATGGGTATCGGGGGTGATTTCAAGGTGTGCTCGCTTCCTTAAGTGGAGAGGCACTTCGAAGCCGAAGGCGAAGTCGGGGAGTGTATAAAGTATCTATAGTATATATAGGTCCAGCTTATAGCTATAGTTTTACAATGAGCAAAACCTTGAAACCCTAATACACCACAACCCTTAAACCTTATATGTAAACTACGAAGCCATGAACCCTAAAGCCTGCATAAGCCTTACACCTTTAGAAAATTTAAAACCTTCAACCCCATACACCTTGAACTCTGGACCCCACCGGCTTTTGTTTTGTAGTTCTAACTGTTTATAGAGGGCTCTACTACATTTATTTTTATTATACCATATATGCATATCTAAAAACACTCTATAAATGCATTCCCATACAATATATATTATATATAATTGCTATACTATACGTATAATAATGATGACCACAACCCTTCGTGCACCCCAAACCTTAAACCCTGAACCTGTGCACCTATATATATATATATATATATATATATATATATATATATATATAACCCCAAACCCCAAAGCCTCAAACGACGAAGCCCTGAACCCTAAAACCTTCAAGCCTCAAACCCTTAAGCTTGAACCCTAAACCCCTTCGGCTTGTCTTTTCTTCTGTGGGTGGAGCGAGGAGAACTACACGAAGTCCGAGGCGACCAACAAGAAGAAAACCCTGGGCAAAATCTTGCTTCAGGGGAAATTCAATCTTAGCAATGAGCAGTTCGAAGCCGCACTCGAGAGTGGCGAGATCATCGCTGTCCGTTCCAAGAACGGACCCGATCGTTACATGTGGTCCGAGGATGTGCACAACTCCACTTCAGGGAAGGAGAAGAAGTTTTCCATGGGCTCCGATGCCAAAGCGAAGGATGGCGAGGCCAAGTTCTTCGAGAAGCAGTCCAAGGATTGGAGGATTGGTTTGTTTGAGGAGAAGAGCGAGGGCAAAGCAAAGCCCCAGAGAGCTCTGACAAATGACTCAGAGCAGCTCGCAATCTGCGATGGTACCGTGGCCGCCAGCAGGAACATGACGGAGAAGCTGTGGAAGGCAGCAGATGGGCAGCTTACAAAGGCGATCGCGGCCTACAATAAGATCCTTGTCGAGGGCAGAAAGTTGGTTGCTTCCGTGGATGAGAAGCAGGACAAGGACATGTACCAGAGTGTGCGACTTGGACTGGTTTTGTATTCCTGAAACAACCTTGCCAAAAGCTTCAACTTTTTTATCCTCGCAAGTAAAGTCACCAATTTAACTCGTAAGTAAATACATGGAGGCTTCAACCTTTGTCTTCGCAAGTAAAGCACAAACTTTAACTCGTAAAAGTAGTCTCTTCAACAACAGTCGCATGTAACCAAAGTGTTGTGCTTTCTCTCGCAAGTAAACCCAGTGCCCGAACACCGAAACCTGTGTGAGACCCCACAGCTGTAAGGAAGAGCATCGTCCAACAAGCAACAAAATCGAAGCAGGGACTTGAGCACCTTCTCTCGTGGCACGAGTACGAGGATGAGAATGAGGACGGGCCGATCACGGTCTCATCATATTCCAAGACCATGAGAGAGTCCGGGCGAGTAGCAACTCATCTCGAAGAACAAATGGCAGCCGTGAAAGCCAAGTTGACTGTCCGAGCCAAAAAAGGATGCTAGACAGATTTTGAATGTGTGCAGTTCCGGAGCTGTCGCCTCTATGTGGTGCAAACGGCGATTCTGAGTTTTGGCGATGAGAGAAAAAAGCAACGGCGATGATGAGAGCTTGAGATTTGGCGCTTTTCTGGTGATTTTTACATGTGAGCAACGACGTGTATAACTATAACCTTTTGAATCATGTTGGGGTGTTGGTCTTCGTGACTTTCAGCTTCAATTTTAGAGTATATATAACACCGATGGTGTTGTTGTAGCCTGCTTTGCATGTGTGAGTGCACACATGTGTAAAGCTATACCTCCGAACCTCAAGCATTGAATCAACCATGAAAGTCCATACCTCCAAAACCCTGTGAAGCTCACAACACAACCTTCGTAACCCCAAACCCTGAACCCTCTATAAACCCTTAAATCCTGAACCTTATATATAAACCCTCACAAGATTTGTTTCGTCCAGATTGAGGGGCAGTGGACCGTGTGGTTTAGGGGGTTTGGGTTTTGCGGGGTTGGGGCAAAAGCTTTCTGTTGTTGTTTGTATAGTATATTTGGTGCCCACACATATATGTATAACTTGCTCACAAGCCTCAGCCTCAATGCTCGGTGTGTCTGACCATGTGTGTCCCGTCCTTATAAAATGTTTTATGGCTATAGCGAACAAACCACTGTATGAAATAAGGCACAAAAGTTCAGCTGGCAACAAACACCAACTTTGCATAAAGGTGCTGTTCTGTTTATTTATATATGGAGAGAAGGTACCATGGAGGATGCAGGGCCCGAGCGAAAGCGACGAAAGGGTGGGGTCCAACAGAGATTGGGCCAGGCGGTGAGTGAGAAGTCCACCTCAAGTTCTTTGCACGATTTGCTGATGACGTATTTGGCACAAGGCCTCCTGTCGGCCTCTATGATTCATGCAATTGCAGTTGCAGCGGCTGCCGATATTAGAAATGCAAGGGACGGGAAAATTCTTCCTGATTTGGACAGGCTCAGCAAGGTGAAGCATGGAAAAAATTTGCAATCTTCTATTGACAACCACTTGGCCCAGCAGTCCAATCTTCCGATGCCGACAGAATTTAATATCCCCTTAGCAGGACAAGTCGAAGGCACGGCGACTTCCATGATATTGCTTCCGCACGAGATTATGCACCACCTTTGGAAGACGACGACTGGATGGATTACTTCTGTGTTGCCTGATGCGGAGGCTTTGCCTCGGTTTTGGAGATCGTTCAATGGACACCCTTGCATGTCAAATCATGCGGTAAAATCGCGAGCTAATTGGATGCAAAGGGCTATTCCCCTTTGCATACACGGCGACGAAGTTCCTGTTTTTGGAGTGGGCAAGATATGGGCTCGCAGTGTTTTGGCTTTTTCATGGGTATCGCTGATGGCCACAGCGGCCGGCCGATCTGCTGCCGATTGCAACCTCTACATTTGGGGCGTTTTTGAGAAGTTCATTATTCCGGCTGGCGGCGAGGGGGCTGGGACAATGGAAACTTTTTGGCAAGTGATGTATTGGTCTTTCAACATTCTTTACACCGGTAAATGGCCTGCTCGGGATTGGCAAGGCAAGAAGCAGCCTGGTGTGTTGTTGTATATGTACACATGTGCCAGAAATCTGGAAACCCTTACATTTTAGGACCCTGTGGGAACCCTATAAGCTGTAAGCCTTTTTGTCTTTCTTGATTTTTTATGATGTGGGTCCTGTTTTAGATATGTGACTATATACATACACACCCTATGTATGAGAGCCCTGTTCTCAAATCCAACCCTAACCCAACAGCTTCCTTGATGGTGATGATATATATATATATATATACACAGTATATAATATCGTATAAACATATATAAGCCACAAAACCACGGACCCGTGGAATCCCAAAGCAGCACGAACCGGATGTGAGAAAAATCACCACACAGTATACGTAAAAAACCCTCTCACCACATGTAGATATATATATGTAGATATATATGAACCTGTCTCACAAGTAAGAAAATGTTTGTTACACGGCACAGAGGTATGGGGCCAGTACAAAGGAGGGCGAACGAGCGGGAACCGACCTATGCGGAGGATATTATGGTGTCCTGGTTCAAATGGCTGGCGACTTGGATTATTATGCGAAATGGCTGGAGGTTCCACGATGGAGCAATCACAGCAAACCTTGTGCTCTTTGTCGGGCCGCCTTCAAAGGACCACTAACATGGATGGACAATCGTGCAAATTCGCCGTGGCAAGCCTCGTGCCTCACCACCACCAACTGGAGATCCCACTGGAATCCATCATGCCAGCTGTATTCTTTACCTGGCTTTTCGGGACTTTGTATCACGATGGACTATATGCATTGTATGTTTTTGGGGTGGATACAGTTTTTTTATGGCTCCGTGCTCAGCATCGTGGTCCACGATTGTTTGGGTGGGAGTATCTTGGCGAATTTGAAATACTGCGACTCCTTCATCAAGAAGTACCAGCGAGACAACGAAACCAGATACACATTCCGCCAGCGACTTCTGAAACTTACAATGATACAACCAAAAAAAGGATTCCCCAAGATGAGAGGAAGAGCTTCCGATATTCAATCTTTGGACAGTGCAATTCTTGCTCTATTCGAAGAGCAAATGGACGAGGGTATCTATCAACACAAGCAAATCCGGCTCTTTTTGCGGTTGAACCTGCAGCTGGCTGAAATATTGGAAGCTTATGGGCCACGGTACGGCTTCTTGGCTTTACCTGAGGAGCAAGCAAACCTGGCTTTCAAGCTCGGTTGCCAAATGGCACAGCTCCACAGCAGCCTGCAAGCCCACTACAAAGGGACGGGGGAGAAGCTCTTCAATCTCACAAGTAAGACCCACTTCGTTTTGCATAGTCTCCTACTCAGCAGTTTTATTCATCCGTCGATGGTCT
This sequence comes from Symbiodinium sp. CCMP2592, assembly GCA_905221615.1. Lineage (NCBI taxonomy): Eukaryota > Dinophyceae > Suessiales > Symbiodiniaceae > Symbiodinium > Symbiodinium sp. CCMP2592. Next base: position 1,062,957 of record CAJNDT010000868.1, read on the forward strand.
GGTGCTACAAGGGAGAGACGACGATGCATCGCCTGCAGATTCTATGGAAGAGTTGTTTGGCAGGGGTGAAGCACTGGCATGCTTCCAAAAAGGCTGCCCTCAAAGAGAGGCACCTTTTGTTTCTGCGGGGCAAAGTTGGGCGATCGTGAGAGCTTCTTTCTTTTCTGTCGCGAAAAAAAAGAGTGTCTCTCTGCTATATGTGGTGCTCCTGGTCTTTTGTTTGGGCTTTTGAATCACAGTTGTCGTATATACTGGTGTGGATCTTATAAGCAATCTGCATGGATTCTCTTTGGTTAGTTTATGGCTTTGGGCCTGCGAATTTTCGGAAAAGTCCTTACTTCTGCTGTGGATCCTTTACATGTGGTGTCTGCGATTGCAGAGCAAAACAAACTCATGCCGGTGATTTTTTTAAATCCTTTACATGTGGTGTCTAAGTTTGCAGCCGCAAATATGAGTTCCATGTTTGTGTTTGCATAATGTTTTTATGTGTTTTGTCATGTTTTTAGCTCACCAGAAAATTTACGTAAATTTGGTCATTTTACACTAAATCCTTCGTTTACAGTAAATCAAGCCAAAGTGTAAAATTAGGTAAACAGCAGGGTCAGGGTGGGGCGCTGGAGCGCTGGGGCCGCTGGAGCGCTGGGGCGCTGGAGCGCTGGGGCGCTGGAGCACTGGAGCGCTGGAGCGCTGGAGCACTGGGGCGCTGGGGCGCTGGGGCGCTGGGGCGCTGAGGCGCTGGGGTGCTGGGGCGCTGGGGCGCTGGAGCGCTGAGGCGCTGACTTATATATATATATATATATAGAGAGATATACATATACATATACATATACATAGATATAGACATAGACATAGACATAGACATAGACATAGACACAGACATAGACATAGACATAGACATAGACATAGACATAGACATATACATATACATATCTCTCTCTCTCTCTCTCTCTCTCTCTCTCTCTCTCTCTCTCTCTCTCTCTCTCTCTCTCTCCTTCTCTCTGTCTCTTTTTTTCAAGCGTCTCTTTCGTTCTTGCGCGCTCTAGGGTTCTACCATCCCCCAATAAGCAAAGCTTCCACCAACCCTGCTCGCTTCTTACTGTGGTCCTAGTCCCACAATCTCGGTCTTACAGGATCTTCCACCCCATTTGCAGATCCGCGGACGATTCTCATCGTCTCTTATGCTTGCTCCGCAAACTGTCTCAGACGCGGTAGACCATGATTCACCCTCCCAACAATAATACGCAAAGACATCCTAACGTCCCTACTCAATCATCCTGTTTGCCTGCTGTGCTTGGGCCAGAATCTCTCGCCTGTCACGCTTGTCCCGCAATCTCTCTCCTGCGCGCTCTACAAGTCTGGCCCGCCTTGCTTTATCTTCATCTTTCAACCTCCCCTTGGTCGGACAGCTCGCCCCAGAGCATCATATGTCGGTCGACCATGGTCGTCGGCCTTTATATTAATGATTATAACGCTGATGATGATGATGGTAGGAATGATGATGATGATGGTGGTGAGGGGGAGGATGAGGATGAAGATTATGATGATGACCAACATGATGATAGGGACGGAATCAAGCGTCACAGATGATAACACACGACGACATAGACATAAACAGCCGCCTTGACTCAACGAGCTTCTCCTATGCAGATAACATGCTACTCACCGCGCATGAACAACATATGTCCCATGCATTGTCTCTCATGCTATCTCATCCACTTGCTCCCTGTATTATCTGATCTCCTTTATACAACCATTTCTGCGACAATCTCTGCTATTACATTGCACACTCTTCTCAGAGCTCATTCGCAGCACGCGAGCAACGCGCCTTCTCCCGGAAGGCCTGCATCTCGCCGGCCATGGAAGTGTCTGACTGTTGCTCGTCGCGTGTGAAAGACAGGCCGCTCGACATAAAATCTAGCGACAGCCAATCTGGACAATGCGCCCACAATGCCGTCTGTCTGGGACGACGACGTCGCTGCCTGCACGCGCTCTGCTGGATCTGCATTTGGCCGGCGATGACAATGTAAGGGGCCAAGTTGACTCATTGGAGCTGCTTCGAAGCCCGCTATGTTTGGCACCAGCAAGCTTGGGTCCTGCAAGGCCCTTTCCAATGTCGAGGTAAAGCGTGCCATCCACGCTTTAAGCTCACTGGACAGTTCTTCATCGGTACATCCACGTATGCCTGCATTGCAAGCGGTTACGTTTCACCGAATTCTAGCATTCCGCTCTCAACAATTTAATAACTTACATCTGATTGAGACTACGCTGCCGTCTGCGTGCTGCTACCTGGGACTGCGTGCGTCTTTCTTTCCATGTTCCATATGGCTACATGTGCGAGCAGCCCGCAGGACCTGCTCCTGCCGTCTCCGCCTCCAACAACCGCTCCAAATCTTCCACCAGTTCCTGAGTGCTGCCTGCATCGGCAGGCGTGCACGACACAAGCGAACAAAAGCAGCGGAGCACCTATCTTGCACGACAGAAGCAGCCCCGCCTCTCCATGCAGGAGCACGATCCATGCACCAAGTTGAATTCTCAAACGTGCAACGTAGAGAGAGAGAGAGACAGAGAGAGAGAGAGAGAGATGGAATGAGATCATTAAATAAAGGTTTTGTCTCAGACTGCTATACGAAGAAATCAGCAATGCCGCAGGAATGAACTTTACCCTGCTTGTGACGTCCGCTGTCTGCGTCCAGAAGATGAGTCGAATCATTGATTCTGATATGAGTCACAACGCATACCTACGTAATGCTGGCAGCGAGGACGGCCGAAGCGATTGGAACAGTGTACATGTTGCCACCATAATCCACAACGTCACTACACTCTGTGTCATCGTCGTTGTCGTCGTCGTGGTTCTCCTCATTATTTTAAATCTTCAGAAATATCCTGATCATCGTCATGATCGTCTTCTTCTTCATCATCATCATCATAAGCAGCAGGAGCAGCGTCATTATGTTCATCATCGTCATCATCGTCAGCAGCATCCGCAGCAGCACCACCACCATCATCGTCATCAACAACAACATCAACATCGTCAGCACCATCACAATCATCATCATCATCAACATCATCATCATCAATCATCATCATCATCGTCTTCATCGTCATCATCATCGTCATCATCATCATCATGACCATCATCATGACCATCATCATCATCATCAGCATCACCGTCATCAGCATCCTTGTCAAGTCATCACGAACAGACATAGCATCATCATCTTCATGTTCTATTTGAGGTGTTGCTATGCCTGACAATCAATCGTCCTAGAGTAGCTTTTGCCTAGTAAAAGCACAAGGGCGTCCAAGGCACGGGGGGGGGAGAACATATAACTCCGGAACTCAGGGTTGAAGTCTGGGTTCGAACTTCTCGAAGCCAGGTTGAACCTGGAGTTTGAACTCTATGTTCAAACCCTGACTTCGGGAACTCTATGTTCGAACCCGGGGTTCGGGAACTCTATGTTCGAACCCTGGGTTCGGGAACGAACTCCGGGTCGGGAACTCCTCCCCCTTTCCCAGAGAGTCCGAACCCTGGGTTCGGAACTCTATTTTGTGGAACTCCATACCGAAACCCCGCGTTCCGGAACCTCCCCTCCGTCCCCCAGGGAGTTCGAACCCTGGGTTCGGGAACTCTATGTTGGAACTGAGGTTTGGGGAACTCTGTGTTGGAACCTCGTGTTCTGGAATTCGTCCCTCCCTGGGTTCCGGAACTCCACGTTTGGGGGGGACTGCGTCCCCTCCAACCCCCTCGCTTTTTAGAAGCTTGCCAAAACAAAGAAAAAGACTGTCAATGACCAGTCCCTGCCACAAAAGAAGAAGAACCACACGAAAACCGCTTTATGGGTGGTCGAAGAAATAAAAGAAAGACAAAACAAAGAAAAGATTGTCAATGAGAAGAAATTGCCACAAAAGAAGAAGAAACCACACACCACTTTATGAAGAGCAAAGGTGCGAACAAAGAACCGCCCAACCCCGGGTTCTAGACTCCCTGCGAGAGTTCGAAGGGGGTTCAAACACGAACAATCACCAAACAAAAAGAGAAAAAGCCACACAGAATTGCTTTGTGGGGAGTTTTGCGAAAAATTACTGAGCACACTACCATGACAGAAACCACAAAATCAACTGCAAGCACAAGCAAAAGAAGAAGAAGACACACAAAATCGCTAATGGGGGTTTTTGAAAATAAATAAGATTCAAAAGTTCGACTCTGGGTTCGGAAACTCCTGTTCGAACTCTGGGTCGGAAACTCTATGTTCGAAACCTGGGTTTCAACTCCGAACGGAAACTCTTATGTTCAAACCCTAGGTTCAAACTTTTCGCCTTTCAAAGTTCAACTCCGTTCAACTCCAGTTCAAGAAGTTCAGAGTTGAGTTTAACTTGGAGTTCAATTCAAAGTTCGAACCCAGGGTTCGGAGGGAACTTCGATGTTTGAACCCTGGGTTCGAAGGCTTCGAACTCTTAGTCACGGAGTACTTGTCGGGTGGCAGCTTTTGGCTTGACTGGGCCTCGTCGACTACGGTGTAGCACTCGGTCCCTACAAACAAGCGAAACTCAAGCGACAAACTGCAACAAAGCGGTAAAACAACCAAGCGAAGCTCTACAAAGAGCTGTGTGCCGGTGTTAGCCGTTCAGCACAAACTCAAACTACGGAGCCTTAACAATCGGTCAGGAGCAACAAGGAGCAACAAAGAAGCGTCGCTCAGAGCTGTCCAAAACAACAGGTGAGCCAAGTCCTCCGGTTGCCGTTCTGGTCCGCCAGACAACGGACAACTTCAGTGTCTTGTTCTGTCACGATCCTGCACACCAAAATCCAAAACCCAAAGCTTAAAGAGTGCGAAGACCAGTGCCGCAGGCAAGTAACCCAAGCTTCCAGACATTGCAACACTGGCAAGTAGTGTGCCACACCCACACGAGCATCCTTGTCGAGCTCATGGTGCATCAACATCGAGGGTATGACATGGGGAGTGAAACAGACTCAACGATGCATGTCGTCCGTCGTAACAGCTTCCACAGGGGATAGGGTCACAGGCAGTGATGACTTGTCGGGTGGACGAAAGCAGAAAGAGTACTGGTTTCCTGTACAAAAGCCAGAAGAGTATCGGTGCAGCAAGATTCTCCCACATGGCCATGGCTAAATCCAAGCATACGGCAGTGCCGGCTCTGTGTCGGCACTCCGGGCATCACAGAACCCAGCGAAAGTACCATATGTGCAATCATATTTTTGTTACATGAAGCGGATTGTTTGCCTGCGGCGCTGGTCTTCGCCAAGATGTTCGAACCCAAGGGGAACTCAGTTCCGAACCCAGGGTTCTGTAACTCCGACCATTGGATTACAGTACAGGAGCGCAGGGCCGCTGACCTTGTGCTCTGTCAGCTATGCGCGGAATATCGCCGCTGCGTCTCTGCCTACCTGGCACAGCTCAATTCCACAGTTTCCAAACCTCGACGGATTTCCGAGTGGCCTTGGTATTCGGATACGCACTGCTATTGTGCAGCTTGAACTGGAGACTGTGGTGACGATTGCTCAGTGTCCCGCCTTGCATACTGGACAGTTCATCGTCTTCACGTGGGAGCGGACTTTCTATCCACTGCTGACCTGCAATCCGCTTATCGAGCGCAATCTTGGCTTTTTGCGTGTCCTGCGCTGTGGAGAGTGCCGTACTTTTCCATGGAGCCAATATGCGAGCTCCCGCTTGCGCGGCTGCAACCGCCGCTACCGGTCTGCAGCACTTATATTCGGGATGATTCAGGCTGTTTGGCTCTTGCCTTTGCGACGTCCGTTTTGCAATAATCTGAGCTCCGTCATTTCCTGAGGAGTACATCTTAAGCTTGACAGCGGGGCCATGACCGGTGCTCGGTTACATTGCGCTCTAGTGTGCTGCCCTTGCGAGACCCACATGGTGGGAAGCTGGGCTGGACCGTAGTGCAGTTCTTTCTCGATCCTTGCGATGCCCACCATTGGGAAGCTAGGTCTGGTTCGACTGATGCGCTAAAACTTGGCTGGTTTGCCTCTGCAGCTCCACCTTCTCTCAGGATTTTTTCACGGCTGATAGCTCTGCATAAAGGGCACATGGCAGCAGCGCGCTTTTCTTCTTCGCTGCTAGCCCTTGCGAGACTCACGCTACTGTGAAGCTGGGCAGCTCCTTCGCTACACATCTGCCATGAAGCGTGCTGGTTGATGGATGCATGTTTCAAGCTGCTCTTTCGCGAAAAGGACAACTGAGAGAAGCTACCCCTTAGAGGCCGAACGATCCTGCTGGCTAAGTCTGCAAGTCGCGGCCTGTTTCACTCGATAGGATTCTTCTGTACAGCTCTTTATTGTTTTCTTGTGTTCTTGTAGTTCTTAACTGGGACCGAGTGCAGCAACTGCTGTCTGTGAGGCCCGCCCACGCCAAAAAAAAACTTTCTTCTTACTCCAGTAGATGATTTACAGGTACCACTTTTCAAGACGCAATCAAATAGCTTTTTATTTTGGACCCCATATCAACTAATCTCAAGAAATTTCGACTTGCATTTCTCGAGCAATTGGAAGCCTCCAAGAAATTGGCCACTCATACGGACAACTTCCTGCAAATTGGAAGCTTTTAGTCGTTCATCTATTCTGGCACAACTCACCAAATTGGATTCAATTCACTACAAGTGTTTATGAAGGATCTTCAAGTCTTCTCATTACCACAGGGTCACCCCTCTGCTGCTCCTTGTTCGAATCAGTATCTTGCAGAACTAGCGTTCTCCTCTCGACTTTCAACAGTACTTACAAGCACGTCTCAATTTTCTGACTGGAATTCCAGTACGCCTCAGCAGCATATCGCCACACCAGAGGCCAGAAATAGAGATTTTTGGGTTTCTGTAGTTCACAAACCAAGCCTCAAACCACACAAGCGCACCTGAAGACGATCGGTGAAGACGGGACCTTCGCGGACCCTGCGCTGGCAAAAAAAAAACTTGGGGATTAGTAAAAGAGATAGTATTTGCGAGTATTTGCCGAACTCTCTGACAGTTGCGCGGAGTAGTAAGGCACGGAGCAGCTGAAAACTGTAGCAGTTGTTATGAATTCTCCATGCGACGTAAATCAAGCTCGAAAAGAGTTGGTATAGTTTGAAGCAAGTCAAAACGTTTCAGAGGCCCAGCAGACTCGCGCGGAGTAGTGGCGTGTGGAGTGGCTGGAATTGTAGCAGTTGCTACGAGTTCGTGACTCCATTGCGACGTTTTAGTAAATGAGATTAAGAGCTGGTTTAGTTCGAAGCAAGTCAAAAGGTTTCAGCGGCTCAGCAGAGTCGCGAGGAGTAGTGGGGTACGGAGTAGCTGAAACTGTAGCAGTTGCTATGAATTCGTGACTCCACGTGACGTTTTGGTAAATCAGACTAGTCAGAGCTGGTTTAGTTTGAAGCAAGTCAAAACGTCTAAGCGGCCCTGCAGGAGGGTTTAGGGCAACAGCAACCCGCGTGTTTTGGTTTAAACCGGGCGTTTGATGTTGTGTGTTGGGTTTACCGTTTTTTGTGGATGGGGTTCCACACAATGAGACATAACAGAGAGCCGGAGAGCAAACCGAAATTGTAGGCTGCACAGGGCAAACTCATGTGGAGCCTCCCGAATATCCTGGACCTTGTCTCGACCTTCATTTTGACAGATTTGACGGGCTCATGTTCGAGGCCGAAAAACCTTTCGAAAACGTGTGCGCCACAGGGGCCTCCCCAGTTGCGGGAGTATGTTTTTCTACCTTTGTTCGATTTCATAGCTTAAGCCACAGAACATTGCTGCTGTCGTTGTCCATGAATCTGCAGCAGCTCAATAAGCTGTGCTGTTGGATGGAGTGGCTGCGTAAGCAAAAAAAGAAACGGTGATCACTTTTTCTGGAGTTGAGAATTCAAAAAAAGAGTGAGGAGCGGGCTCAAAAATTGGCCCGGAATTCGGATCCGTTTTTAGTGCCTCTGAGTATTGGCACACTTCCCGAGGGCTCAGAAAACGGTCGCATTTTTGGGCCCGCATTTTGGTGCCGGCGAACCACTTTCGAGCTCATTTTTGAAATCGCACAATCTGGACGCGGAGCGACCATTTCTTCAGCAAGATGCAGCCGGATAACTCCAAAGTGTAGCCAGTTAACGCTTGTCTTGAACACGTCTTCGTTTCAAACAACTAAGCTGAAACTTGTTGCATTGTTACCAAGCGCAGCGCCAACAGAGGAGGCCCCTTGTGGTGCACACGTTTTCGAAGGGTTTTTCGGTCTCGAAAATGGGCCCGTCAAATCGGATAAAAGTTCAATGTCAAAACAACGTCCAGGAGAAGACCTTGTTCGGCAAAACTATGCAGGAAGACACCAGCCGCCACCCCAAGCCCACTTCATATCCCCAAGCCCGCCAAGACCCAGTCGTAGGGGTGTTTCCGATGGATTCATCCAATTGATATTTGTCTTTAGAGCCATGTTTAGCCTGGTTAAGATCTAGAGTATAGGGATATCTCGAGAAGGTATTTGGCTTGCGAGAAGTGACGAACTCAGGGCTTAAGGTTTAAGGAGAGAGTTCGGCAAGTCATTTTTCGGTACGCTCCTCTGGAGTGGTTCGGAAAATCAACGTTTGCCTTTTGGCATTTGGAGATCGCAGTCATTCGTCCGGCGTATGGCGTGCGCCGCCACAGAGTATTGTGGCAGAAACTCTTGTTACTAGGCCCCACCAAAAACTGCATCTGAAGTCGTAGTGGGACTCTCAAACAGGTCGAGGTTCATTCGTCGTATTTTTGCGCTTGGAAGCGACTCGTTTGGCGCTCATTGCATGGATGCGGCAGCAACCCCCCCCCACCCCCCTAGACTCCTAGCATCCGTCTTCTACACAGCTTCGTGGAGTAGCCCTTGTTCCTCTACCCCTGTTCAATAGTAGTTTATATTTAAAACGGGATATGTCCTTGAATCTCAGTTATTGCAAGGGAAGGCTGCTCCGCCGTCCACCCCTGTTTCATGCAGTGTTTTAGGATGTCGTGAAAGAGTTAGTATCTGACAGGATATTGCCGCACCTTTTGACAGAGTCGCGCGGAGTAGTGCAGTACGGAGTAGCCGAAACTGTAGCAGTTGCTACGAATTCGTTACTCCATGCGACGTTTTAGTAAATCCGAATGGCAAGGGCTCTGTTTTAGGATGTGGTGAAACAGCTAGTATTTGCCAGGAATTTGCCGTACCTTCTGACAGAGTCGCGCGGAGTAGTGGGGCACGGAGTAGCTGAAACTGTAGCAGTTGCTATGAGTTCGTTACTCCATGCGACGTTTTAGTAAATCAAACTAGAAAGAGCCGGTATAGTTTGAAGCAAGTCAAAACGTTTCAGCGGCCCAGCAGAGTCGCTCGGAGTAGTGGGGCACGGAGTAGCTGAAACTGTAGCAGTTGCTATGAGTTCGTTACTCCATGCGACGTTTTAGTAAATCAAACTAGAAAGAGCCGGTATAGTTTGAAGCAAGTCAAAACGTTTCAGCGGCCCAGCAGAGTCGCTCGGAGTAGTGGGGCACGGAGTAGCTGAAACTGTAGCAGTTGCTATGAGTTCGTTACTCCATGCGACGTTTTAGTAAATCAAACTAGAAAGAGCCGGTATAGTTTGAAGCAAGTCAAAACGTTTCAGCGGCCCAGCAGAGTCGCGCGGAGTAGTGGGGTGTGGAGTGGCTGGAATTGTAGCAGTTGCTACGAATTCGTTACTCCATTGCGACGTTGTAGTAAATGAGATTAAGAGCTGGTTTAGTTTGAAGCAAGTCAAAAGGTTTCAGCAGCCCAACAGAGTCGCGAAGAGTAGTGGGGTACGGAGTAGCTGAAACTGTAGCAGTTGCTATGAGTTCGTTACTCCACGCGACGTTCTAGTAAATCAGACTAGTCAGAGCTGGTTTAGTTTGAAGCAAGTCAAAACGTCTAAGCGGCCCTGCAGGAGGGTTTAGGACAACAGCAACCCGCGTGTTTTGGTTTAAACCGCGCGTTTGATGTTGTGTGTTGGGTTTAGCGTTTTTTGTGGATGGGGTTCCACACGATGAGACACAACAGAAAGCCGGAGAGCAAACCGAAATTGTAGGCTGCACAGGGCAAACTCATGTGGGGCTTCCCGAATATCCTGGACCTTGTCTCGACCTTCATTTTGACAGATTTGACGGGCCCATGTTCGAGGCCGAAAAACCCTTCGAAAACGTGTGCGCCACAGGGGCCTCGCTAGTTGTGAGTTTGTGTTTTTGATTCAACTGTGTTTTCTTATCTGTGTCGAAACCTTCAAACGCTCCGCGCTGCTTTCGGCACCAGCACTCACAACTAGTGTTCGCTTTCTTGCATCGCATGCATAAGAAATTTTTCAAACAACAACATACGCATTTCATCCTTGCTACGCATTGCATGGCTGTTTTTCGCCATATCGACGCCATGGATCCGCCCGAGGCAGCCACCCCGGACCAATTGGTCCGCGCACTGCAAAGCCTCGCAGAAGATTGCATTGACATGGGCGCATCGATTCATGAACGCATAGACGCACTCTCTGACCGCATTCAGGCGGTCTTTGCAAAGCTCGGCAGCCTGGAACGCCGCATTGCAATCCTTGAAGGCGCACCGCAATGCACGGATACTGTTGATTCGCCGCTAGAAGAGATGGACTAGCACGCACTGCATGCGCGCAGCCTTTACAGCTTTACAGCTTTCTTGCTTGCATTTCCTGTCCCTGCCATGTCACAGCGCGTGGGGAACAAGAAGCAACGCACCGCCAAGGCGATAGAACGATCGCCGGAGCCCTCGCACAGCCACAGAGCAAGAGTGGAAGCATGGCTTGCAGAGTGCATGGCAATGCCGGCCAGTGAGGTTAGCACCCCACCTGTATTCCCCAACCTTGTGGAATTATTTATATCGCCTCGCACAGCCAGCTTTGTCTTCAGCAGCCTTGCTTGGAATGATCGCAACGCATTTAGCATTTGTAATCTATCAGCAAACCGCCGAGCTGCACTACTCTGGAATCTCAACTGACCTCGCTCAGCCTTGAGGAGCCCTCGGCCTCTTCATCGATGCCACGCCTTCACAGCCACGCCCGGCAGGTAGAGGCCCTGATGAGCATCTACATCGCACAACCAAGCAGATCTGACCTTGCAACGCTTTCTATCGCTGAGCTCAAGGAGATTCTGCTTTCCCAACGCACTGCAAGCTTTATTTTGAGCAGCCTTGCATGGCACGAACGCAAAATCATAAGTCAGCTTTGCAATGCAGTGCACCGCACCGCCAACAGCTTGTGGTTTTTATCGAATCATGATCGACACATTGCCAACGCAGCTCTGAATAGATACAGCTCATAGCCCTGCACCGCAATGCTTGCGACGCCCCGCTCAGCCTGGGCCTGGCTCACCATTGCATCAATTTTCGTCGCATGGCGCCAGCAACTGCAACGCAGGTTGCAACGCACCGCACGCAGTGCACGGCGGCGCTTTGACGTTTACAGGTATCGGCTCTTGCGTTTTTCCTTCACCGCACTGCAGTGGAATGCAATGCATTTCGGCGCTTTTGCATTGGATGCTATGCACCGCAGTTCCCGGCAAGGCACCGCCACACAAAGCCCCAGCACTGCAGAGCACAGCTCATGGCGCAAGACATGGACATCGCTGGATAGCCATATTGTATTTTATTTACTCAAGCACTTCGCATATGCAGAAACTCGAGCATTGCGAGCCACTGCATCGACATTGCACCGCAGAATACAGAGCGTTATGCAACGCACAGGTACCATCGATTTGGACGGACGCACTGCAATGGTTTGGCTCCGCCACCATGATCACGATGTTTTTGCACAGATCTTGCCACCATTTTCTTTCAACCCGCAACGCAGCACGCTCTGCGTAGTCGAGTTCATTGATTGATGATTTTGGCAACGCATTGCACAGCCACGCATAGGGAAATAGAACGCCTTGCTTCCCGACTTTTCCTTTGCAAGTTTGCCTCAAACTTGCTGTTTTGTGCTGGGCTCGCATAGCCTCGCATCGCTTTGTCAGGTCAGCCGCGCTGCACCCTCAGGCCAGTCCAGCTGGTCTCTTCTTCGGCATTTGCCGCGCCTGGCAGGTCACATGACAGCATCAGCCCAGCAAGGGCCCCAGAGAAGCCTCTTCTCTGTTTTCTTTGCGCTGCCTTTTGCCACGAAGGCCCTTTTTTGCCTGGCCACGCAGTGCCCAGCTCAGCAAAGCTTTAGCAAGGCCTCACTTGCTACCGGCAAATCATCGCTGCCTCGCCAAGGTCACGACTACAACCTCGACTCCACACCTCAGTCGCTTGCGCCAAGCCTTTTTTGCAACCCCTAAGCCCCCGCCTGGCCCTAACACGCTCTGCCCAGGTCCTGGATTTCTACCACATCGACTTGCGAGGACTGCTCAAGCCCTGCATCTGCATCGTGTTGCACTGCTTTCGTTGCCTGGGTGTTGTCTCGCACTGTACAACTACACATGATGTTGCATAGCCTTTTGATCAAGCACTCTTGCTTTTGCATTGCACCGCATTGCCTCCGCACTCGCCTCGCCTCGCATCGCATAGCAAGGCATGGCCGGAACGAGCACAGCACTGCAAGCACTTTTGCAGGCGTCTCGCGAGCAACGCATCGGTGCATTTCGGCAGCTCGGCTACAGCAGAATCGACGCACTGCAAAGCGAGCTCAGCGAGGCCCGCCTGACCATTTTTGGTCCAGCAGAGCCCGCACCAAGCACCGCACCGCAGAGCGCAGCAGCAGCAGCAGCAGCCGCACCGCCCCCCACAACCACCATCCCAGCCAAAGCACCTCCCGGGACAGGGCCCCCAGCAAAGCACCAAGCCCAGCCTCCCCCCCCCAGCACAGCAGGCGCAACCCGCACCGCCTCCGGAGCCCACACCACCGGCATCGCCCCGCACTACGCCTCGCAGAGAGCGGGAGCACACACCGCACACCGCCTCGCCCCAGGTGGAGCGATGTGGAAGACGACTGGGGGTCTTCTGCTCCTAGCACTGCCATGCCCTCGTCACCGCATTTCGGACAAATGGGGGGGGCCCCTGAGTTTGGCAAAGGCTGGGGGAAGCAAGAATGGGGCCCCCCCAACATGCACCGCCTTTTGCACAGCATATGGCATACGCCCCTCTCACAGCAGCACCACCGCCCTGGCAACAGCAACCCGCACCGCAGCAATGGCACCCTGCCCCGCCCTGCCCCGCCGGCTGGGGATACCCTCCCCCGCCACCGCCACACGCAACGCAACGCCCGGCCTCGCGCCGCGTGGCACTGTCCCCGCACATCCACTGCGAGGTGAAGTGGTACACCTCACCCCTAGGGGATGAGCGCCCTGCCTACAAAAGCGCCAAAGGCGACTGGCTCTGCGCGGCAATGTGCGAGACGAATTGTAAGTTTGGGGGGGCGGCCTGCAACAAAAAGTTGCGGTACCCCCCCCCAAGCGACGGCCATGCACCGCACCGCTGCAGCAAGTGCAAAGAAAGGGATGATCAGGACTCGGATTGAGCCACCTGACATCCCTGCACCGCCCCGCATTGCATCATATCTGACCGTAGCCTAGCCTTAATGATAATGAACAAGCATCATTGTGCTTTAGCCTAGCATCGCACCGCACTTGCAGTGGTTTTTGAAATGCACGGCAGCATCGAACTGCCCCGACTGCCGCGCCCGGCAGCCAGCAAAAAAGCACTGCCACGGCACTGCACTTCCTATATAGCAAGCCGTCGCTACGCAGCTATGCTCGCTTTTGTCAGGACAGAAGCCCTGCACTGCCTGGCAAGGCTTCACTGGTGCACTCACGGGTGTGCCACTTGCCATGCAATCAAGCCTGTCAGGACCACCGGAACGAGCACATCCAGGTGTTCTCGGCCAGGCAATGCCTGGCCCCTCAGGTTGGCCCGGCCCTGAATGCACAAGCCAGCTCTGTCGCTTCAGCTCAGTTGCCATTTCTGCATTGCACAGCACAGCACGGCACACACAACCCGCAAGCAACGCACAGCATCTCCCGCAGCCTTTTTTCTGCTCAAACGGTTCAAACCATGAGACGTCGTTGGGCCCTGCAAAGCCAAGATCGCACGACCACCGCACCTTCCTCTCCAATCGAAGTGGAGTCTCAACCAGCATCGCCTCCCAGGAGCATCGCCGAAGATTTTGAGGCACATCTGGCCGCGCTGGCTTCAGAACCTGCACCGCCTTGCTCCGACTTCATAGAAGACCCTGCACCTGTACAGCCTTCCATTGCACAAGTCTTCCAACGGCAGCGACTGTTGCAGGCGTACCCAAAGAATCCGCCCAAAGCCAAGCACAGCCATGGCGACCTTCCAACAGTCGCTGACTTGATAGTGGGCCCAACCACAGCTCGGGCAACGCCCAGGCGGAACACATTTTACCCGCCGGTCCCGCAAGCGGATAGAGCATTGCACATAGCACCGCCGCCGAAACGATATCGGCCCGAGCCGGCACTTCAATTTGGCGGCCTGCCAGCACCGCCCCCTCCATCGCTGCCGCGCAGCCTTGCAGGATCCACTGCTACGCAAATCATCCCGCACAGCTCTCTCCAAAGCCTTCCGGCCACGCCACGACCGCCGCCGGCATCTCAGACTCCCCTTGCGCCTCCCAGGCCGCGCACAGTCAAATTCAGGACCGTGCGCAGCTCCCTAGCATCGCGCATGAATATATGCGGTACGCTTTGGCTGCAGCTAGTGTACAAGCTAGGCAAAGCCTCGCATCTCTTGCAATCGGTGGAAGCAGCCAAACAAGCATCGGACCATATTATGGCAGTAATCCGCAACAACACACCAGGCACGCTGGAGCGATATCTCCGCATCGCATCGCTATTCATGGACTTTCTTGGCAGCTCCGCAATCAGCTTTCTCGACGTCAGCCTGCATTGCCTACTCGACTTCCTCGCCCTAGCCAGAGCATCGCACAGCCAAGACCTTGAGATCCATCGCATCAGCGCTGCTTCTTCTATCAAAGCCCTTCGCTGGTTCGTAAGGCAAACGCAATGGTCATGCCTTAGCAACGCACTAGACAGCCCGATTATACGGGCCTATTCTCTCAAAGGCACTGCCAAAGATCGTCGCGAAGCACTGCCCATCCCCTGGGCGCTAATCGCTGCCTGGGAGCAGCGCGTGTGTGACCCAAACGCCCCCGTCACAACTGTCGTCGTCCTGGGGGCTGCACTGCTCGCCATCCACGCCAGTCTGCGCTCTGGCGACCTGCAACGCATTGACTTCTCCAGCCTATCGCTCTCCACTTCTGCATTGCACGGCACCTGCTGGGCTACGAAAACCACAGCGCAAGGCCAGCCATTCGCAGTTACCCTCGCGGGTATCACTGGCCGGTGCAAGGCCACCTGCTGGACCTTGCACTGGCTCTCAGCATTGCACCGCATCGTCGCCTCCTCATCGGAAGATCCGCCGGATTTTCTGTGGTTCAGCACGGCACTAGACCAAAGCTCGGTCGAGGAGCTTGCCCCAGCATCATATTGCACTGCTCTGCTCAGCCTTAGATACCTGGCCACATTGCCATGGAAGGCCAGCGGCAATGGTCTCTTGCCCAGTGAAGCCAAACAACTCACCCTGCACAGCATGAAAAGCACCCTGTTGGCAGCTGCCGCACAGCTACGCGTCTACAAAGAGCTACGCCTGGCTCAGGGACACCACAGAGACAGTGCGAGGCTCTATAGCAGGAATGACACTTTCGACAGCCTAGACCTCCAGCATCGCCTCGCACAAGCATTTAGCACAGGCTGGCGACCAAACCGCAGCGTTGCCAGAGGAGGCCAAGCTCCTATCCCAGAGCCTCCTTTTCACCTCCCAGCGGGGGATCCACTGCAAAGCATCACAGCTCAAGAAGTTCTGGCAGGTCCTTGGAAGGCTTTTGCATCCAGGCACGAAGAAATGCACGCCGCATCGCAACATCATCCGGCACCTACACAGCTTGACCCGGCAACGCAACAGGCCACGCAGAGCTCGCCAGACATCATTGAGCAATTCTCGCCAGAATCGCCAGACCCCATCGCACCCTTCTCAGATGAAGAAGCCTGGATGGTGGAAAACGCGGCACTGCAACGCCAAAGCTCCGATTCCTCCAGCGAAGCATCATCAGTGTCCTCCAAAGAACCCTTGCAAATAGATTTGGATGGACCAACACCGCTCTTTGCATGCACAGGCCCTTGGGGCTGTTGGCACTCGCTTTGCCCCCCTGACGAGTCCGGCGTGCTGCGCACAGCATGCGGGATCAAGCTAGGCACTGCCGCCTTCACTTCTAACGCACCGCCACAGCCTCATTGCCGTCGCTCGGCTTGCGTCGCACTCCGCAATGGCGCTTGAAGAAAAAAGGAACCTCTTTCTTGCTGTGGCCTTATTTGCCGCATATCCTTCAGCTCCTGCCTACTCAGGTCGCTCTTCGGGTGCGCCGCTCTGGACTTGCCCTGCACCAGATGCCTTGTCACCGCCATCTTTGAACCCGCAGCCGTTTTCTTGCTCGAACTACAGACCCTACTTTTTCGCTACTAGCCTGCAGAATGGAGTCCCCGGACGCACTGTCGGATCTCCTCTCACAGATGCAGGTGCCTGAAGCCCTTTGCAACGCACTGCACAAAACCGGCATTGAGTCGGTGCCCGATTTCGCATTTGCATATAACAGCACGGCAGACCTTGATGTGTTCTGCTCTGACAAATACGATGAGCTTTGGGATGAATTGGGCGTCTCAGACCCAGTGCACTGCCCAGCAATGGCGCGCCTTCGCCGAGCACTCCGCCGTGCACAATCCATGACGGAAGTGGCAGACACCCCCGCCTCTCACAGCACCGCCAGCACAGCCCAAGCGTCGCTTAACGTATGGGCGGAACACGCCCCGCCCAGACTGGACGCATCCAGCATTGCACAGCTCGTGAAGGACTTTCGCACTAACTACCCTGGTGAACACCTTGACAGCGACGCGATGCCCAGCGTGCGCTTGCTTAGCATAATCCATCGTTGGTTTTCTCCAGGGAACACCATTAGCTGGGTACCCTGGCAACTCCGCCTTTCGGAGAAGCAATATCAAGAGCTCATAGAGAGCAAAGCATCGCGCACCATCCGCACCGAAGCAGCCTTCCTCAGCACAGCACTATTTGATGACACACCGGAAATGCCGGTTGATCATCTCAGGCTTAGCGCCGCATGGCTTGGCAGAGTTCAAACAGTATTCCGCAACGCCATAGCACTGTGCAAAGGAGCGCACCTGCAGCGCCTTAAGGCATATGACAAAAAGATTCTTGATCTGGCGACGCAATCGCCAAGCGACGCATCGCTCCGCACCGTCACCACGCAAGAGCTTGTCGCAGCTGACCGCAAACTGTGGCGCGAGATCTCGCTTTTGCACAGCGCCGGTTGGACACTGGATGACGCCCTGCATGAAATGACAAGCATCCGCTCGGATATTGGCAACCTCCTCCAGCTGCGTGCTCGGCCGCCTCCCCCCCCGCAAAAGCCACCGCCTCGCCTACCGAACAAAGGCAACGGCAAAGGCAAAGGCAAGGAGAAAGGGGGCAAAGGCAAGCAAGGCACACAGCCAGGCAAAAGGCGCACTCCCGGCGAAGGCACAGCACAGGAGGTCAAAACAGCGGACCTCGTGCAACAGCACAGCAACAAGACCTTCTGTATTCGGTACAATAAAGGGCACTGCAAGAACGCTCAGTGCAAATATCTTCACGCATGCGCATACAAAATGCCCAACGGTGAGCCTTGCGGCAAAAGTCATCCCGCCTGCCAGCACCGCAACCCCCAGGAGCCGCCTAGCTCCTGAAAACCGCAGCTGGAACTGGCCGGGCAGGCCCAGTTGCCCTCGCCTACTCTCCCGGCTGCACAGACTTCAGCCGCCGCGCATGGCACACCCACAACGCCTGCACATGTACCTGCGGCACCGGCAGGACAGCATTGCCCAAAAGCACAGCAACCCGAAGCTACTCCTTGTACGCATAGCCCAGCACAAATGCAAGAAGACAGCCTTTCGCACAGCTCCGAATCCAGCTCATCAGAAGCAGAAGATGCCGGGCCTAAGACATCCAAGCATAGATTCTTGCTGCACAGCATAGAGGAGGACCCTTTCAGCTGTGACCGGTTCTGCTACCAGGCCATGGCACAGCACAACACTATAGAAGATGAACTTTACTCTGCCTGGCATAGCCTCGTCTGGTCGGGAGCGGTCGGAGCAACACTGCTCCTGTTCCCTGCACATTCGCTTGATTTGGCATCGCACACCAGATTATGCGCGCTTCTTCGGGCAGCGCACCTCCAAGGCAGTCAGGTCTTTTTCGAGTACCCCGGGCACTGCGATGACGAGATTGCAGATCTGTACACACAGCTGTGCCAAGAGTTAGCAGTGCACTGCATACAAATGAAGCTGCCCCAGAGCGACGCCTCGCACATCATTTGCTCCACGCACACAGCACTGGCAAGCGCAACACAGCAAGCTGATCCATACCAGCACATGCTCGCTCTTGCAGCGCAGGAGTGCACATCGCATCTCAATGCCCCTATACAGCCATCAATGCTGCAGAAGCATTTGCCGCGCTGCTTTCTGCCACGCAGGCCCGCGGTCTGCGATGGAGCAGGCATGTTCAGCACTGCAGATCACTCTGCCAATAATGTAAGTAGTAAGCCCAAGCCCCTAGCAAAGCTAGCCGCTGCCTTTAAGCAATACCTCACTAAACACGGCCTCGTTTCGCATATTTCTAAGCACCTACAGTCAGGGCAAGACTCGCACCCGCTTAGTGAAGACCATCGCAACGCCTTGGCAGACATTGTGCATCAGACCATGGCACCCAACATCGACAAAGACCAGTTCCTCCGAATCTCGGACGGGCAGCCCTTCCGTCTCACAGCACTGCAATACCTGGCACCAGCCATTCATGATAAAGATGCACAGCTACCCATCATCCTCGATGAGGGAGTACCGACAGGTGCTTTCGGAGCACTGCCCAGCAGCGGGCAGTGGCCCACAACGCAAAGCTCTTTAGACTTTGCAGACGACTTCAGCCCTGCATCCCTCGAGCACTGCAGGGGGAATTGGTTCCTAGCGGAAAGCAACCCCGCACTGCTGCAAGAGCTATAGTGGAGGATGAGGTGCGCAAAGGCTTTGTAGCAAAGTTCGAAGGCACCGAAGAAGACGCAAAGCGCCACTGGCCGCAGGGCACTGCAATCGGCAAATTAAACATTGTTATGGCCGAAGGACGCGACCCACGCCTGGTCCTTGACAGCACTGTGTGCGGACTTAATCCGGCCGTGCATCTCCCAGAACGGGTGTCACTGCCCAACGCCTCGGACGTGCAGCGCACATTTTTGTCAGATGACTGCTATGCACAGCTTCACGCACTGTCACTAGACTTTAAGGCAGCGCACAAATGCTGCAAAGTCAGCCCCGCAGACCAAGGCACCCTGCTGTTCCGAGTTGGCAGCTCCCTGTACTACTACAAGGTTTGCCACTTCGGGGCGCGCTTCTCGGCATATTGGTGGCAACGCACAGGTAGCCTCCTACTGCGCTGCATACATGCGCTGCTCTGTAATTACCCGCATCGAGCCTGGCTTTACGTCGACGACCTCCTGGCCCTGCTCCGCACAGCTGATAAAGACATGGCCACCGCACTGATAGTTGCACTGCTTTCAGCCCTGAACGCACCCATCAGCTGGAAGAAGGCTCAGTTCGCCCAGGAAGTCACCTGGTGCGGGTGGACCATTCGCACGGACGCAGAGACCATTGAGCTCCGCGAACTCAAATTGCACAAGCTCCGCGAGCAACTCATTGCACTGCAACGCAAAAGCAAAGTGCAACGCAAGGAGCTGGAGGGTGTACTAGGCCTACTTAATTGGGCCACCTCCCTAAGTAAACACATGCGCCCTTTCATGGCACCGCTCTACAAAGACCTACACAGCTGCAGAGGCACGCTGCACAGCATTTCACCGAGCATGTGGGGCACCTTCCTAGATTGCCTGGACAACAACGCAAAGCTCACCCGCACGCCAGCAGGCTCTTGGCTGCCACGCAATGCCCAACTACTTGAGGTTGGCAGCCTCAAAATTGCAAGCAAAGCAGATGTGCCCCTTGTGCCGCCCTCGCACAAACACCAATGGCTAAGGCTAGCGGACCCGCACCGCTCTGAAGTTCACCTTCGCCACGAAAGCAAATTCGTTCTGGCATGGCTGCAGCATTGCTTTGCGCATGAGCAGCCTCGCTCGCTGCGCACAGCGCCACGCATGCACTGCTACAGTGCGGCGGATGCATTCGCAGATACGCACCGCATGGGCATTGGAGGATGGATCAGCACTGCCGACGCCTTCCTGTGGTTCAGCGCCATCTTCTCTGCAGAGGAAGTGCGCAAGCAATGGCCGCAACTGCAAGGCAGCCTGCAGCCTTACATTGGCTGCTTTGAATCGCTCGCACAGCTTGCCCTGGCACAGTGCTCCTGGCAACTGCTACGCAGTAAACAGATCCGCTTTGTTCTGCCCACTGCATCCGACAATACCAGCGCAGAGTCTGGCCTTAATAAGCTTTTCAGCACGGCAGAGCCCCTAGGGACTTTCCTTCGCCTGGCGGCTACCTGGGCGCATCTGCACCGCGTGCAGTTTGAGGTGGAGCACCTCGCCGGCGAAAAGAACGTTTGGGCAGACAAGCTCAGCAGGGGCTCAACTGCCTTTCTTCAGCATCGCACTGCTGACAAAGTCGAAGTCACGCTAGCGCAACTAGCATCCGCATCGCATTGCGTCACATTACATGATCACGCACTCGCTTGGCCGCAACGGCTACTAGACGCTCAGCACGCAATGCTTAAATGATGTTAAAAAAGAGTGGAGTGACGCCTCTCTCTTCCTCTCTTTCCGTGAGAACAGCTTTGCTTTTCACGCTCTTCATTTCTCACGCCCTGCCTCGCCAGGTACATTCACCAACTCGCGCGGTGAGGGGCTTTTACAGCAGAGGTTGTCGAAGTGCACCTAAAGTGGGGGTTTGCTCGGCATCGCTTGCCGCTTTCCCTTGCGAGCAATGCCTCGCTCTGCACTGCACAT
This sequence comes from Symbiodinium sp. CCMP2592, assembly GCA_905221615.1. Lineage (NCBI taxonomy): Eukaryota > Dinophyceae > Suessiales > Symbiodiniaceae > Symbiodinium > Symbiodinium sp. CCMP2592. The sequence continues at coordinate 1,083,959 of CAJNDT010000868.1, forward strand.
TCGAGCAACCTCTGCGGAAAAATAGAGCGTATGCAGTTCGCACTGCACTTATCGTTGAGAACAGTTAGGAGAACGCTAGTTGTGAGTTTGTGTTTTTGATTCAACTGTGTTTTCTTATCTGTGTCGAAACCTTCAAACGCTGCGCGCTGCTTTCGGCACCAGCACTCACAACTAGTGTTCGCTTTCTTGCATCGCATGCATAAGAAATTTTTCACCCAGCCTCCACGCCCTTGGGGGTTTGCTCGGCATCGCTTGCCGCTTTCCCTTGCGAGCAATGCCTCGCTCTGCACTGCACATTCGAGCAACCTCTGCGGAAAAATAGAGCGTATGCAGTTCGCACTGCACTTATCGTTGAGAACAGTTAGGAGAACCCCAGTATTTCATTGCTTTTTGCACCCCAAAAGCGATTTCCTGTGGTTCCACCTCCGTCGTGTTGGAAAAACGTTCTTGATTTTATTTTCGATGACACAGTTTGATTTCTTCGTTCGCTTTCAGCTCCGATAGCGATTTTGTGTACGTCTTCTTGTGTGTTTGAGAAAGACGTTGGTTTGAAGAGAGAATGAACAAGTCAGTTTTTGTCCAGTTTGCGTTTGCGTTGCAAAAACCTTGCTGTAGCACTCTCTGTTGTGTTGTTTGACATGTCATGTGTGCTCTATCTTTGTAGATGTCAGAATAAAAGACATTGGAGGCCCAGAAAAAGATCCACATTTCGTCGTTTGCGGGAACGAGGCTCAGGGCCGAGGCAGCTTGTCGGGGCTGAGTTAGGGTTTGGAGCTCAGTGCTTGTGAGGTGTGTAACAAGCCTTACAAGAAAAACAAGGAATCCTTTTCAAGCTACCATCGACCCATTCCCTCAATGCGAAACCTCTTAAACCCAAAGAACCCTTATGATACTCCTATAAACACCCATATCCCTTTGACACTAAACAAGCGAGGCTTCGGAGCACCGACCTAAGCCACTGAGTGGCGAAAAAAAGCTTTAGAGTTTAGGGCTGAGGGATTTCGGATTGTTCAGGTTTAAAGTTTGAGCAGATGTCCTATCATCGTGTGGTTGGTTTACGTGGCCTTGCAGCTGGCTATCTGAGTCCCGATCTTGAATCGTGATCGGTGACGTATTGAGACTGAAAGCACCTTAGATACTGCAAAGCAGCTTCCCTTCGGATCCAAATGCGTGATCAGTTGCCAAATTAAATCTTGAAGCCAGCCGGTTCCAATTAGGGTTGAGTGGAAAGGCAGTTTCATGTTTTTCTAACATCCATCACTTCTTCAAGGTCCAGATGCAAACAAATCCAAAAGGCGAGTGACAACAGGCATGCACCAGCATGACCGTGGACCAGGAACATGCACAGTGCTTTCCGAGACCTCCGCAAACTAAGGGTACAGCGGGCCTGCGTCGTACACGAAGCACTCACCGAGGCTTTGCGAAACACGTAAACTGGTTTGCAGCTCGCACCGGTCATCCCAACAGCCCAAGCGTTGGGCCCCAAGCGAGAAGAGGCTGTTAAGCGAGACAGACTTCATTGGACGATACCGTGGCAGAAGATGGGCATTTTGCACAAAGGTCAGGTTTCATAGTGGGCTCGGGCGGTTGTTAGTCAGCAGCTGAGAATATCAAAGGGACCCGGGAAGCCACAACAAACATGATGTTTAGCTTTGAGCAACAAGGAGCGGTACGATGGCCATTGCGGTAACCTGAGCGGCCGCGTTGGTTCAAGTTGTTGGCGACAGTTGCGATGACAACAAGTGAAGCCGTGAAGCTTTGTAAAATTGACTAAATGAGCAGCGCGACGACAGGCACCATACGGCACCATGCAACAAATTAGTCTGCACATAGCATCACGGGTGGTAGTCCTACTTTCCCAATCTGCAGCCAAAAGAGTCCGGTCTTTCGCGGACACCATGGCAGGCGACACATTCGCTTCTTGCACGCATTGAAGGGCCAACCCCCTGCTCGTAAGGTGTCAGGCCCATCTTTTGAGCCAGTGACTGCTTGAGTTTAGGGGTTGAGGTTTAGGAGATGTTGTGTGATGCGAGATGGCAAATGCCCTCCAGCGTCATATCTACCATCAAGCTGCAGGATTTTTGAAGGCATCATCCTATCCGAATGCAATAGCCCTAATGTGTGCCCCGCGGCATCAACTTCCAGATCCGAATGCCCAAGTTCCATAACCTCCAAACCCTGAGTCCCTAAGACCCACAACCAGGTAGATCGCATGCACCATGAACCCTAAACCCTAAACCCCTAACCCAAGCCTTAAACTCTGAGGTGGATCGCATGCACCATGAGATCGAGATCATGACTCGACGCCTGGAGCTCGAGAAGCGCCGGCTCAAGCGCATGGACAAAGAGCTGGAGGCTGAACCACGTACGTAAACAAGGTTCCTCTAAGGGTTTCGTTCCTTCAAGGGTTCCTTTAAGGGTTCTTTAAGGGCTCTTGGCTTCGGGTACTTGAAGGTTCATGGGTAGCTATGCATGGAGTTATAAGACGTCTAATATGGGTTGTAAGTTGTCGCTATAGTTATTTCAGCTCGGGGCTCCCTTTGATTTCGGGGTCGTGGGAGTCTTGCGGGGCCAGGGTTGAGAGACTTCAGGAAGCATAAGGAGTCAGGATGGTCTAGGGGTTGCAGGACTCCTTTAGGTTCGTGATGTTTTTTTGTTCGATGTGTGCTATCCGTGGCCTGCAATGATAGGGCTGTGCTTTGAGCTTCGTGGTTGTCGCAGTGAGCTGCTGAGTACTGGTGCATGTACTAGTCGTAGCGAAAACATATACCCTCATAGTCCATATACATAAAGTTAAACAGAACATGCAACACCCTGCTCGAATTACCAAGGCCCTGTACCAGTGCAAGTACGGGTATCTCGCGATAGCAAAGCAAAGTACATGAGGTTGAAGACATCGTGTTGTCTTGTTGCGTATGTTTACTGGAGTTATGACCGTTTACTGCATAGAACATCTAGCCATGTCTTGTCGCAATATCCCACTCAGACGCTCGGAGAGGTCGGATTTCGGGTGCTGGAAGTAGCCGTAGCAGAAGTAGCACAGCGATCTTCGCGCCCGCGGAGCCCAAAACAACAGAAAGCCCAGCCGACACCGTTTCTTCAAGATTCGAGTCGTGCCACTCCACCAGACAACGTGTTCCGAAGCTCCACACTGTAATCACTACAAGCCCGGCGCAGCTTAGCCTTGAATGCTGCTTAGCGAACTATTCTTAAACTCTAAGCCACATGTCGCCCTCAACGAGCTCTATACTAAGCCTCCACTTTAAGCTTTGAACCCTGAAGCAAGTCTTGCGGGGCCTTAGCTGCAAACCTTCTCTCGGCCCGTCCTTGTCCTCTCAGCCACTGACCTGTCAGGCAGCACAGAAGACACATGCAGTCAAGGAGACACAGGCCGCCACTTTTCTCCTGCCTACTATGGCGACCGTCATGCTTCAGATCAGGTTTCGGGGTATGCCACGCCATATTCATGTAGGGACAGAGGGGACTGCTCGGGAATACTATCACTGACTATTGAGACCTCGATGTTCCCCTTGTTTAGGGCTTTCGGGTTAAATGCAGCATGTCTTCTGACCCTCGAAACTTTTGTCTTGCCCTGTCCTGGTCTAGGTATGGAACTTGGATGTTTCGTTTGACTTAGTCACGGGTCTTATCAGCAGCAGTTGGTTTCCAACAAGCAACCTAGAGTAGATATGTCTAGCCTCTCCACTCCCATTGCCAAGTGGCAGAGCGAAGTGCTGTCCAGCAGAATGGGATGACTACCCATTACTTACAGGACCCCTCTTTTAGCAGCCTATGATAAGGTCCTAGCATAGGGCTCCTGAAAGGGTAGTATATGGGTACCATATTGTAGTCGGATGACTTTCCAGAAGCTGCTGACCCTAAGGCAGTCCACCGGGCAGCCAACAAGCAAGTTTCAGGGTTTAGGGTTTAGGGCTGTTAAGGGTTTAGGGCTTTAGGGTTCAGGGCCGTTTAGGGTTCAGGGCCGTGTAGGGTTGGGGCTTTCGGGTTTCAGGGGTGTAGGGTTGCAGAAGTTCCGAACTTGGGGCAGGACCTGGAACCCACGGAGAACCCGTCGATGTCCCACACTCTCGGCGATCTTAGGCTCGGAAGTCCTAGACTCCACAGCTTAAACCCCTAAACTTCTAAGCCCCTAAACCCCAAAGCCTAAACCTCTAACCCTAAACCCTAAACCCCTTAAACCCTATACCCTAAACCCTAAACCCTAAAGGGTCAACTTCAAACAGGCCCGGCAGCGGCAAAACGCCGCGCGGGCCTTCGCGCGGCCGAAGAGCGGCGGCGCGGATCGAGCGCGGACGCCTACGCGGCCAAAGCAGCCTGGTTCAGGAGTTCAGGATTTAAATTTAGGGTTCAGGATTTCGGGTTTCGGGTTTAGGATTTAGAGTTCAGGACGTTGAGTTTAATGTTTAGGGCCAGGGAGAGTTGACTTGAGGCCTTAAGGTTAAGGCTCCTCTTTAATGGTCTGGACTAGGGTGGAGTGATGTGCTCCAAGGAGCAGCGGCGGTCGCCAGACAGTCTCAGATTCTCAAACGCTGCGTTCCTCGCAGCTCCTGCCGTCGAAGGCTCGGGAAGTTTGAAGTGTTGGGTTATTACTAGTCTCAATGTAATGTTCATGGTATTCTTACGACTATCATGATTGCTGATCACTGTGAGGTTATTACTACTAGTATCATGGTATTCTTACGACTATCATGATTGCTGATCACTGTGAGGTTATTACTACTAGTATCATGGTATTCTTACGACTATCACCATCACTGATCGCCTTTGGTATTCTTGGCCAATTAATGCAGTTCCAGATCAAGTCATGGGTGGGGCCACTAAATTGGCTTTGGGGTTTGGGGTAGCCTCGAGGGAGAAAAAATTTCAAACTGTCGGGTGTCGCATGCCACAAGCTCCATGTCTCCGTGCTGGTGGTTTCAGGCGCCTCAACCCCAAACCGAAACCCTGAACCCTAAGCCCTGAAACAAAACCCTAGCGTGTAACCTCACGCCGTAGCTCGTGGGGTGATCCACGGGGACTATCACGTTCTGCCGAGTAGCCGTATTGAGATCGCAGGAAAGCTGATCTACGGTTCCAGAACATGGCGGTTCGACGTGGGTTCAAAACGGGTTGCATCGGGGTTCCAGAAGGGCTTAGTGCTTGTTCCTTATTGCTGCAAGACATCAAGCCTCTTTTCCATTCTCATGACCGTGATCACCCTGACCTATTGTTGTGGGCTTACTTTTTCTAGCCATTTCACTGCTTGTACATGTCCACCACTACAGCAACAGCAACAGTCATTCGGTCGGACGCTCGCGAGAGTCGTTTGGGACGGGCTACAGCACCTGTTGCTGCTACTCCTCCTGCTACCGCAGCAGCTGTGCTGCCAAGTAGATCACGGGCTCATGACAACTAGGGCAGCCGAGTTATGGACTACAGTGGATTTGAACTCCAATGGTTGTAAACACTAAACCCGAAACTGTAAGCTTTAAACCCTCAACCATAAACCCGAAACTCTCAACCCCAAACCCTAGACTCCAGACTCTATCACAGCCAAAGCAGCCTCAGGCCGAGCCTTCGCTAGCAGAGAGGATGATTCCCATGCGACAGCTGGTGGCGCAGATGGACGTCCAAGCCGCTCGAAGTTCAACGCTGGGGATCGCTACAGCCCTATCTCAAGCCCTACTGATAGGCAAACTCGGACCATGGAATTGGTTCTGCGGGTTTAGGGCTGGAAGCTCTCACCGGAAGGGTTCCCGATCCTGAATATTTTGGGGCAAGGGTTTGGGGTTTGAGAGTTTACGGCTTAGAAGATACTCCGCTCAGAAGGGGAGCTGCATGTGTGGAAGGGCCTTGGGAAGATGGCCTGTCGCTTGAATGATTGTCGAGCATGTTCATGAGGGTTTAGGGCTTGAGTTTGAGAGTGGCGCACGTGATTCCATCTTGAACTACGGCGGTCGCAGGTCTGCCGTGAAGTCGAGAAGCAGCAAGAGCCCTTTAGCCCAGAAGTCCCACAGATCCTTTACGAGCCCTGTAGAGCCCTTGTAAATCTCTCCAGAGTCTAGAGCGTTGTCAATCCCTGTAGAAAACACCCAAATCCTGCACCCATGAACCCCTTAAACCCTACACCCTAAGCCCCTGAACCTTAAACCCTAAGCCCGAAGCCCCTAAACCCTGAGCCCTTAACCCTAAACCCAACTAACCCCTAAACCGTTGAGCCCCGCTTGAGGTGAAGAAGCTGGACGCCGTCAAGCACGACAACGCAGAGCTCCAGGGGGAGGCACTTCCTCGCCTGCTTTTTAGGGTTAGGTTCAGAGTTTATGGTCAAGGGTTCGTAGGCTTTTGGTGGCTTCAGCGTGCCTTCAAAGAAGCGCGATATCCTCACTGCGGGGCCTGCGCTGCTGCCTGCACCTTGAATTAGAGGACCCGTAAACTGAAGCCTGAAGCCATAAACCCAACCGAAACCCCCTTCTTCTGGGGTCTTTTGCTCCGAAACGCAAAGTCCCGATACTACCCCGAGAAGACACTGGACCTTAAGCTTTATAGTGTCTACGACATTCCTCCGGGAGGTTCAGCAGATCCGGAAGCGGAAGAAGCAGCTGGCCCTTATCTTCGAGAGGCTGAAGTACCAGATGCCCGGCCTCGACGACGCCTAAACCCTAAACCTCAAATTTTGGGGAGGACTACTTGTATTTTTTTATCAGGTTCTCTACACCTGTTGCGGTTTGGGGTTCAGGGCTGCTGCCAGGTTGATCAGGATGTTTTGGGTGGCTCGTATTCTGTTTTGGGGATGGAAACTCCTCCTTCGAAGCCCCATCATAAGCAAGAGCCGCAATGCAGCAATAGGATAGAAGAAGCCTGAATGATTGTCAACATCATTCCCTAAAGGTTTCTTAATGTATTTGGACTAAAGTATACACCAAACCCAATTTTCATAATTGAGGCCCCCCCCATATTACAGGCTTACAGTTCTACCAGTCCTCGTCGTGGTATGATCTTCGTTTTGTTCCGTCATGCCATCGTTTAGAGGCGTGAAGTGCTTGTTTGTTGAGTGGGCGACTGGATAATCGCAGTCGCTTATCTCAGGAGGGTAGTGAGGGCGAGCTGTCCTGCCGCTTCTTGCGGCGCCATTAGTGTCAGGGTTGTCGCTATCGTGACGAAATTGACGAAATTCATTGTTTGCCGTTGCTTGGCTGCTGCTTCGCTGTTAAAAAATTGAGTGTTTGGGCATGTGCCACAGAAGTTTGGAAGACAGGACCACCGACCGCACCCAACTCGCTCAAACCCTGAACCTGAAACTTTCGGGTACCAAAACCCGCAACCCCTCAACCCCTCAACCCCCAAGCCCTAAAGCCGTAAAGCCCCAAAACCCTTTTGGTTTAAACCCCGAAGCCTTAAAAATTACACCCGAAGAACCCAAAAGCCTTACACTAAAGCCCTAAGAACCCCAAAGCCTTATCTGACCCAGGATTCGGGGCCGCAGTGCTCAGATCCGCGACTTCGTTGAGGAGGGCCCTCCCATGCCGGATCTTTCCTAAACCATAGACCCTAAGCCCTAAACCCCCGCTAACAACAGATGGCCCATACCGATGCCTCAGCCTTGAAGACCTTCCGGACATGTGAGAAACTCATGCAGATGGAAAATGGAAGTTTCCGAAAATAGGGGTACCGTATTTGGGGGTCCTTATCATAAGGATCTTACTATTTAGGGTACTATATTAGGGTCCCCTATCTTCGGAAACTTTTAAATGGAAAAGAGGTGCCAAAAGAAACCCTCCCTAAACCCTAAACCCTAAACCCTAAACCCTCCTTGAGGAGGCGGCGCAGAGCAAGGCAGTTTCGAGTGAAGCGCAGCTGCTTGGCGGACTTCCTGCCCGAATCTCTAGAGGTCCGGGGGTTTCGGGTTTAGCAGTTTAGGGGTTTAGGAGTTTAGGGGTTTAGGGGTTCAGTGGTTTAGGGTTTAGGGGTTTAGGGTTTAGGGTATAGGGTTCATAGGGTTTAGGGAGGACTTTCTACAAGGGATCGGAGTCGGGGCTTTAGTTTTGAAAGGCTTTCGGGGTTTGGGATTGAAAGTGTCACAGGACAAAAGCCGGGGGCGGGATCAGATTTTACGTTGCGTTTGGGCTTTCGGGTTGAAGGCGGCATGGAACAAGGCCAGAGAAAAGGAATCCCAAAGGTGCCCCAAGCCCAAAACCCTCCGCATTCAACTTGAAGACGAGCCAAACTCGACGTGATTCCCCTAGAATCAAGACTAAACCCTACGCCCCAAACCCATAACTCGGTGAGAGTCCCTTAGAAGAACCCTAAAAGCAAAAGCCGAGGCAACGCGTGGAGGTGATGAGGAGGCAGCGGGACGATGAGCGAAGATCCTTTACCGAGAAAGTCTTGGAGATACGGAAGGACGCAGCGCTCGTAAGGGTTCAATCATCCAAGGTTAGAAGTATGGGCCCCGGCCTTTTTGAGGGAGTTCTAGGGACCCGTAAGAGTCTATATAGGGTATATCATAGGTATATAAGGATCCCAGGGTTAAGGGCCCACACTGTTGAAATCAACCCTAAAGGCTCAGTTTTTATCGCGAGCTGAACATGGGTAAGGGTTTAGGGTTTAGGGCTTAGGATCAAGGTCTTCGGGCTTGCTAGGGTTTGCGGACTCGGCAAAACCCAGAGCTACGCGACCAGTGTTTCAAATCCATACCTTTTTGGGGCGGCTCCTCAGAATTACATTACGATTCCCTTGCATATCCCCCTAGACAGGCAGGTTATTGGAGCTCGGGAAAAAACCAGAACACTGCAGTAAGCACCAAAGAGGACATCCGGATGGTGGAGCTGGACAAGCGGCAGGTGGAGGTGCGCTTGAAACAGGCTGAGGGCCGCGTGCAGCGGAAGAACGAGTGCCCGGCATGCAAGGAGGTTCAAGTCTTTTGGAGTGTCAACGGTTTGAGAGCAAAAAGTATATGTGCATGTCCCCGAACCGTCAACCCTAAACCATTTACAGAGCTTTAGCGTTTCATTTCAGGGCTGATAGGGTTTAGCTCTGGCGTTCAAGGGTTAGGGTTTGGGCTTGAATCTTCAGGGCTTAGGGACTTGGGCAAACCCCCAAGATGGGTTTAGCCAAAACCACCAAACGTAAATGCCCAAACCCCAAACCCCCTAAACACAGAACTGCAAACCCCAGACCCCAAACCATATTCGCAAAGCGTGAAGCCTCAAACCATAAACCCTCAAGCCGAAATTCAAGCCCTGAACCCCAAACCGTAAGTTTAAATCCTAAGCCCTAAATCCTATAAATCCCTTGAAAACCACAAAGCCCTAAGCCCTGAACTCAAAAAGCTGCATCCCGATCAAACGAGGCTGATTTTGCCTCCCGAGGAGGAGGAATTCTCGGAGCCGAGTGCCGTGGCGGCGGCTCTTGTGTGCTTTTAAGGGGTTACGTCGGGTCTCTTGGGTTTTAGGTTTAGGGTTTTTGGGTTTGGGGTTTAAGGATAAGGGTTTAGGGTTTTAGGGTTTGGGGTTTAAGGATGAGGGTTTAGGGTTTGGGGTTGGGGGTTTAAGGATCAGGGCTTAGCGTTTAGGGTTCAAGGTTGACTTTTTGAGCGCATTGAGATGGCTTAGGTACCTTACAGTACTATGTCGGTTCTATGAAATCCTAAACCCTAAACTTTAAGCCCTTGGTTTGGCGGCAGCTTTCAATCTTCCTCTGAGCTCTAGGTCAGAAGAGTTCAGGGTCTCGAGTTCATGTTTTGGGTCTTGGGAGAAATCTCTGGAATCTTCAGGAGGAGTCACGGCTTCGAATATTGGGGGGCTCATTTTTCGTGTTAAAGTGTCCTTACAGTAGGTACGTTGCTATGTCGGTTCTATGAAATCCGAAACCCTACACCCTAAATCCTAAACCCTAAACCACAACCGTGTTGGGGTCCTTTGTTTTGGAGACTCCGATGAGCAAGCATGCGTGGCTCTACGAGATCTCTTTTGGGCGAGAGACGACTGTCAACTCAAACACGTAGGGGTAGTTCTCTACATTTGGATCCCTTCTAGGGTACTTTTTTAAATCAGGGTGCCTAACGAAAGACCTTTGCCTAGAAAGCTACCCATGATGTGTTCTGCAGGCTTTGTACCTGAGCATTGTCTTTCCAAAGCCCTAAACAAATCCTTCAACCACCAGCCCTAAGCCCCTCACTGCGCAAGTCAAACTGGCTGCATCCGACGGGTTTTGCTGCAAACTCCGACAGTGGTCTGGTCCGATCTCTACAGTTATCAGTGGGGTCATAAGTAGGGTAACTATAGACTATAGTTATAACCCATATCAGGGGACTTATAACTCCGTTAGAAACTACCCATGAACCTCCAAGTGTTCTGAGGCATGATGCGCCGGATCATGAAGACGGCTTTCCTGAACTGCATCCAGCGGCGCCATATCAAGCGGCTCGACCTCTTGGTCTCTGCGTGGTTAGGGTTATGTATTCGAGATATTTGCGGAGTTTTAGGACGTGTATAGTTGAAAGACTTTTGTGGCATGAGGCTTTTGACAGTTTAGTCTAGTGGATCCGAACCCTGCAGTATACTGCTATCTGCTACCATATATCACAGTCACGGTGCGCTCCAGAAACTTACTCAACTTAATCAGGCCTATGTTCTTAGTTTCAGTTTCACTCCCCCAGGTGGCGAGGGCTCCAAGCTGTGTCGTTCTCGGGGCAAGGAAGAGACATCCTCGTCAGGCGGTGTCCCCCAAAACGGGGTCCCGAATCGAAGCCCCGGGCTGGAGGGTCTAGGGCCAATTTCGATTAGGCTTTCGGGGCTAAAAGGGTTCATCGTAACTCAGAATAGCTTAACTTCTAAAGGACTTCTAAACGGAAATCATAAAAAGGAACCCCGAAAAGGTGGGTGATTCAGGGTTGAGGCAGGGTTTAGGGTAAAGCCCTGAATCCTTGGAGTGGCTCTGGCATCCCAGGCAGCATCAGAAGAGCATCGAGATCTTCGAGCAGGCAGCTGTGCATCGCAGTTTTTTTGGCAAGATTTGCAGTGCAGACGAGCGAGCGAGGGTAGTTGAAGGATGGTTTGTATGCCTGCGGAATGCATGGCTCGGTTCCCCTGCCATCAGGCATTTCGGACGATCAAGGAGCGGACCGGGATCTCCAATATCGAGGCATTTCTGCTCTGTTCTGTCGAAGAGGTTGTATTTTCCGAAGCAACAGTCTGTAGCGGTGCAATTCGAGGAGTTAGGTGTGACGGGCCCAGACTCCTTTCGTGGCTGTCATGCTGCCATAGTTGAGTCCATGTGTTCACGGCATGGATGTGTGCGTGTACATGTATCTGCATATACACACATGCATGCAAGCGCCATGCATCAATGAATAACAGTACCGGGACATGCGTGCGCATTCGTACAGATGTTCAGACGTGCGCACCTGCCTACATCATATCCGTATCCATGTCCATGCCAACCAATCTCTCCAACTGCTTATCCGTGCATATACAGTTGTACATGTGAGTATTGAAATATTGTACAAGCACAAACCCAACTACACAACCACATGCACATGCAAAAGCACAGACACATGCATATACAGTGCAACAATCAAGTATGGTACAGCACATTACATCATATTAAGTACAGTACAATACTGTACAGTACCGTACAATAGTACAACACATACGCTTGCATAGGGTCAGCGTCGCGTTGAAATATGCTGTTTTATATGGTTTTACTGAGGTATGCACATATACATCACCATTCAGACGCGCTTGCCTCCATACGCGTGTGTATGTTCAGGCCTCGTTCTGTCTCTCCGTATCCACGGTGTACGCACACGAACCGCAAGCCAGGAAATCGTGAAGATCTTCGTTCATCTCGAGAGTCGGAACTTTTCTCTCCTTACGTGCCCCAGCTCCGGCAGGAGACTGTTTTTGGCTCAGCTAAGGTATTTTTTATTCTTCTTCCAGCAGGTCATCCCAGTGCTTCTTAAGCAACATACAAAGCCGAAGCACGAAGGAGACCCACTCTATCCCCCCCCACACCCCTAACCCCTCAACCCTGGGTGACCCAAACCCCTCAACGCTACATACCGCATGCCCTAGATGCCCACAGTGCGGGTGAAAGATGTTGAAAGAAAAAGATGCTCCACGCTGCCAAAAAGCATAAAAGCGCTCATGGAAAAGGACCTTGGAAACACTTCACGATGGATGCAGGTTGCCAGTTCCGGTTCTTTCTGAAGGAAGTCTGTGAATTTAGCTTCGTAGACCATCAATGCGTATCTCGAGGCTTTCAGCATTTCGAAGACGCTGCCTGAGCGGTTCAGATGTTTCACATAGATTAAGCCACAGTCCTGCAGCTTGCTGGTGAAACAAAGCAGATGGGAAACCGCATCTCCCTATTCCCTGCTCGTGGATTTCAACAACAAAGCATGGCATATTCGTAGGCCTGCAGCCGTATATTCTGCCAAGGCATTTCCAGTGCCTGGCTTCTCCAAAGCAACCAAACACACTCACGCATCAACACAAGAACATCGTTGGAATCAGCACAGCACATCATGCGTTCGGACTAAACATGAGTTGCGTCTCGGTCACAGGAAGGCGACATGAAGGACATCCGGGAGGAGATCGAAAGAGCGAGTAAAACCCCAAAACTTAAAACCCTGAACCCTAAACCCTAAACCGTAAAACCCTAAACCCTAAACCCTTAAACCCATACACCCCTAAAGCCCTAAAACCCTGAACCCTAAAACCCTAAAGCCCTAAACCCAAAAACCCCTGACTTCGAGGTACGTGAATCACATGAACCGTGAGATCGAAGCTCTGGAAGGTGCCTCCACATTTAGTGTTTTGGGAGTTTTGGGGTTAGGGTTTTGGGGTTTTGGGGTTTTGGGGTTTCGGGGTTTTGGCGATTTGGGGTTTAGGACTAGGGTTTTGGGGTTTTGGGTTTAGGGTTCTTAAGTCTTCCTCATTGTCGCAGTCATCATCACCATCACCACCTTCGTCTTCATAGATCGTCATCGTTGTCCTCATCGCATTGTCACGCTCACCTTCCTCACCACATTTAGTTTCCGCCAACATTGTGGCATCATCGTCGTTGTTGTCGTCATCATCCTCATCGTCATCACCACCATCACAATCACCAGCATCATCATCATCATCATCAACATCATGGTCACCATCATCATCATCATCATCAACATCATGGTCACCATCATCATCATCATCATCGTCACCATCGCCATCACAGCCATCATCGCCATCATCGCCATCATCGCCATCATCGCCATCATCGCCATCACCGCCACTGTCGTTTTAGTCATCATTGCCATCACCGCCATCATCGTTTTGATGGTTAAAATGATGATCATCATCACCACCTTCACAAGAATCATCGTCATCATCATCATACTCAGCTCCAGCCAACATACTTTCATCTTCATCCACCGCCACCACCGCCTTCGCCATCACCTGCAGGTGTCAAGCGCGGCCGACGGCAAGCAGAGATGACCTTGAAGCAGCGGGAGGCTTCGAGCGTTCTTTGTTGGCTGTGGTTTTTCTGGAGTTCTTGGAGCCAAGCCCTGCTTAAAATCATTGCAACACCCTCGCGAAACTCCTGTACAGCTTGCAGAAAATCGTGGAAAGCGGGTATAGAACACACAAATTACGGGTTTGGGGTTTAGGGTTAAGTTTCAGTCGCCGGGAGGTGACCAGCGAGAAAAACCGGGAGTTGGCGCTGGGAGATATGCAGAAGAAGCTGCGGGCCTGCTGCTCGGGAACTCCGAATCCCAACCACAACCAGGGTTTTGAGGGTTTAGTTTACGGCTTAGGCTTTAGATTTCAGTGTTGGGGATTTAGGGTCAGCTGACGATAGAAGGGCAGGGGTAGAGCCTGTGGCCTAATTAAATCGGGCAGCCGTGGAGACTTAGTAGGGACAGCCCTAGCAAGGATTGACAGATTGAAAGCTTCTTTTTGACGGTCTGGATCTGTATATCTTTGTGTAAGTTTATGTGGTTTGTGAAAGTTTTTTTTAGTCTATGTCTATGCACACAAGATGGAGTTGAAAAGGCTGCTTCAGGCTTTGCTAAAACACTCGTGAGGGCTTAGGCTATGGGAGCAGAAGATAGGTTTGGGGGACGTCTGCTCATACAGTTAATTTGTTTATTTAATCATTCATTTACCAGCTTTCTGCTTGATCTCTTTCTCTCTCTCTCTCTCTGTCTTTCTTTTTCCGTACTGTGCCCCTCTCTCATTTACTTGTTATTCAGGTTTGTTTCTCGCTTCATTAAACCCCACGGAGCCTCGAGTCCTAAACCCTCGACACCCCAAATCCTAAAGCGGTATTCCCCTGAGCCTTTCTGCGAACCGAGCAGGGCTTCAGTTAAATACCCAGGCTCGGTGATATCATGGGACCATCCCTTCCGAACGGCCTTTCTAGATGGAGCAGGTTTAGCTGAAACCCTGAACCCCAGACCCTAAACCCTAACAAGCTTAGCCCCTAAGCCCCGGTTGGTTTGGAATTCCCAGTTAAGACTAAACTTTAACTGTTCAGGTCCATGCACGTTGCAATTATTACCTAACGGCTGGATGGGTTCTGGTGTCGGCTTCTTCGCAGAGTCTGGGTATCAAATCTTCCTTCTATTCGAGGGTTTCAACCTGAGAAGTATTGACCAAAGCAAACGCACAAGACAAGCCCTCGACCACACTCCTAAGCCCTCGACCAGACTCCTCCAACTGTACGAAACTATCCAAAATACCCCTAACGACGCAATGCACTTCAAAGACAGTATCCTTGATCAAGGGCGCAGACGAGGCATGCAATTTCCATATTGGATAGAAGTACACGCAATTCTAGAACCACACCGCAACCCCCTCTAACCGGACCACATTGTAAGTATGTGCCAGTACACTGTCAGTGGCGGCAATCATCTTTCGAGTTGGCGTCAAAGCGCGCATGCACAGTGCACGCAGGGCCGCCCTTAAAAACCTTAAGGTAAAAGCCAGAAAGTTGGAATATGATTCTCCTAAGCCTTCTATGGTAAATTATAGGGTATCCTACCATGAAACCATATTCCAACTTTCTGGAGTTCCCTATACGTATGCCCTATGCCGAAAATGCATGCAGCCCGCAGCTGAGGCGACGCAGATCACGATCGAGGAAAGCCGCGAGGCACAGCAGTTGATGAGAGTACAGGGCTTTCGGTTTGGGGTTGAGGATAGTGAACTTTACCTTGCTTGTGCTCAGGCTCGATGGCCCAGGGTCTAGGATTCGAGTATGTGAGTAGGCAAGGTTTTATGGAAGCCCTGTCATAATGAAAAGGTTAAGCGGCTATCCAGCCTCTTTTGCCACTTTTGAGGTTTCTGCACTTAGGGGTGAGGGCCGATAAGCGCCATGATGGGGATACACGGTACAAACTTTCTAAACCCTAAACCCTATTCCAACCCTTCCAATCTAGGGCCTATGGCCGAAGAGTAAGGGTAATAGCCAACTTCTCCGTCTCCAGAGGTCGCCCCGTCTTCTCCTCGTGGAACGCCAAGAATTCCTCGTACAGAAAGTGTAGGATCAGAGCTTGGAGTGTAGGGGTAACGGTTTCGTTTGATATTGCGTGATGTAATGTAGCGGCCTTCATTATCGGAACAGGGTTTCTTTCACAAGATTTCCTAGAACGAGCGTTACTAGAAGGGTTGCGATCCGGAGAGGAAGGGGTTAGGACTAGCACACTCTCAGAAGAACGAGACACTGCACAGTGATGCTATGTTTCAGGATCACCCTGAAGCCTACAACCTACATACGAGCTATAGAAGGCAGTGTGAGTCCCTTACATCAAGGTTAGGGGTTTAGGATCAGTTAAAACCATCCCTGAAGACCCACTAAAGCCTTAATTGGGGTTATAAGTAACTATAGCTGTAGGCACCTTACTTGTAACCCCACTTCCTAAGTCCCATGATCCCTTAAGTAAGCCTTGGGTTTGGTGGGGTTCAAGGGCCAAGGGTTTTTTGTTACGAGTCCCGAAGCTCCAAGAGAAGGCGTAAACCGTGAAACTCGACGTCCTAAACCCAAACCGAGGACCGCGCACACGAAACACACTGACAGGGTCTCTAGACCCTCAACCCCGAAAGGGAGCCACAAGGAGCCTAAGCCCTAAACCCTAAACCGCTAGACTCGAATTCCAAGACCCGGGCACCCTTCGCTTCGAGTTACCTGGGTCTGAACCGCAGGTCTGCGACAGCCAGCGTCAGGTCGTGCAGCATGTGCTCCCCCAGATCAGCCAGGCGAGCCCCTCAAGAAACCCCTATATGGATCCCTTAAAGGAGCCTTGGGTGAACCCGTAAAGGAACCCCTACAGATTCTATAGATCCCTCATAGAAGAAGGGACCCGAGTCTCGAGAACTGCCCATATCGCTTGGACAGGAGTTTCATACAGCCAGTGCTTGCTGAAACCTTAACGCCCCAACCCCTCATCTCCGCAACCCTACACCCAGAGCCGTAAAAGGCTTCCCCCCCCCTCCTTCGGAAAAACATCAAAGAACCATGGCCCTGCGAGCCCCGAAAAGCCCTAAACCCTAGACCCTCAACCCTAAACCCTCAACCCTAAAGCCCCAAATACCAAGGGTTTCAGGTGGCGCGGCTCCTGGAGCTCGAGTCAGAGCGCCTTCGTCCGACGCCTGGGAAGACCGGAGCCGTTTCCATTAGCACCAAAGCTTTATGGATTTTTCCAGCATCTTTGAAGCTGTTTTCTGCCCGCTGGTAATCTTGGAACTCTTGGTTAACTTCATCATGGATTGTATCGGAATATAAATGTATATGTATGTATGTACGTACGTATGTATGTATGCATGTATGTATATACATCTGTATATTCACACATACCGTATGTGTGTGTGTATATATATATATACATATATATATATATATATATATAATTATGCGCACATACACATAATGTGCATTATCTAGCTATTGGTGCTAGGCCCACAAACCCTAAACTCCTGAAGCCCTGAGCCCTAAACCCTAAACCTCCCAACGCCCAGGCACCTAAACTCATAGGCCTCATAGGCTATTGAGCTCCTGAACAACGCCAGACCCAGAGCCTCCAAAACCCTTTAATTAAGGAATATACCTTAAATCATATAAGGGATCCTATTATAATTTACGGTATATTCCTTAATTCAGGGATATTAGACTCCCCTAAACCCTATACCCTATAGATCCCTTTAGGGATCCCTGTAAGGAACCCTTAGGGTATATTCCTTAATTATGGGGTTTTGGAGGCTCTGGTGGGGACCTGGGACCAGGCGAAGCCGGGCATGCGTCGGAGGTCAGCGACTTCCCGACGAGGCACTTTTAGGTCTTTAGGGTTTAGGGTTTAGGGTTTAGGGTTGGCCCCGTCTCGTCGGTGGGTTTCGTAGGCGTTAAAGTTTAGTTTTTTGGGCCAGCATTTTGTTTTGAAGGCTTATGGCTGTTGTTTTCTGCTTTTTGTCAGTCACTATTTCTTGGTTTGCAGGTCTAGCAACTGTGAACCCCGAACCCTACCCTAAAGTCAGGGGAAGCTTTAAGGAAGCTCAAAGGGAAGCCTGGGGGAAAGTTTCAAGAACCAGGACGTGTTATATGTCATAACTGAGCACAGACAACGAAGCCTGAAGCCCTTGAACTTAGGCCCATGAGATCCCATCTCCGTAAAGCCATTTAGAAACCTGGAGTCTTCTGAACCCAAAAGCCTTATAGTAGCTCCTGAAGCCCCAGCCCCAAAGCCTTAAGCCCGAGAGCCTTGAAGCCGCATACCCAGAGACTCCAATATCCCTGAACTAAGGAGTATTCCTTAAATCATGTTAGGGATCCAGCTATGATTGAAGGTTTTTTCTTTAATTCAAGGATATTGGAGTCTCTGGGTAAAGCAGGGCTCCCACTGGAGCCCTAACCCCTTTAAACCCGAGCCGTGAAAGTCTGAGCCGTGGCTTCGGCAGGCCTTCTGACGAGCTTCGTCCTGACACCATGCTTCTCTGGCTGCAGTGGGCCGGAGGCCCAGGTGCTGATACATATAAAAATATGTACATATACATATACATACACACCCATATATATGTATATATATATATATATGTACATATTAACATATACATAAGTTAATTGTATACATACATATCTACATATATATATATATATATGTATATATGTATGTGAGTGTGTACCTACACTCGCATAGATATGATAGTATAGATGTTATGCGCATGTATAGGTGTACGTACACAGAGACACACACACACACATGCCAGCTTAAGGTGGGTTTAGGGTACATTCACTCAAGGTCCTGCCTAATGCGGTGGACTAGGCAGAGCAGCCATCAAACAGCTGTTTTGGCTGGCGTTTGTGCATTTGATTGGCTGCAAGATTCGACAAAAGCTCAAATCCTAGCATAATTAAGCTCCAACACCTAAGCCCTCCACCTGAAGCCTTAAAAATCCTACCGCGGAGAGCCGGTGACTTCCTTGGTCGGTTCCGAACGGAAGGCCGCCCATCTTCGCGCTGACTACGATTTTGGGGTTTAGGCTTTAAGCGTTATGGTTTAAGGTTTACAGGCCACCAGCGCTCTAAGCCCCAAACCCTGAGTTTTGAACCTTAAACCCTCAATCCTGAAACCCTAAACCCCCAACCCCTAAACCTAAACCCCCAGGTCGTAGACGTCCTGCACCACGGACCCGAGAAGGCGACTTCAGACTCCAGACCTTTGGCCCTAAGCCCCAGACACCACAAACCAACGAGCCCGGGGCTACAAAAGCAGGCTTCTCTAAACTCCAAACCTAAACCCTAAACCTTAAACCCTAAACCTTAAGCCCTAAACCCTAGACTCCAAACCTTACCCCCAATGCCTGATCGCCGAAGAGCGGCGCCCTCCGAGGTGGAAGACGTCCTCAGCCGCCACTTGGCAGCAAAAGGGTAGGGTTTAATATATGAACCTGATTAAGAAACCTTGGGTCAGTATCAGGGTTCCTTACATGAATCTTACTATTTTGGTGTTATAGGCCCAGGGTTTCTTAACAAGGAGGGTTAAGGGGTTTAGGGTTTCAGGGTGTTTGGTCGAAGCTTACGGTTTAGGGTATGCAGCGTAGGGTTTGGAGTGCAGCGTTGAGGGTTTGGATCCTCTAAAATTTAGCTCTGCGGGGCGGGGGGGGGGGGCTTGGGGTTCATGGCTCCTGGCTTTCAACTTTCGGGCTGGGGTTTGGGGTTTAGGGTTCAGGGTTTGGAGCTATCGAGTTGCAGTGACTCTTTAGCAGATCGTGCTGTTCTGCAGAGTTCTCATGGGTAGAACATCGTAGTAATTATGATAATACTTGTGCGACGAGCAGAAATAGCGTAATTGGTGCGACTGCACCATCACTAAACTTAAACCTTGCTCAAGCATCCCTTAAACGAACACATCGAATCCCAAGCCTAACCTGAACCCTAAACCCTAACCCTAAAACCCTAAAGCCCTAAACCCTTAAACCCAAAGCATAGGCCCTAAGCCTTAGCCACCCAGCCTCAAGAGGCTTCCGCGATCTCCTTCCGCTGAACGACCCAGCGGTGAAGGTGCGGCTTTCCGGCCATGCGGACCTTCTGGGAGTTTCGAAGGTTTCTTTTGGGGGTCTCGGATCGCCAGGCCTATGAGGGTCTCGTATTGAAGGTTTTTGTTAGGGTTCTCTGAGAGACATGAAGCTAGACTAGACTCTCCTAACTGAACCAAAAGTCTCAGAAAACTCGAGGAAGCGATGCGCCCTGAGTCCAAAAATCCTGCATCCTGAGCCGTAGTAACATGCCGTTCTTGAACATAGGTTCTCACAAAGCTTACAATTTTCCTAGGGGCTCCAAGCAGCCAAGTCGCAAACGAAGGAGACCTACTTCCCTGCCACTGCCGGGCCGGCAGTGAAGAATCTGCAGCCGAAACGGTCGGGGACCTGGGCTTAGGCCCGGCTTCTTTATGGGCCTAGCCTGTCAGTAGCAGTCGTAGTCGCTTCGAGGTTTAGGTTGTGGTGCTGGTGGTAGCGGAGGCTGTGTAGCAGTGGCGGTGGTGGTGTCCGACGACGGACGACGACGAGTACTGCGACTGTTTCTGACACTGCTGCTGCTGCTGCTGCTGCTGCTGCTGCTGCTAGTGCAACACTTCTACCTACCGCCACTGCTACGACGACCACATTACCGTAGGCGGCAGGATGCTATCAAACCCTCGTTACGGAGATTCTAAGGCCTTGACGGAGCCGTTTTGGGTCCCCGAAATTGGCCTTACACCCTATACAGGGTAAGCCCTTCGGACAAAACGGTAAGACATGCCCGCATAGTGCATAGTTGTGGTGCTTTGCCTTTAAACTAGTAGACTGTGGATCCACAGGTATACCCTACGGTTGATGATATAAATCCTGCATTACCTAAAGGAACCTAAACTATGGTAATTACGGTATATTCCTTATTATAGGTATAGTATACCTAAACCCTAGACCCTAAACACTAAACCCTAGACCCGAAACCCTAAACCCTAAACCCGAAACCCTAAACCTTAAACCCTAAACCCTATTGATACATTCGGCCTCAGGACGCATCACCAGCCGGTGCCCAACGTGAAGCCCCAGGCCGCCACGACGTGTTTTGCTCGGCACGGAGCACACCCTAAACCCGAAGCAGGCCCCCCTAAACCCGAAGCCCGAAGCCCCCCTAAACCCTAAAGCCGAAGCCCTAAGCCCTAAGCCCTAAATTACTAAAGCCCCTTACCTTAAATTACTACAGCCGAACCCCAAAACACCAAAACCTTAAACCCGAAAGAAGCGGAGGGTTTAGAGTGCTTGTTTGGGGTTCTGTAAGGGCTCTTTAAGGATTCTTCGAGGGTTCTGCAACGGGTTATATAAGGTTTGTATATGAATTTTTAGAAGGCCTCTTAGAAGGGTTTGTCAGAGTTTTATTATGTGGGTGTTATGCGGTGCGACAAGGGGCCTACATGGTTGGCGTAGGCGTTCTATGATGGCATTTGTTCAGAAGTGCTTGTTTGCCAATTGGCCTAAAGTTAGGTTCGTTTTGGGTAGGATCTCCTGATAAGAGAAGTTTTCTGAGTGAGTCCTCGTTTAGAAGGACCTGTGGAACACTCCCTCATGTGGCGATCCTCCGAATAAAATGTCCTGAGCCCGACGAGATTTGCTTCACATGTTCATCTTGACAGTGTCTGGGTAGCACCAAGCTACGAAAGTCCTGTCCTCAATGAATTCCGGGGGGCGAGAGACTCCAACCCCTGAGCCCTAAAACGGCCAAAGCCCAAACCCGTGCAGCATTGACGTCCTGAGAGCTTATGGCTTGCCGTCCGAAAGCCCCTGCTGTGCCATATAAGCTCAAATTCCGAAAGCTGGCGCGAAACCCTAACACCTTTAAAAACTCTAAAGCTTGAAAACCTAAACCATAAACCCCGAAACATTCAACAGTGAAGCACTGGAACTCTATACCCTAGGCCCCCAACCCGACACCCTAAAATTCAAAACTAAACCCTGAGCCTTAAACCATCTAAGCCCTAAAACAGTTTTTATCTGAGACCTGCCACAGGACCTGCCGCCGGCCCCACTCCTGGGCGAGGACGGAGGCACGCAGAAGAGGCCTTGGCCTCAGAGTTTAGGGATTTAGGGTTTAGCGTTTTCCGTCTCATACTTGTCAATCTTCTCATGGTCATGGCTATTTTCACTGTTTTTTTTCCGTCTGGTCGTCTGTATTGCTTTATTTTGCCAGTCGACGGTGTTATGGCGTGACAGTTGTTTCAGGGTTGAGTGTACACCTTCACAGCAACCACCTCTTCGTTTGCTTTGAGTGGGTTTCAGGTTTAGGATGGGTGTGCGGAGTCGCTTATACCTTTTTTTTTGCGAGGGCTTTGCGAGGCTGTTCGTTTTTGTTTACATGCCTTGCGAGCTGTGCTTGGGTTTGTGTTTTTGGTCAGGTCATGACGGTATCATCATCAAGCTCTTGTAAATCACATGTGCCTCATCGGGGTCGAGGACTCTAACACAGGGGCCCAAACAATTACCGATATTATTCTGCGGGCTCTCCATCCCCTATACTTTTGTACACCCCAAGCCAAATCAACTATGAAGGCCCCTGATTTTACAGGATTTTTTTTGGGCTCTGGGTCTGGATTTCAGGGCTTCAGGGTTTGGGGTTTGGGTTCCACACAAACCTGGAACGACTGTGATGCCACTTGTGATTTTCATACGAGCTGACGGATGATCATGGCAACAACATAAGGCATTATAGTATATTATTCTTAGTATAATAGACTATACTTTAGGGTCGGCCCCCGCCCATTAATAGTGCAAAAATAGGTTTTGTATATATCACACAGGCCAAAATGAGCACCAGGAAATCCAATCTACTTCTTTGGGTATTTGCCGACATGTGACCAGGAGTAGAGACACCTGGAGTGGATGGGCCCACGCAAATGTGGGAATATGTGATCAGATATGATCCAATGTCGAGAACCTTGTGGCTGAACGGCCCAAGCAAATTTCGGATGTGTGCAGAAGTGTGATCCAAAATCCAAACAATCTGTCCCCAAGAGATTTGGGATGTGACCGCATGTGTCACGTTCCATTCCAAACGCGAAAACTTGTGTGTGCGAAGGGCCGCAAGACCACCAACCAGGAAGATGACTTGTGTAGTAAGTAGTAGTCTCCCACTGTGTCCGAATCCTGGAGCATACATGACCCATACACCGACCACAACCGTGGACCAGAGCACCTTTGCCTTTGACTCATGACCCAACCGCGACAAGATTACGTCATTTATTTACCTTCTCGGTCTTGCTGGCATGATTGATTGCATGAAGGGTGCTGTCGCCATGGCATTGTGAGGTCAAAACCATCGCAGCAGGGCGCTGTGCTGTGCACAGAGAGTTGTGGACTTGAGCCATGAGCTATTGCATAGCTGCATAGCATAACTGTACGCTGTGGGCTGTTTGTGTTGCCAGCTGTGATTGGAGGGTTGCGGTACTGTCCAGCTAAGGTTTGGCAGGCGTCGGCGTAGTGGTCTGCGACCCTGCAGAGGCTTCAGTGCTGCAAGCACAGAAAAGCACCAGAAGAGCACCAGAAAAGCACCAGAAAAGCAGGAGCTAAGCAGCGGGCGAGCACCAGAAAAGCACCACCTGTCAGTCAAACAGTGAGCCGTAGATCCGCGCAGGGCCTGCGCGCCTTCCAAAAAAACCAGATCATGTAGCACAAAAAAAAAGCACAATTTAGAAAACTACTCAAGCAAAATTAGCACCAGCAAATCGCAAAATTAGCACCAGCAAATCGCAAAATTAGCACCAGCAAATCGCAAAATTAGCACCAGCAAATCGCAACAGGAGCACCAAAAAAAGCACCAGCAAAGCACAAAAAAAAAGCACAATCTAGAAAACTACCCAAGCAAAATTAGCACCAGCAAATAGCAAAATTAGCACCAGCAAATCGCAAAATTAGCACCAGGAAAAGCACCAGATATGCTAAGATTTAATGGGACACAGCTGCACACGATTAAGTTTATATGAGAGGGAGCACCAGCGAGAGCACCAAAAAAAGCACCAGCAAAGCACAAAAAAAAGCACAATCTAGAAAACTACCCAAGCAAAATTAGCACCAGCACATCGCAAAATTAGCACCAGCAAATCGCAAAATTAGCACCAGCAAATCGCAAAATTAGCACCAGCAAATCGCAACAGGAGCACCAAAAAAAACACCAGCAAAGCACAAAAAAAAAGCACAATCTAGAAAACTACCCAAGCAAAATTAGCACCAGCAAATCGCAAAATTAGCACCAGCAAATCGCAACAGGAGCACCAAAAAAAAGCACCAGGGTTTTGCATCAGACTGCCATGAAAATGTGATCATGTTTTTCAGACTGTCATGAAAATGTGATCATGTTTTCTAAAAGGAATCCGGTTCTGCTACTAAAAATGATCGATCGGCCCGGATCCAGCCAGAGGCCGGCCACGGCCGGGATCCCCTCAAGCCAGGGCCCGGGACCCCCCAGGCCCCTGCCCCAAGCTATAAGAAGGAGGACGGGGTCGAACCTATAAATTTTCGCAATCTACTTTTTTTTAATATTGGCCAGTTTTTGCGCGCATTTTGCGCGCAAAAACTGGCGCCACACGACCCCCCAAGCCCCATGGCCCATGCCGGTGTGGCATGAGTCAACCTGTTGGCGGCTTGAGCTGGAGCTGTGGCTTTGAGTGAGCTTAATTCAGTTCAGTGTAGCAGCTTCGCAGCGATCACTTGGCCCACCTCAACTTAGCTTAACGTAGCTTAACTTTACTTTAACGTATCCCCGAACTTTCAAGTTAACAGTTAAAAGTTTTAACTAAGTTTATTCAATGTCAATGTATTCTACTCATCTCTAATTTGATTCGCTTGGCGGCTGAACTTAGCTTAGCTCACCTTAGCTTAGTTCACCTTAGTGTATTTTAATCTATTTAGCTTCACTTA
The DNA here is from genome assembly GCA_905221615.1 of Symbiodinium sp. CCMP2592. Taxonomy (NCBI): domain Eukaryota; class Dinophyceae; order Suessiales; family Symbiodiniaceae; genus Symbiodinium; species Symbiodinium sp. CCMP2592. The sequence goes on from CAJNDT010000868.1 coordinate 1,108,387, forward strand.
ACTTAAAATATTTCAACCTAGCCGAATTTAGCTTTACTTTAACTCGACTGCAACCTTAACCCCTGAGCCTTAAGTTGGCCCCCCAACTCAATGTGAACCTAACCCTTAACATCATCACCGATGTCCGAAGATGTGCATCTGCTTGACTTCTGTGCGCCTCGAGTCTGATCATATCCTTAGGTCAATTGGGCCTTTTTCGGGGTGCTTAATTTGGTGGGTCTGATTGTGGTCACTATTAATGGGGCGGGGCCGACCCTAAACTATACTTTAGTGTAAAAACAATAATGTATGTATATATATATATATATATATGTATAAATAATACTATGACATAGAAGACATAACATCATATTGTACAAGCTATCCGTGGGTCCCGTGACCTGCTTTGGGGGCTTTATGCAGTTGCTCCATCTTCAGTGCTCGAATTCTCATCCCGGCCCGTCATGAGCGCTGCAATATAGGGGCCTTCATTACCTACACTATTTCGGGGGTTACTTACTATAACTATAGTATAATATACCTCAAAACCCTATTCCAATTGTTAAAGCCCCTACGTTACCCTGAAGCCCCAGGCCCTCCATCAAACGCCCCGCTCAAGGTCGATGTTGCAGGCTTTTTGGGTTTTTTGGTTCCCTGATTTACTGTTACTTCTTCGGGCAGCCTAAGTAGTTCCTTTTTGGGATTACCTTAAAAGATTCTAAATATGAACCACAAAAAGGAGCTACTATCGGGCCTCACAGTGTTCGGAGTACAGCACTATTGCGATCATGGGGCCTAGGAGGCCCTCACTTGGAGAACTGCCCAGCACGTAGTCTCCGCCCAGGGCTGGTGGCCTTCACAAGGCGGGCTTCGAAGGGTTCGCGGGTCTGGGATTGACTTCGCAGGGCCTACCTTCTGAGGGCTGTGGCTTGTGGATGAAGGGTTCGATGATTTTCGCGCCCACATGCTAGCATGGAACCTGTCATGAGGCCCAGGGTCGATCTTCTGTCCCTGTACTCGTAGAGTTTCCGTCCTTCCAGAACTCACTTTAGACCAGGCATCCTAAACTCTGAGGATAACTTACACGGACATCCAAGCTGTGACCCCGAACCCTAAAGCTTTAACAGGAATCCTAAACCCTTGACTATGAAGCCTAAACTACCGAGAAACCGAGGCCCCAAGCCAACGAAGAACCCTAACTCCTGCATCCCAAGTCCCGAACCCTGCCCCGAACGCAAAATCCTGAACTTTCTAGTCAAGTAACGAAAGCCCCGCATACTTGCCTGTTTCATCACACTCTGGCATATACCCCCCGTAAACCTAAAGACCAAATCCCTAAACCCTACACCCATAATTCAGCGCACCACTCTTTATCCCCACCCTTCCCCCTAAACATCCTTAAACCCTTTATCCCAACTCTATATTCCCGAATCCAGCGCCCTAAATCCTAAAGCCTCCATCCCTAGAAAGCCAGGGCAAGAGCCTAAAACCTACACCCTAAGCCCTTCCGAAACCCTACGCCTTAAATCCTAAACCCTAAACCCTAAACTCCGTAAACCCTAAACCCTAAACTAAACCCTAAACCTTAAACTCCTTAAACCCTAAACTCCTTAAACCCTAGGCCCTAAACCCTAAAGACGGAAAAGAGGCGCTTAAAAAAAAAAAACCCTAAAGACAGGACAAGGCCGACGCAGAGGAGGACAGCGATCAGGAGGACTTCGACCACCGGCCCCTCACGCTCAAGGCAGGGGCTCCCCCGGGTTCCGCGCGTTTTAGGGTTTAGGGTTTAGGGTTTAGGGTTTAGGGGTTTAGGGTTTAGGGGTTTAGGGGTTTAGGGTTTAGGGTTTAGGGTTTAAGGTTTCAGGGTTACAAAAGGGGCCGGGTTTAGGGTTCAGGGTTTCGGGTAATTCTTTAAAGGGTTCCGTTAAAAGGGTCCTATAAGGGTTACTGTAAGGGTATAGTGGGGTACTATGATATAGAGGTTCAGGGTTTAAGGTTGATGGTCTGGGGTTTGAGAGGTCTGTTTCAGCTCCGGTTCAGGGTGGCATCCTACTTGCAAGCCTTTCTGTGCGCTTGCTAAGTCGCCTGACCCTTAAAGCCCGCTTGCTGCGGAACGACAAGTGGCCTTCAAAAGAACTGAAACCTAAGCCAGAAACCCTAAAACTCTACTAGTTACCCCAAGCCATACAACCGGAAAACGCCGAAGCATTTTTTCTGTCCCTCTTGATCCTTGAAGAAGTTTTGCTCTGCACAGGAGATCCGGTCGCGTGCCCAAAACTCCCGGGCGACCAAGGGAAGGACGGACGCCCAGAAGATCGCAAGAGAGCCCAACTTACTTGCAGGCATTTTCCAAAACTAACCAGCATGTTGGTCTCTTTGGGTAGGATGCCCGAAGATTCACGGCTCCGGCCAACTCTCAACCCGAATCCATCAACCTCGAGATTCTGAACAGCGCTTCTAGGTAGACGACTGTTTATTCTCGATTGGCTAGCCCCGCGCTCGTGCACTCGCAAACTCTTGGACTCTTTTGTTGGCTGTTTAACTCAGGGGGCTGCGGCGTTTATAGCAGCCTCTGCCGCCTAGTTTTCGTCAGTCTCTTTTGAGACGTAAACCCTTTGTACAAGTCCTCTTCAATTCAGATCGACTTTGCCTGGGATTCAGGTTCTCATTCAGAAGCAAACAACCTACCCCAAAGCCCTAAACCGAACCCCCAGAAATCCACAGCGCTAAACTCCTAAAATCCCGAAGCCATCGGAAGGAAAAAAGAACACCATGAACACTAAGTTGCCATATGCAGCTTTGCAACCTGCATCTCAACAGAGGGCCACTCAATACGCAGCCCTGAAGCCCTAAAATCCTAAAGCCCTTAACCCCAAACCCGCAACCCCAAAGCCCTAAAACCATCAAACCCTAAAGCCCAAAGCCGAAACCCTAGAACCCTTTCAGTCCTGAACCCGAAATCCCTACGGCCATAGAATCCCAAATACTTAACCTTCAGCCCTCATCCCAAAAGCTCCAGAGCCTTCAACCCTAAACCCTAAACCCTAAACCGCCCCGAAGCTCAGAGCTCCAAGCCCTGGAGCTTCAAAGCCCTAAAGCCCTACTTGGAGGTTTCATGGCTGGCAAAAAGGGTTCCCTTAAGGGTCCCTTTACAAGGGATCTGTAGGGAATCTAAAAGGGTATAGGGTTTAGGGTCTACTTGGAGGTTGCATGGGTAGTAATAGGTAGGGTTATAAGTAGAGTAACTACAGTCATAACCCATATTGGGGGGACTTATAGCCCACTTATAACTACCCATGAACCCCCAAGTACGAAGCCTAGACCTAAACCGCAAGGGCGCACGCCTAAGAACCCCAATGCCCTTCACACAAACTCGAAACAGACCCGGTAAGCCCCATTTACCAGAAAGCCCTGCTGAAGCCCTTAGAACCCTAAACCCTAAAACCCTAAAACCCTAACCCTAAAACCCTAAAGCCCTAAACCCTAAACCCTAAAACCCTAAAACCCCAAAACCCTAAAACCCTAAAACCCTAAAACCCCAAAACCCTAAAACCTAAAACCCTAAACCCTAAACCCCAAAACCCTAAAGCCCTAAACCCTAAACCCTAAAACCCTAAAACCCTAAAACCCCAAAACCCCAAAACCTAAAACCCTAAAACCCGAAAACCCTAAACCCGTCTGAAGGATCCGAGAGCCTCATCGGCCGAGCAACGTGGGCTTCGAGGCCGGGGGCTTAGGGCGCGAAGGGGGGAAACTTCGAAGGAAATGGAGCTCAAATCCTGGAGGGGTTCGGGGTTGAGGGGGATTTAGGGTCTGGGGGCTGGGGGTTAAGGGCTTATGTGTTTAGGGCTTTGGGGTTTAGGGGTTGGGGTTGTCGTTCAGCACCAAAAGCGCCAAAGAACTCAAATCCGAAGTCCCTTCAAAGTTGAACCTTGATAGCAAGGATCCGTGCACCTCGAACTCTTGTCGAACCCTTCTGAAGCCCTCTATAATGAAATTCATAAAACCTTTGTAGAGCCACCCTCACACAATCCTAATCCCTATAGCAGCCTGAAGAATTCAAGGTTATTCCTTCTTATATCTATGCTATAATATACCCAAAACTCCATTCTAATAACCCTAAACCCCAAGCCCTCTTAAGGAGCCCTTAAAGGAACCCCTTATGGATCCCTTAAAAGAAGTCTCAAAACCTGCTAAGGGAAAAGCCTGAACTTCGAAGCTCAAAACCAGAGACTCCAACATCCCTGAATGAAGGAATATGCCTTAAACTATAGTAGGTTCCCTAGTATGACTTAAGGGATCTTAGAATCCCCTAAACCCTATACCCTATAGATCCCATACAGGATCCCTTTAAGGAGCCTAGGTCCCTGAGGAATATTCCTCGATTAAGGGATATGAGCGTCTCTGGGAAGACCAGGACCCGACCGGCACCACGTCGCTCTCCCTGAGCTTCAACTCGAGCCGACAGGTCTCGGCGCAGAAGGAGGCGCGAGGGTTTAGGGTTTAGGGTTTAGGGTTTAGGGAAGGAGGCGCGAGCTCGGCTATGCCATACGAGTATATGTAAGGGCCTTAATATTTACCTATACTATCTGGGGTTCCTTATTATATGTACAGTATAACAAGGCGGGTACATGCCATCATGTAGAAGGAGGCGAGCTTGGGTACTTAAAGGGATGCCATAGTGTAGGTTCCTCTTATAGTTATAGTAGACTATACCTTCATTCAAAGGGCACCAAGGGGGGATGAAGGTACTGTAGCTTTAGGGTTCCTTTCAAAGGGTCTATAATAGGGCTACTATAAGGGCTAGTATAAGGACTTATTAGAGGGGCCTTACTAATTACCTATACTATTGTGGGGGTTCCTTATTATAATGATAGTACAACATACCCCCAAACCCGATTGTACTCATCAAGGCCCCTACAGTAGTTAAAGGGATGCCATACGGGTTCCGTAAGGGTTTGGGATTTGGGATTTTGTGGGCTTAGGGTTTTGGGGCTTAAGGTTCAGGGGGCTTCGGGCTATTGGGGCGTAGAGCTTTTGGTTGGGGTTTGGGGGGTTGAAACCCGAAAACCCTAAACCCCGCAAACCCTAAGCTAAAACAAAAACTAAACCCTTAGCCCGTCTTGGTGGGCTACAGGCTGCAAGTGATGCTAATGAGGATGAAGATGAGAAGGAGTGGCGAGAAGTGTTAGGGCTTGGGGTAGGTGTAGCGGCTCCGGGCGGAACGAAAGGTTTTGATGCCCGAGCCGGCCGGAGTGATTGAGGGAAGACAGCGATGAAATGGGAGTTTCCGAAAATAGGGGACCCTGATAGAGTACCTTAAATAGTAGGATCCCCATGAGAGAAAGAACCCCAAAATAAGGTACCCCTTGTTTTCGGAACCTCCCAAGTAGCTTGATTTTTTTTGACGGAGGGATCAAGCTCTCTGTCTGCTGTTTTCACTTCAAGTACTGCTAGAGAAGCCTCCCTCGAGGCTCTTTACAGAAGCTGTGGAAACAGGCCGTGCAAAAGCCTAAGCCCAAGAATCTTTATCCTGAAACCCGCCCCCCAAACCCTAAACCCTAAACCTTAAACCCTAAACCCCAAACCCTAAGCTCTAAACTCCTAAACCTTAAACCCTAAACCCTAAAGCCCCAAAAAGCCCTAAAGCCAGACCCGAGGCAACGGCGGAGCTGAAGACCGGCACCGCCACGCTGCTGCCGCCACTGGGACTTCGCCGTGGTTGGGTTCTTTTACTTGGGGTTCTTTGGCTTTAACCAAGGCTTTATGGGCTTTATGCATAAGGGTTGTTCTCTGGGATTTAGAGGTTCGGGGTTCATTGTGTGTGTGTGTGCACGTGCATGTGCATGTTTGTGTGTCCTTAAACCCTGAATCTAAACCCTGAAGCGTGAAAGTCTCAACCCTGAAACATCTTGAAACCATGAAACTTTCCCTGAGCCCTAAACCCTAAACCCTGAGCCCTAGGCCTTAAAAGCTCCGAAGCCCAAAACCGCCGTAGCTCAGAGACTCCAATATCCCTCAATGAAGGAATACACCTTAAATTATACTAGGTTCCCTAATATGATTCAAGGAATATTCCTCAATTAAGGGGTTTTAGAATCCCCTAAAGCTTATAAATCCCTTCAAGGATCCCTTAAAGGAACCTAGGTCCCTAAGGAATATTCCTTAATTATTGGAGTCTCTGGGAAGCCCAGGGATCTGCTCCGAATCCTAAACCCTAAACCCTAAACCCCTAAACCCCTAAACCCTAAAACCCCAAAACCACCGCAGCCCAGGGAACTGGCGAGCTCGCGGCGCTCCGTCGGCTTCCAGCTCGGTCGGGGCCTTCACACCAAGGGCTGCGAAAGGGGGAAGTTTAGGGTTGGGCCTTTAAGAGATCCTTTAAGGGTTCCTTGTAAAGGAACTATAAGGGTTCCTAGAAGGGTTTAGGGTTTAGGGTTATGATCAGTATCATGCTTGCTGTTGTTATAACAGCAGCAAGTACCAAAAAGCGCTGAGGCTTTTTTTGACATTGCTTTCGTTGTCCTGTTTCGTCGCCCTTTGTTTCTATTATGGGATGTTTTAGGTCTTAGGGCTTATAACAACCCAGACAACCTACTTTTTCCATGACATATATTTTATAGGGAACTCATACTAAGAAGGGGGTTTGAAGAGTTGGGTATCAGGGTTTTGGCCTTGGGCTCTTGATCTTCACCGCCTTACATCCGGAAATACGGTCTTCTTGGGGGGGTTTGTGGGTCGAGCACTGGGGGGAGTGAGTTACGGTTTAGCTAGCTTTTTCTGTATTTGAGCAAGTTTTGGTTTTAAGGAGCGGAGGTGGTTTCGCACCCGCAACATGCCCCTGGGGCCCAATAGGGGCAAATTGACCTTTTGGCTCAAAGGGACCTCGGGACTTTTTTGGGGTTTGACTGCTCTAAACCCAGCGTGAAGCTCCCAAATCGGTACCCTAAACCCTACTGTAAACCCTAAACCCCTAACCCCTAAACCCTAAACCCTAAACCCCTAAACCCTTAAAGCGAGCTAAGGGTCCCAAGCTTGAACACCCAACCCCAAACCCTAAATCCTAAACCCCTAAACCCTATCGCTAAGCCCAAAACCCAGAACCCTAAACTCCTTGAACTCTACACCCCTAAAAGCTAAGCTATCAGCTATCGCTAAACCCTAAACCCTAAACCGCAGAGGCCCTTCAAAGAACCCGAAGCCCTGAAACCTGAATGCCCAAACCCCAAACTCCCAACCCTAAACTCCCAAACCCCAGACCCTAAAGCCCTAAATCCCTAAACCCTAAAATCCTGAACCCTTAAAGGCCCTAGGCCCTGAACACTTAAAGGCCCCACACCCTGAACCCTTAAGGGCCCTAGGCCCTGAACCCTTAAAGGCCCTACCCCGTGAACCCTTAAAGCCCCCCCCCAAGAGAGCCCAATACCTCTAAATTAAGGAATATGGCTTAAATTATATAGGGCTTCATATTAAGATTTTAGCTATATTCCTTAATTAAGGTGTCTTGGGCTCTCTGGGCCCAACCGAAAAGTTCCGAGAAGACGAAGGCCTGGAGCCTGCTGCCGTGCCGCTGGACGAGGCGACCACGGCTTTCTGTGGGTTTTTTTTTTTCCGAAAATTGGGGATACCTTTAAAGGGATCCTTAGAGGGATAGGGTTCCTTTAAAGGGTTCTAGAGGGTTTGGGGTTTGAGATTTTCCGAAAAATTGGGGGTACCTTTAAAGGGATCCTTAAAGGGGTCCTTAAAGGGATCTATGAGGGTTCTATAGAGGGTTTAGGGTTTAGAGTTTCCGAAAATTGGGGGTACCTTATTAGGGTTCCTTTAAAGGGATATTGCTATAAGGGCACTATAAGGGTTTCTTTAAAGGGCTACTATGAGGGTTTAGAGTCTCCGAAAATTGGGGGGTACCTCATGTTTTGGGGTCCTTAATATAATCAGGATCCTACTAGTTAGGGGACTATACTAGGGTCCCCTATTTTCGGAAACTCCCATGTTATCTAGTTTCGTGGAAGGGTTCTATAAGGCATCCTCATAGGGTTCGATAAGGGATGTACGGGGGTTCAGGGTATAAAGATCGTGAAGATTATGCTCATGGTTATTACGTATTATGAGGGTTCTGACGGTTCTTGCTAGGGTTAGTCTTTCAGGAGTTTGGGGGAGGATTAAGAGTTCGTATTACGAGGATTTTTCTTTTCGGAGTTCGAGAGAAGCATTTCGGGTTCTGGAAGGGCTTTCTAGGGGTTCGCAGCCGGTTTTATCCCCCAAAACCTCCCCAAGACCTCAACCCCAAAAGCCCTCAACACCCCAGGGGGGGCTCGGGGCTGTAGGTTTGAGGATGCAGGGGTTGCTCGTTTGTGGACCAAAAGCCAGAAAGAGTGAATGATTGCTACTGATATTACAGTAGCATGATTAGCCAGCAATTCTGCTTGAAAGAGGTTTAGAACTCAGCTGCTTAGGATGTTGGGCATTAACCCTTAAACCCCAAAGACCCCTAAACCCCTAAGCCCCTCAACCCTTCAACTCTTCAACCCTGGGGAGCTTCGGTTGAAACCCTTAGCCCCAGACGCTAGAACCCCAAGCCCAAACCCGAAACCTTGAACCCCTACTGAACCCTAAACCCTAAACCCTGAACCCTAAACTCTAAACCCTAAACCCTAAACCCTAAACCCTAAACTCTAAACCCTAAACCCTAAACCCCCTCAAGCGCCTTTACCCCTCCCGCAGGACGCCGCGCAGGAAGGCGTCGGATGCTGCGCTTCCTTTTGGGTTTCCAAGCTTGCTAGGTTCCTGAGGGTTCCTTAAAGGGTTCTACAGAGGATCTGTGGGGGTTTAGGGTCTGTTTGAGAGTTTGGGGAAGTTTAGAGTTTGGTTCAAGTTTGGGGTTTAGGATTCTAGTCTTCAAGTAGGGTTTAGGCTTCAAGGTTTCCAGGTTAGAGTTTTGGCTTCAAGGTTAGAGTTTTGGTTTCGAGTTTAGGATTTAGGCTTCAAGTTTCGGGTTAGGGGTCGACCGTAACTTGTTTTGGGTTTCGAGTCTCGGGTTTCGGTTTGTTTGGTAAAGGTGGTCCGCCTTCAGAGGAGGAGGGAAGGGGCATCTTTGGCGTCGACTTCGGCCTTACTCGGGTTTAGGGCTTGGGTTTAGGGTTTGTGGTTTAGGCCTTGGGGTTTACGTAGGATGAGGAATTGCGCTCAGGGTTAAGTATCGTCGTTAGGGTGGCCTCTGTCGGTAGGAGTTTTCCAGATTTGGGGCTCGGCGTTGCATGATTGTTTCGGTCGAAGATGCCCGCGGAACAAGACTACTTGTACCATGCACGCTTGAGTACCATGGTTGCTATCCCCTATAGAGGTAAGTACACTGTACCTGCTTCTGTATCTTGCTGCTGTATAAGGAGTTACCCCGGCCCGAAGCGCTGGACTTCAAGCCCGTTGCCTGAATCTCGCACTTGAAGCCCTGAAACAGGAAAACGCCTCGGAGGCTGAACTCTGAACCCGAAGCCCTACGCCCTACGTCTGAAGCCCTGAAGTACTAAAGCCCTCAAGCCCTTACTCTGGAGGCGGCACGGGTGGCCGCGGTAATGAGGTGGCTGAGGGCGTCGCTTGTTGAGGGTTTGTTTGCTGGTGTGGTCCAATATAGAGGTCTGAATAAATAATAGTAACACTATCCCCCTCATAATCCCAATGTGAATATGATGGGACACAATTTGCCCAAAACGTTGTTCTAAGTGGCTGTAGCACAAGGGGTACTACGGGGCGACGACAACTGTGAGGTCTACCTTGATCCACCGCAACTCTCTTCTTCTACAGTTCCTCCAGACCCCAAGCTTAGCGCCGTCAGAGTTTCGCAACTCTCTCCTTTGTTTTTACGAATGTCTAGATTAGCATTTGCAAGATCAACCTACAAATTGAGTAGGTTATGGTAGTTTTCGGTAGGATTTAGGATCCAAGGTTAGCACAAGGTTCCAGGGTTTGCGGGGCTTCCTTGTCAGAGGTCCGGGCGGCTCGGTTGTACGAGTCATAGCGCAGTGCAGCCCCCCAAACCCAAGTTCTCTGAATTAGGGTTCCGTTTAGGACCCCCAAAATAGTACGGTGCCGTTATACAAAAGGACCCGAAAAGGGATCCTAATTTGGAGAGCTGCCCTTTTGCTGTCTGTTGCTTCTGGCGAAGTAATTCTTCGGGGACGAGGATTGGAAACCAAACGCCCTGGAACCTGACCCTTGGAACTATAAGAAAAGCCTACAAAAAGTAGGTTATCGTAGTTTAAGGTAAACCCTGCACTCTGAAACCTAAACCTTGGAACCGCAGTCGGAAAAGTGCCCATGCAAAAAAACAACTTGGAACCTCGGCCCTCAAAGCTCTAGTAAGCCAGCAGTGTCGAACTGTGCGGGAGCCTCAAATGCCAACATCCGCTTAGTAACCTTGGAAGACCCTTGAAAGGAACTCTATTCCAACTACCAAGGCCACTGTATTTCTTCCCTAAACCCTAAACCCTAAACCCTAGAGCCTCAACCCTGAACCCGAAACCCTGAAACCCTTTGCTCTTTCCGAAACAACCAGCCAGGCAAGCGAAAGCGACAGCGAGTCCCGCAGCTTGGATGCTTCAGTGCCGAGCAAGACTATAGGTTCCTCAGTGGGGTTTGGGGCTTAGGGTTTAAGGGAAGGAATACAGAAGCCTGGGTAAGTAGAACCGGGTTTCCTTTAAGGACCAGGAGATCATCAGGAGACCATCATACCCACCGGAAAGACCACTGAAGGAAGAGTCCCGGTATGTCACGACGCGGTTTGGGGGAAAACATGAAGAATACCAGGCTTTAGACGCTACGGGAGTTTGCCTTAAGAAGCCCCTATCTGATCTGAAGCCCTCCAATTAAACAAACCCTACAATGGAACCTTTGCACAACCCTGTGACAATTTTTTGGGATAAATGCCAAACTCTCACCCTAAACCCTAAACTCTCACCCTAAACCCCTTTCAAAGAAACACCTTCTGAGAGCCAAGAGTCCGCTTCGAATCCCTTGGCCCTTAGGCGATTCAACGCCACTCGCAAAGCAGCCTCCTCCTTAGCCTCTGCGGTCACGGCTCTCTTGGACGCTTTTGGGGGCGTTTCGGGCTGGGTTCCGCATTGGTTGGGGCTGCTTGGGGCTTGAATTTCAGGCTGCGGCGGCTTTCCAGGCATTTTCAGGATGTAAGAGTTTAGGGAAATGCCCGTATGTGAGAGGGTTGAGTCGGGAAATTTCTACAAATTAGGGTCCTGGACTCTAGCAGCAATAATCGTAGTAGTGATGAAAAATAATAAGAAGGCTAGTACCACTGCACTACTTCTAATACTGTAAAGGACCCTACTAGTTAGGCGTCCATATCGGGGGCCCAGATTTTCTGAAGCTCACACCTAGATTCTTGAATTCCTTTGCTGCTACAAGATTCTGGAAAGCAAGCCGTCAATCTTGCAACTCCCGAGATGTTCTCTAAAACCAAACCCTAAACTCTAAACCCCGAGATATTTCAGTCTGCTCAATCCTTCGACACATCGTAAAGCCCTTTTTACCTTTAACCCCAAACCCCTACACCGAAGCCCTCAGCGCTAGGCGTCATCAAACCAAACGAGGGAGCTAAATCCTCGTAAAGCCTCAGCCGTAAACAGTCAAACCCAAAAGGCCCTAAGTCCTAACCCCCAAGGAGTCCTCAACCCTCAAAACGTCCAGCCCGAAACCCCCAACTATGGAGATCTGAGCAAGTATTACGCTACTAAAATCCCCACAACCCTGTACAGCCGCTAAACCCTAAACCCCTAAACCCCAAGCTCCTGGGGCTATAGAGCCATCCGAGAAAGGCCCATGAACGCCTTGAACCTGCGCGTCCGGCAGGCCGGACGGCAAGTTTGGGATGTAGAGCTTGAGGAATGTAGGAACCTGGTTAAGAAACCTGCGGCCTTTATTAGGATTCCTTTACAGGAGTCTATAAGGGCTACTGTACGGGGTCTATAAGGGTACTATAATCATGTAGAAACCTGATTAAGAAATCTGGGCCTTTACTAGGTTTCCTTCTATGAATCCTACTTTTTGGGGTTATAAGCCCAGGGTATCTTTATCAGGTTCCGACATTAGTTTGAGTAAAGATCAGAGTCCCTGGTTCAGGATTCGCACTCTTCATGGTGACTAGGGTTATGGTTTGGGGCTGCGGGCCCCTTAGCCCCAATGCTCGAGGGTTATGGTTTGGGGCTTAGGGTTCTGGACAAAAGTCAGTGCTTGAGCCCTGAACGGTTCAAGGCCTTGCCGTACGCTCCTGATCCCCCGAGCGTTTTGAAGCCGACAACGCCCGCACCCCAAACCCTAAACCCTGAACCCTAGTCGGGATTACCATAAAGGTTTACATAAGGATCACAAAAAGGGATCTAGAATCGCAAAGCCCAAAACCCTACCCTATCCTAAACCCCGAAACCGACTATAAGGGATCTATAGTCGCAAACCCCCAAGCCTTACCCGACCCTAAACCCCAAACCCCAAACTCAGCTCGTGCTCAGCTCATCCAAGTGGCGGCGATGTCGCGCACCGAGGAGGTGACCCAGGTCGGGAGCTCAGCCGTGGCTGCTCATAGCAATCGGAACCCCTAAACCGTAAAGCCCCTAAACCCTGAACCCTGAACCCTAAAGGCCAAAAATACTTTGAAGAATCTGGACCCTAAAACCCTAAACCCTAAAGTTGATTCAGTTCGCGATCTTAGCTCCTGGGTAAAGTTCTCATAAGACCCAGCAAAGAGACTGAGATTGAACCCCTACCTCAATCTTCCCAAGGATGAGCTGGACGTGACCTTCCTGCGGAAGTACAACATGTCCCGGCAGGAGCTTGAGGTCCCTCCTGCCTTAAATTATCATAGGATGCCTAATGTGGTTTAAAGTCTATTCCTTAGTTAAGGGATATTGGGTTCTATGGGTACGACTTTCTGGGTAGTGCGGGGGTCCCTTAATAAGTAGAATAGGGTTCGGGGGTATATTACACTGTAGTTATATATTTATAAGGAGCCCCCCAAGGCCCTATTCTAATGATTAAGGCCCCCCTGCATTACGAGGGTTTGTTGGGTTTGAGGTTGGAAGAATCAACGGACTTGCGCCTTGGGGCTCTAAACTTTAAAGCAAGCCTTACAAGGTTTCTCCATGCAGCTGGTACAAGAAGGACTTCGCAAAAGAGACCCCGCTTAATTTCTCCTGAGCCACGGCCAGGCTAAGCTCACTGAAATGCCCCGTGGCTTCTGAACCTCCTCGGCTTGGAGCCCCTTGACCGTGCTTTCAATCCCAAGCTCTAAGCCCTTAGGCCGCGGTAGCGGCGTCAGCCCCTGTTCCCTGCATACCAGGTGATGGCTCGCAGATATCTGTATAAGAACAGCAGCAGCGAAAAGGTAGGTAGCAATAGCAAAGTACGTACGCACTCATGACTGCCTTTTTGCTTTGCCACCCTAGTACCCAGAGACTCCAAAACCCCTTAGTCAAAGAAAATACCTTAAATCGTAATCGGATCCCTAATGCGATTAAAGGTATATTCCTGAATTAAGGGATCCCTAATGCGATTTAAAGGTATATTCCTGAATTAAGGGGTTTTGGAGTCTCTGGGTACCCTGAACACCATGCCCGTGGACCCGAGGGGGCTCCACCGGTATAACGCTTGCGGAATCTGGGATGAAGGTAGGTAGGACTATAGTAAACCCCATAAAGTTGGAAACCGGATTAAGGCCAAATAGTGCTGGGATTCACTATACATTACTCTTAAGGATTGAGGCTATGGGGTTTCCAACTTTTAGGCTTCTACTGTAAGCAGCCATCATTATGTGTAGATTCCCATCTGGGATTCCACCTAAATCCCTGTCCCCTAAACCCCTAAACCTTAAACCCCCCTGAACCCTAAACCACACCTAATGTAGGAACCTGATTAAGAAACCCTGGGTCTACAACCCCAAAATACTGGGATCCATATAAGGAACCCGAATCAAGGCCCAAGGTTTCTTAATCAGGTATCTACATTACTATAGTACCCTTTATAGATCGCTTCTAGTAGCCCTTATAGACCCCTTCTAAGGCCCAAGGTTTCTTAATCAGGTTTCTGCATTACCTTAACCCTAAACCCTAAACCCCGTGGAGCCCTTTGTGCTTTTTCGCAGGTGATGGCAGATCGCATGGGCATGCGGCTCTCGCACCTCTGCCTCTCGCCGGCCATTCTCAGAGTTGCGGTTTTGGATGGGTTTCTGGCTTAGGGGTCTAGGGTTTAGGGTTTACGGCTGAGGGGCTTGAGCTTCAATTTGTTGGATTCCCGCGGTTTGGCAGCGTTTTCGTGGGCTTTGGATCGGGGCTTTCTCCTGGAACTCAGGGGAAGAAGAGTCTGCCATTCGCGCCGCGGGTCTTAACCTTGGGTCACTGGGACTCCGGATGCATACATGGTGGCCGAGGCTTCATGAAGAGCCAGTTCGACATCTTCGACCAGGAAACACTAAAACCTACACCCTAAACCGTTTCAAAGTTTCAACCCTAAACCCTAAACAGGAAACCCTAAAACCTAAGCCCTGAGCCGTTTCAAAGTTTCGGGCCCCAGATCCAAACCAGAACTCCGAATCCACGGCCTTCTGCCCAAAAATCCATCGCGCAAGCGAGCCCTCAGTCTCTTACCTCAAAGGGGAAAAGGAGGGACCCGTAATGGGGACCCCTACCCTATGATGGGCTATATAAGGGCTATATAATGGCCATATAAAGGGTATATACCTCGGGGTCCCTATTAAGGGTCCCTCCTTTCCCCTTTGATTACCCGGAGGGGCATATCCCAAATAACAATGGCCCCTAAAACCTAAACCGTAAACAGAAAGCTAAACCCTGAGCAGAGTACTGCAGCTGGAAAAAGGTCATCAAACAAAAAGGAACCCTATAGATCCCTTCTAGGAGCCCTTAAAGGAACCCTTATGGATCCCTTTAAGGAACCCTGAAGGGAGGTCCTAAAAAAGCCCTCAAACAGAAAACTGAACCCCAGGCCTTCCATTCGGCCTTGCACCTCGGAAACCTAGCGCGGCTCCATCACCCTTTGTCTGGTTTTCGCTCTAATCGGACTTTACAACACTAATTCAGCCTCCTACGGTTGATGATATAAATCCTGCATGACCTTAAGGACCCTAAACTATGGGAATTATGGTATATTCCTTATTATGGGTAATGCAGGATTTATATCATCAACCGTATCGGGGCCTTTGGGCATGTCGGTGCCTCCGCGCAGTTTTGAGTTTAGGGTCCTAGGTTTGAAGCCCACTTAAGGGCCTTGGGTTGCAGGTGTTGAGTGTAGTCTGTTGGGTTCAGGGCTTAGGGCTCTGGGTTCAAGGCTTAGTGGCTTAGAGTTTTGGGTTGAGGGACAGCCCTGGAACTCAAGTTGGTGCATGAATGGAAATCCTCTGCAAAGTTCTAAGCACCCATCCGCGATCATTCGTGACTTAATCCGCTGGGCCCAGCAGCCAACGACCAAGTCGTAGGCCGTCGTAGCCACGTGAATCGGATTTCGTGGCTTATTACCGTGCTTGTCGAGGGATTCTGCCGGTATATATTTTCACGAGCACTATGCATCCGGTATGAAGCCTGAAACCCTAAACCCCTAAACCCTATATCCTAAACCCCTAAACCCTATACCCTAAACCCCTAAGCCCTATATCCCAAACCACAAACCCTATATCCTAAACCCTATATCCCAAACCACAAACCCTATCTCCTGAATCCTAAACCCTATATCCTAAAGCCTAAGCCCTATATCCCAATCCTTAAACTTTATATCCCAAACCCTAAACCCTAAATCCTAAATCCTAAACACTAAACCCTAAAACCCTAAACACTATATCCCAAACCTTAAACTTTATATCCCAAACCCTAAACCCTAAACCCTAAACACTATCTCCCAAACCTTATCACAGAAAGCCTGTGTACCAGGACCAGAGCGGCTATATCAATGCTGCCGAGCTGCGCAGCCTCTTCACAAAGATCGGGGAGGCGCTTTCTAGGGGTTTGGGGTTTAGGGTTTGGGGGTTTAGGGTCTAGGATTCAGGGTTTAGGGTTTGGGGTTTAGGGTTTGGGGTTTAGGGCTCAGGGTCTTTAGGGTTTAGGGTTCAGGACCCACCACGACGACAACCATCACCACCGCCAGGGTTTAGGGTTTAGGGTAGCCGACAACAGCACCTACCCACCATTACATATTAACACTGTCGGGCTGAAGGTGGGCCGTAAGCCTCCAGTCCCAGAGGATACAAGCCGCAGCTTACGTTTGGTTAGTAGGGAATGGAAGAATGGTAGTAATAGTAGTTCTAATTTATAACTGTACCCCATTCCTCCATTCCCTACTAACCCAAGGCAAGGCAGGGGTGCAAGGGTGTGCAATCCTAAACCCCTGAGAGCTGACGCGTAAACCCCCGAAACTGTAAAGCTCTGAGCCCTAATCTTTAAACCTTGACTTACTTACCCGTCATAACACCCTTCAAGAACCCAAGTAGAGGTACGCATGGTGCCCTTAAAGGAACCCTTAAAGGGGACCCTGCCTCTAGTCCCCTTAAAGGAACCTTCAGGGGAACCCAAAGATCCCCTTAAAGGCACCCTTAAAGGAGCCCTTTCCTCATGAAGCAGATTTCATGCCGCCAGGAGATTACGGAACACCAGCTCGCCGGGATCCCAGCCAGGGCAAACCACTCCGAAAGCTGGCTGCCAAGACTCTAAACCCTAAACCCTATCCCCTAATGAAGGAATGTAATACTGAATTTACATGAAATCATAGCAGGGATCCCTAATATGATTTGAGGAATATTCCTCAATGAAGGGATACTGGAGTCTCTGGGCCCCATAGTAGAGGGGCCGGAAGAACTAGTAATTACAGTTCCTTATGATAGCTATAGATATGCCCCAACACCCCATTCTAAAAGTGGTAAGGCCCCATCTTGCCCCTGATTTCAGGAACATGCCCCGCGTCATCTTGAGGGTGCCTCTACAACTTGAGATGCCTCCTTAATGAAAGAGCCCACCCGGAGAGAACACTGTTTGGAAGGTACCTTCGTGAACACCCTGGCTGCGGCTCAAGATTCCAGCTTTGGGACAGAAGCTGACGGCGTGCAACATTGTTGTGCCATGCAGCCCGTGCGAGTGACTTCAGCAGAGGATTTCCTTCGCCGACGGGAGTATTGTCCGGCAGGGTGGAAGGGCAAGATCGGAGATGTCGTCGATGTCAGAGAGTTTCATGTCATCTCTGCTCTGATGCAAGGGCAATCTGATCTTCTCAGCACGAGTCATCAAACACAGTGGGGCGAGTGCAGCCTTTTCGACCTTCTCCTCCGCTTCGCGAAGTTTGACACAGCCGAAGCACTCTTGGCAGCAAATGTCGAGCATTGCGAAGTGAAGCACCATCATGTCGCCCCGACGGTCTCCAAATGCAGTTCGGGACGCAGGTGGGGTTCGGGACGCAGATGCCCGACCTGTTCCTGCCTCTGCACTCAGCAGGACTCATGCTCCCACTGCCTGCGAGGAATGCTCGAGGAGGACGAGAAGTCAGGTACCTGGATGCCAGATTGGGCATCCTGCTTGCAGGAAGCGGTTGCAAATGCGCAGCTTCCTGTGGTGGAGTGGCTCATGACTCTCAGGTGCAAAGGGTACAGAGACGCGCCTGTGAACTGCGATGCCCTTGCCTGGACTCGCCTGATAGACATCTACACCCTTTGCAGTCCTCCTGGTCTGAAGTGGAATTCTTGGCCCTGGTACTGGATTTGCCGGTATAACTCTGCTCCGAAGAGACTTTGGATGGCTCAAGATCTCCTCTTTTGGAGGCGTACAGGCAGTGAGATCTTGGCTCTGCGAGGCCCTCTCAGGGATGGACTTCCTGGAGTCCCATTCAACCCGGCGCTGTTGCGACTGAGGCTTGATGACCCGCATCGCAGAAGTCGGACCGTGGCTGACGCCCTCATTTGGGCCATGACCGTGGGCGGCTTTAACGAGGAGGTGTGTGACTCTGCAGTTCATTATATATTTCACAGCTTTGAGGACCAGGAGTTTCCGGGGAGCTGGCCAGCGTACCTGGGCAACAGCTACATCTCAGGCAAGGGCTTCGACGTGCAACGGCTGCAGATGGCCAAAGACCGTGGAGTCTGTCTCAACCGCATCTGCTTCTTCCACCACTGTGGCAATGATGCAGGGCAGGAGGGGATTATCGCAATATCCCCCCTTGAAGTCGCCTTGAACATTGGCCATGCAAAGGCAGCAGAGCTTTTCGCCTCGCAGTTCTTGCAGGTCTTGGGCTCCGAGGTGCAGGAAGAGCCTCCGACTGCTTGCTGGGCTTTGCCCAACGCTCGCCGGGGGTGTCTTTGTCATAGTTGGGTAACGTTTTACATTTTTGTGGATACTTAAACCCCATAAGGACTAACAACGCAAATTTTTATTCCTATCCCAACCATGAACTAGGTGTTGGGAGAGACTCTTCGGGAACATTGAAGACCTCGCTCTCGCGGACAGTGGGCTCAGGAAAGCCGCGGCCGTGGCCGCCTGGTCCCGAGTTTTGCAATTTCCCCGTCTCAGCGACCCCATCGTCCGGAGGATCTTGGAGTTTCTGATACGCACTGAATAGAAGAGCTACTGAAGCTACTGAAGCTGCTGGGAGTGAAAACTGCTGTCGGTGCTGTCTTGGTAGGTTTTTCGAAGGTGTGCCGGCCGTGACATGTGTAGCAACACGGCGTTTGGTCTGTCCAGGATCACATACTTGGAGGTTCATGGGTAGTTATAAGTGGGGTCATAAGTCCCATAATATGGGTTATAACTACAGTTGCCCTACTTATAACCCCACTTATAACTACCCATGAACCTCCAAGTAGGACTCGTACTTCTTGTCAAGATGTCGGGTAGATCCTTGCGCGGGGTGCCTGGGCGCCGTAAAGGAGTGTACCGAATCTTACAAGACACTGATAGGGTTAGATTTATGCTAGCTAAACCCAAAGCCGTAAACCCAAAGTCCTAATCACTAATCGGTGCTTCTGTCAGGAGGAGGCGGTGCGCGAACTGGACACCGACCAAAGCGGTGAGGCGGGAGCCGAAGATATCACAGGGCGCTCGAGACACTTCGTGGACCAGGGGACTCAGCAGTAGCTTTGTTACGTTCCTTTTGTGAACGGATCTGGAAGGGTTTAGGAGTCTGGGATTAAGGCGGTAAGTACGTGAGAAGTAGAGTTGAAAGTAGGTGCCATAAATGGGGTTATCCTTGCCATAACTTCATACAAAACCTACTTACTTACTAAGTCCCCTGATCCTCTAAGCTGGGTTTGGGACTTGGGAGTCCGGGCTTAAGGGTTCAGGGGTTTCGGGCTTAAGGCGTCGGGTTCGGGGTTTGGGTTTAGGGTTTAGGGAGTGGTGATTTGGGATGAAGGTGGGTAGGGGGGGGGGTTCGGGAAGAGGAGGCTTGTATTAAAATGAGGCAGATTGTCCAGGGTTTGGCGTCTGGAGCTGTAGGCCAAGGGTTCATGTAGCAACAGGTGTCGGGCTTCGGGATTTGGAGTTCAAGTTTCGGTTGAGTTCAGGTCGAAGTAGGGTTTAGGGATTAGGGTTCAGGTTTCTAGATTGGGGCTTCAGGGATTAGGTTTTGGGGGCACAGATTCTTCTTGAGGCTTCAGGGTCATCCAGAGTTCCAGTTCCCCTTGCATGCAGAAAGCAGAAATCCAATTCCCTAAACCCCTACGTCGCTACGCCCTCCAGGAGTAGTGCGTACTAGCAGTCAGCAGTACTGGTAGGACTAGTAGGAGTAGCAGCACTGGTAGTCTTGAGAGCCCTTAATATAGGGGCCACAATAATTAGAAAAGGGTTTCGGTGCCCATTATACTATAATTATAATAAGGAGCCACCAGAATAGTATAGGTAATTATTAAGGCCCCTATAGTAAGCTGCTTCGAGCCAAGCAGGTCGAGTTCTTCGAGTTCGTGGAGTGGTTCTGCAGCTGAGACGCTCGGAGCCGAGCTGTTGAACCCTAGACCCTAAACCCATCAACCCCCCTAAACCCTAAACCCCAAAACCCGGAACCCTTTGGGTTATGAAGGACACAGGTAATGGGGGCGGGGGCTGCAGCTAGGAGGTTTCCTGGGCTGTTTGTAGGGTCCTATGAGGACCCAGATGGGTGTCGGGGTTGCTTAGGGGTTCATGGGAGCAGTTGGTAAGTAGGGTTTCAGGTTTCCATAAGTGCAATTTACGGGTCATAGAAGGATCTAGGAGTTACTTAGACTAGGTTCTAGGTAGAGTTATGCTCACCCGAACTAGGTTATCATAATACCCGACTTGTGACTGACTCGGTAAGTCCCATGATCCTCCAAGTCGGGTCTGAATTCGGCTCCTTATGAAAATGGTTGTGGAGACTAATAATACTGACCCTTCTTCCTATTATTTGCAAAATGGGAGTTTCTGTGCAGTTTCAGAGAACTCGGGTCACTAGTATAGACCCTGACCAGTAGGATGATGCAAGGACTCCTGCACAATGTATCTCCATTTTCTGAAGCACCATGATGAATATGTATGTATGTATGTACGTACGCACGTATGCATGTATGTCGGTATGTCCTTATGTATGTGTGCACATGTGAGGTAGTGTAGGTAATGTAGGTAACGCAGTTAATGTCCATGTCATGTATGTAATGCATACAATGCAAGTAATGTATGTAGTGTATGTCATGTATGTAATGCATGTAATGTATGTAATGTAGGTAATGTAGGTAATGTAGTGTCTGTATGTTATGTCATGTTATGTTATGTTATGTTATGCTATGTTATGTTATGTTACGATGTATGTGTGTATGTATGTATCCTAGATTTCTAGCTGACACAGCTGGATAAGAAGAAGCCAGGTGACGGGAGGGTGAGGGCTTCGCTGCATAGAGAGTCAGGGTCTGAAGCTTCAAGGTTGCTGGTGGCGTTGAAGGCGGGAATCTTGGTGTTACTGGTACTAGGACCTAGAGTAGGCCCTTATTCCCTTTTTTAGGGTTCAGGTTCCCTTATAAGCCCCTTTAAACCAAAAAAGGGCACCCTATACTTGGCTTTTGGCCGTGTTCTCCAATCTCGGAATCTTGGGTTTCTTCGCGGCACCGTGCCTGCAATCCGAAGGTTTCCCAGCAGCAAGCGGGTCCCACACGCTGAGAACTGAGGCTCAACAGACTGATGGAGCTCTCTCTCCAAGGGGGCCCGGATTTCGTAAACCCGAACTATTCTAGGTGATTCCCGAAACTCCGAACCCCAGCAGTGACAAACCCTCAACCCTAAACTAAACAAGGCCGGCCCAGTGCCCCACGCCCACAACACGAGATCCCAAGTAATATGCTCCAAAATCGTGCGTCCCGAACCTAGCCGCAGTGGGATCTATCAGTTTGAGGGTTCAGGGTTCAGTGTCATTGATCTTGAGAGCTTTCTGTTCCCAAGCACAAAATCCGAGAAATGGTATGTAACCCTTTTCCCCTTAAACCCTAAACCGTAAGGCCATAAACCCCAAACGCGAAACCCTAAACCTAAACACCCTAAGCAGCCTGGCAAGCCCAGGTGTCTGATCCCTCGGGATCGCCTGACAAGCGCAGGGTTTAGGGTTTAGTTTAGGGCGTAGGATTTAGGGTTTAGGGGTTTAGGGTTTAGGAGTTTAGGGTTTAGACTGTAGTTTAGGGCTTTGGATTTAGGGCGTAGGATTTGGGGTTTGGGGGTTTAGGGTTTAGGAGTTTAGGGTTTAGACTGTAGTTTAGGGCTTAGGATTTAGGGCGTAGGATTTGGGGTTTAGGGTTTGGGCGGTCGGGCTAACAGGCTGCAGAGCTGGGTAGGGATGCGACGCCAACTGCATCACTTACCTTTGGTTAGTAGGGAATGGTAGTAGTAGTAGTAGTAGTAGTAGTAGTAGTAGTAGTAGTAGTAGTAGTAGTAGTAGTAGTAGTAGTAGTAGTAGTAGTAGTAGTTATAGTTGTGCCCCATTCCTCCATTCCCTACTAAGCGAAGGTAAGATCAGGACTTCAAGGTGTAAGAGTGTAAGGCGCCAAAATTAAAAAAAGTCTGTTTGTTCTCGATGTTTGACTGATGGCAGGGTTCACAGGTTGTTGCTCGGCTTTATTGCAAAGGGGTGAGTGCAGCTAGGTCGCCTTGGAGAAATGTAGAAGGTACATGCAGAGATGAGTACTAATGTTCCGGATCTGCATGTTGTGTTCGCTCTTGTGTAAGAGGTTCAGCCATGGTAGCCAAAAGGCACACCTTCCGTTCCATCATTATTCGGTAAGGCCACACGGTGCCCTGCCCTGTCTCACCCCAAGTTCCGTGCCATCGCACAGAAAACCCTTGCATGCAGCACCCAGGGCAGGTGACTTCTTGCTTTGGTTTGAAGACGTTCTAAGAAGACTCCCGACCACCGCATAGCGTCGTCCGACCCATGCCCATCATCACTTCCCTGAAGCCTTTTTAAGCTGTCTAGCTATCGGCCGATTTTCCTTTGCCTGAACGTTTTTCAATGGACAGCCGGGGCTACGCCTATGAAAAGGTGCCGTCCCATCCAGACCCGGAGCTCCCCGCGCACACGCGATCATTTTCCAAGAAGAGGACACATGGCACCACACTATTCCACGGCCAATGCAAGCTCGCTGGTCATTCGATTCGTTTGAAGTCGTACAGTTCAGGTGATCTCGAAGCTTTGGTCAACACTGTTAACGAGGAGGATCTCGAGGTTACGTCTCGGGCTCCAGTGCCAATCCTTCGTTACTACAGGGCGACTGTGTCCGTGATCAGCCAGCGGATGCCAGAGATTCGAGTGAATTCCGAAGGCAGCTATGCAATTTCAGCGGACTTTGTTTTGGCATCGGTGCTGCTTACTGTGTTGCTATGCTTTATAGGGCCCGTTTTCGTGCCTGTAGCAGTCGCTGTATGCGTCGTGTCGGAGACCGAGCAACGACGGTGGCACGATTGGGTGGTGCAACCTTTGCTCATTGGTTTGGCAATGCTGCCATTGTCTCATAGGCGTACTTAGAAATATTTTTGTCAATTATTGGCTTCTATCATTCCTTAGAAACAGCTAAAATTTTGATTTTAGCCAGGGGTCTAAGTTCAGTAGAGGTATCTCTTGTGGACCATGGGCCAAGCAGTTCACAAGAAGGAAACGTTACGCGAGTTCAGGAATATTCAATACTCAATGCTTGAGCTTTGCGGGCCGTTTCTCTGCTACTTGATCATCTCTCTATCGTTCATGGCTGATGTGTGTCAGCGCTGCATCGAGTTGGGTGCCGGCCAAATGATCTTGGACGAGATGCATGAAATCAGAGAGCAGCAAGACTTCGTCTTTAAGACCAATACTGAGACGGAAAGCAGCGCGGAGCCTGTGTCACAGGACGACCTGAACAGCCAGTTGCAGGAGCTTGCTTTCTACATGGACAGGCATGTTTGTGGACTCAATCACATTCGATGTAGGCTGTTGCAGCAGTATCCAAGAAAGCTCACGAGCGAGTTCATGAAAGCCATGATGCGCATGCTGGTTGTTCCAGACGACGACCCTTGCCTGAATTTAGTCATGTGCCCCCTCCCGAGTGCACCCAAAGCGAATTTTGCAGGTAGCAGGACTGCTGTTGCTGTTCCAGAGCCATTACACTTTGTCTTGTCTGCATTTGCATCGTTGGATCTTTCGCTGGTCTCACGGTCGTAGGGAAGTGCTGGTGTTGTGCCAGCATTACTTGAGGGATCATGGGACTTAGTAACTATGGGTTGTAATTAGGGTAACTATACTTATAACCCCGATTAGGGTACTTACAACCTTACTTACTAAGTCCCATGATCCTCCAAGTATCGACTGCAAGGACTCGGCACGTGCCTTGTTACAACAACGGCTCCGGGAGGCGGCTCCAGAGCGTATCCCACCGCAGTGGCTGGCCGTGTTCATGATCTGCGCCCTGGTTCCCGCGATGCTTCCAACACTGCACCGATGGCTGAATGGCAACCATGACATTTTTTCATCCAAGCATGATGGAGTGTGGCGTTGCCAGCGCGCATACATGTTCATGATGTTCTTTGCATCGTGGCACCTCATCATCTCGTGTGCGAATCTCATCGACAGCTTGAGCAAGCTTCAGCTTGCCACACTTGCCAAGTTGTACATGTCCGCACCTCGCAAGCGTCGCGCTGTGTTAGCAGACACATACAAGCACAATTTTGATCACCTGGTTCTCATCCCTAGTGAGAGCCCCGGCGATCTCAGTCTGGAGGACGAGGCTCGCAGTGACCCGGTGCCTCTGAAAGATGTGGAAGATCACGAAGAGAAGATGTTGTCCCGGACTATTTCGCAGGGATATGGGCACCTGCGATATGTGGTGTCAGGAAGCTCCTGGCGGGTGATGCAGCTTGAGTATGTATCTCATTTGGCTTCCGATCGCGCTGATCGCATCTCAGCGCCGGACATGGAGTCTGCGGAAGCTCCGGATGATGAGTTGAACTCGTTTTCCTTCCTTGCAGCACGCAAGTTTTCCTTGCTGCAATTATTGATGAGAGCAGATTGTGTGGTGTTGGAGATGAAGTCTCAAATCATTCTTATGCTCTTGTCTTTGATACTTGTGTCTTGTGGACTGATTCTTGTCTTTTCAGTCTTCTTCCACAGCCAGCGCGGCGTCATGCTCTTCTTCTGTTGTGTCATGTTTCCTGTGATTCTGATTGTCATCGTCACTATCATGAACCAGTTGGTGGTGCTGGACAATCACCTCTTCGAAGACACGGTCAAGATTCTGCAGTGTTGGAGAATGCGCCTGGAGCGATTAAGATTCTCAGCCACTCTTCACATCCACACCTCCGCCGAGCGAACAGCCCTGGACGGTTTCCTCAGCAGCCTCCCAGCTGTCATTAGCTGTGCTTGTCTGTTTCCGGTAGTTGGGATTACCTCTTCTGGGGTTCTACAGCTCGAGATTGCTTGTGTGGTTCAGCTGGCATGAGGGCGGGTCTCGCCAAGTGGTGGCTTCATCAGGGCAGGTTAGGGGAGGCCGGTAATGCAGGATCATTGGCACCGATGGCCGCGAAGGTTTGTGTGGAACCGTCGTTGGGCTGTGAGCATGTTCTCGCTTGCCTTTTCTGTTCTTGAAGGTTCAGGGGTAGTTATAAGTGGGGTTATAAGTAGGGTAACTATAGTTGTAACCCGTATTAGGGGACTTATATCAACTTATATCCCCACTTCTAACTACCCATGAACCTCCAAGTTGTGTTCCTAACCAAAGCCACCTGAAGCAGAGCCAACTACCCGAGGCCTCTGAGATTCGCAAGCCCAGAAGCATGCCAAAACTCCTTAATCAAGGAATATACCTTAAATCACAATAGGGATCCTTCTTTCTTCGTGAGGCAATGAGTCCAGGTTGGACGCGCCTAATGCTAGCGAATTCAGGAAAAGGTGAAACAAAAACTCAGTGCAGGCAAAGCAGATGCCGTTTGTCGGCAAGTCAACAACCAACCTTCTAGCTCACCCAAAAGAGTAGCGGGGAACCCGAAGACCAGGTGACAGCGCCGGCCACGCGCGGCAGTGCCCAACACTAAGGCAGTCCAAGCCAAAAAGGCAGCCAGCCAGCATTGATGTCGCCGAAGGAGGCGCAACGAGCAGGACGAAGCTTGCCAGACAGGCTCTGCTCGAACAGGAGGCGGAGGGACGAAGATCACCGCGCCCGCAAAATCCAAGCAGGCAGGCGGCGGCGAAAGGAACGCGTAAGAGCGCCAACCTCCGGGTGCACTCCAGTAACAGAGGCAGCAAACACACTGGATCGCCCTGACAGGAGCCCAGGAAGGCCCGCAGGTCGCGGCTGCCATGCCAGCGGCAACACGAGAGGATCCAACCGGGCATGCTGCTTGTGCGCACCGGGGTGTGCAGCAGAGGTGCACAGCAGATCAACAGTGAAGCACAAGAGCACATCACTCGCGGCCTCACGCAAGGTGCCGGCAGGCAATTCCCCGACCCAGGCTTCCAGCGTGCGCCGCAAAACCGCGAAAGGCTCCACAGCATCTCTCACAACATCAAAGATTCCTTCGTCCGTGGAATCCTCGAGCTCACGGAGGCGCCGAAGCAGATCGGGGGCGACCTCTGGGAAGAGAGGGGGCAGATGGGCAGTCCCGCGCCCAGCCCGAGCACGGCACTGCAGGTGCCCCTCGTCACCTAACACACATGGCAGGAGGTCGGAGGATCCAGATTCCACAGCTTGGAGGCAGATCCGGGAGTGACCAAGGTGAAGGCGATGCCGCTTAACACTAGAGAAGACCGTCCCACAAGCCTGACACCTAAGACCCCTGGCAAACCGATACTGCTTCGTTCTGTAGCCATGCTTAAGGTGGGCATGAGATGCCCATGCCTGAGCATTCTCAAAGGAAAGGCAGCACTGCAGGCAACCATGTTGCCCATTGGCGTTGTCCTCAACTTCAAGCGGGCGAGCACACCAAGCAGTACGTACAAAACGGGACCAGCTTGCGCGCAAGGCGCGCGCACCTCTGTGCCAAAGCGCGGCCCGTTTGAGCCAGCCCTGCCACAACTTGGGGCGCCATCGGATCACCTCGTGCCAATCTTCCCAATGAGTACGAAAGGGATGAAGAGGGCAAGTCAGGTGGATGGCGGCATAAAACCAATCGAGGGCGCTGTGGAAGGCCTCAAGTGCGGGAGGACTGTTCTGGAGTAGGGCCCACGCGGCGTCAGGGCCATGGCGAAGCAGCCGTCCCAGAAAGCGAAGCCTCTCAAGGGCCAGCAGGTCAGCTGCATCAGAGGCGTCACACGCGGCAAAAACCTCGTCGTGCGTCCAGTGCTGATCCTGCCCAGCCCGGATCCGAAGCATCTGGCGGTGGATGGCAGTCACACAATGGTCTAGGGAGGACCACGCTCCTTGGCTCAAGAGCGGCCACGCACCGCACCCAGACAGAAGTCCAGACAAGACATACTGATGACACAGTGCAACACGTTTATGCAGCGCGAGTCCAGGGCAGCAAAAGACATGCTTAGCTCCATCCCTGAACTCAGACCGCGCGCGCCCAGCACGAGAGCGTACATCAGTGAGGAGCGCTCCGTTGTAAGTCAAAACAGAGCCCAAGTGCTTATAAGTGGCCACGGCGTCGACCCAGACCGGCGTTTGATGTTCTCGCATGACTAAAACCTTGCCCTTACAGGTAGAGAAAACAAGGGATGGGCCAGCAGAGCAGCTGTCTTACGCGGTCCGAAGTTGGCACTCAAACCGTGCGCCGCAACAGCATCAAGAGAGCTTCCCAGCACACAAGCGACGGCTCTGCTCAAACCCGGCGCATCCGCCGACGTCACGCAGGCAGCATGATCATCGGCGTAGACTATATCCCCGACATCTACTTTAACCGAACCAGAGTGGGCAGGCATGGCCTGTGTGAGCTCACGGCGGCCAGACCACATGAACGAGGGGAGATGCTTTTCGGCGGCAGGCGAGCGCTTTTCCAGGACTTTCTGGAAGAGGAGGTTAAATGCCACATCTGCAATACTACTGCCAGGGCGGGTGCCCCGGGAAGTCCGCACTAGTGTGGGATCCCCTGAGAGATGAAACCACGTATCGCTGTGCACTTCAGCCATAAGAGCATGGAGAAGTGACGTGCCGTCCGAGGGCTGCAGGACTGGATCAGACGTGGCATAGGCAATCACCTGTTGCAGATCCTCAGGCGGCAGCTTCAGCGTGGAGGCCACGCGTTGCAGTGGGTCAGAGTCGGCACCGGCGCCGACCACGACTTCACGCACCACTGTGTAGTAAGCTGCAGCGAGGTCAGAAAACACAAGAGCAGCTGACAAATTGTGATGTCGAGCGGCGTGAAGGAAATTGCGGGACATAAAGTGGCCAAGTTCGTACGAGAGCCCACGACGGCCTCCTATTTGGAGAGGCGCCGCGCAAGCCTCAAATCGCTCCGCGGGGAGCTGCCGGAAAGCCCGGTGCAGGGCTTTGCCCAGTACGGGTTGCAGAAGAATACCCCGTTGGGCCGCCGCCAACGTGGAACCTCCTGCGGAGGCTTTGGGAATATGATGCATCGTGCCTCCTTTAAACCCCACTCCTTCAGTAGCCAGCAACGCTCCTTTGAGAAGCAGAGGCCACAACAACCCAGCAACCGGAACCGCAAAGCGGGCACACAGCGCAGGAGGGAGGAGGTCCGGTCCACAAGCACGGTGTGGCTGCGTGCGGCGCAGCGCGCCAACAAGATCAGCAAAGGAGGGTACCTCAGAAGCCTGAACACAGGTCATGGTGCCTTGGGCTCGCTGACGGGAGATGCACGAGCTGACGAGAGAAGCGGTGGAAATAGGAGCCCCACTTTCGAGCTCGGCGAAGTGTCTCCGCCATTCGGTAGCAACCGCCTCAGGGGTATCACAGAGTTGCCCGTCGGGAGTTGTCAGTTTCGGCAGAGGCTGCATACCCCCGCGGCGGAATTTCTTAGGCTTAAGAAACTTAGAGATTGCCTCATGAATGCGACCCGGGGGCGCATTCTCAGCAGTTGCCGCAAGTTCAGAAAAATATGCAGTGCGGTCTTGTCGGCATCCCCTGCGGACCGCTTTGCCAGCACAACGAAGGCGAAGGGAAGAAAGCGCTATGGACAGTCGTAACTGATGAAGCCACCGCCCGCAAAACCACGCCTCGAATGGCGTCCGAGATGCCCAAGCGAAGAATGCACAACGGGAAATGGCCGAGCAGTAGGCAACAATTCGCCATCGCAGGGCATGCCGGAGAACGCCAGTGTGCCGATGCGCCTCTGCCGTGGCCTCGGTAAGGTAGTGCTTGCGCATGCGCCGAGCGGCCATTTGTCGACAAGCCCCACATAGAGAGAGTCGACCAGCACAGCTGCGTGGTCGTTGATATTGGTGTCCCACGGCACCGGCGGCACGGACAGGAGTACCTGCCGAACCTTATCCGAGTTCTCCGGATTGAGCAACGCCGCAGCATCAATGCGCTTGCCCCCAGCACGACAAGGGGGAGAAACCAAACGCAAAGAACAAGAGGCAAGGACAGCCAGGTGATCAACAATGACATGTCCCGCGGAGATCGTAGGCTCCACTCGTCCAGTGACGCCGGACTGCCTCCACAACATGGGGAGGCCTACAAAATCGTTGCGAGCGAATGCACCAGACCGCTTCTGCATCAAGGTGCCCCCATGCCCTGAGAAGCACTCGCTGAAAGTGGAGGGCAACCATACATCACACTTTCGAAGAAGTGCATGGAAGAGCTCGCCCACATCATCATGGGCGTCTGCGTGGAGTGGCCCGATGTATGGGCTTGTCAAATCCCCAACTCGACAGTTGGCGTCTGCCATGAAGACCCACGGCTCTGAGAACCCGACCTTGGCACAGATGGCTTCAGTGGATAGCCACCACTCGCGTCGGGACTTAAAGCCGTGACCACAATGCGGTGCGTGCATGACAAAAACACAAACCTGCGTGGCAGAGAAGGCTAGACGCACACACAGGCGGGTGTGGTCAGCATGGAGCACGACGGCCTTATGGCTAGGAAAACCGGAGCCCTTACCTACCCAAAGCTCAACACCCAAGGACCTACCCTCAAAAGCCCCCGAGCTATATCGGGCATAGTGGGCGGTGCTGCCTTCTCCAGGGGGCTTCCTGCAGCCCAACTAAGAAGGCATGCTGTGCTGCCAAGGTCCCATCAAGGAGCGCAATGCGGCCTGTCGCGCCGTGTAGTCCCGAGACCCCGCCATGGGCCTCGCCGCCGCCAGGCGCTACGAGCGACAGAGCATTAAAGCTAACGATGACACACTCAAAGGCAGCAGGCTTCCCACGTGCAGACCCAGACGGAACGGGAGGGTCAGTACATGGTGCCGCACGCAGAAAAGGTTCCATGACTTCAGCCCCAGTCAGAAGCGACGGCGGCTCAGCATCACCCCAACGGATTACCCCATCCGTCAAATAGGGCCCCTGTCCGGGGTAGAGGCGGCTCCAGCACGCATGAGGGACCCATCGAAAGGCCTCCCCAGAACCTCTAAACCAGTCGGCGAGGCTGAGCGAGAAGGGTTGTGGACACGCCCAGAAGCGCCTCGCAGGGCGAGCGCATCCGCGAGCTCATTAGCATAGTCACCGTCGTGCCCTTTGACATGAAGGTAAGAGGGGGGCCCAGCAAGACGGAAGCTCAAGCCGCGATGCAAATCAGCGCAGGCCGAGCTCACACCCCCGGTAGTGCCAGAAAATTCACCGGCAGCGACCCCCAGCACAGCTTGGTTGTCGCAGAGAGAATAAATGGGGCCTTCGAATTTGCTTTGGAAAGCGGCAACAGCGGCCCAAAAAGGCCAGCCAGCTCGGACGCATAGGAGCTGACCTCCCACTCCTGATCGGCAGGGGCACCCCACAGGTCGAGAGTGCTGCCGTACGCGTAGCCGACGAAAACCCAGGAGGGCATGGAGATTCGGGTGTGAGCGCAGAGATAACAAGGCCCCACCCTGCAGCACCGCTAGAGGGGTTGAAGGAACCATCCGAAGTGAAGCACAACGCGTGTGACCCTTGCGGCAGGAACCCACGAACCTAAGGAAACCCAGGCACTAAACCTCTCTGGCTTATACAAGTCATCCGGTAGACTTGGAAGCGCACCCAGCGGAACGAACCGGCAGAGGTCGGCCAACATAGCGTTCGTGAGGGGAGTAACACAGGTGCCCAGCGTCAGGTCGAAGCGGGGGACGCACACAGCTGCAGCGGGAGGGGGGACCACCTCACACAAAGAAAGTTGCAGAGGGGCGTCATCCTCGTCCAAGTCGAAGCAGACCGGCGCGCTGGGTACAGCAATCTCCGAATCTGAAGGGGCCCCAGGCGCAGCATTTGAGCGGCGTGGGGACCGAGTCGCAAAGTGCTCGACTAATGTCTGGAGCAGGGCACGCGCATCCAGAAAGGCGCGAAAATCAGGGTGCCGCCGGGCCTCCTCCAGGAGAGTGACTAACCCGCCGCTTCCTTGCTGGGGGGCACCCGACGCACAGCGTACGCCACGACAGGGCGTCGGCAGGGGTCTAACACATGAACCTGGGCATCCGACCTCAGCGACGGGGGTACGCCCAGCTGCGACACCTGGAAGGAGAGACCAGCAGAGTATCAGGCCCACGGCCCAGCCGACAAAGCGGCGGCGAACACAAAGGAACTGCAGGCAGATGCAGCCAAAGCAAAGTGCAAGGAGGCCCGGGAATAGCGCTCTGTCGGGAGCGCTACGGCAAGCGTTGACGTGAGCTAACGCCTCCCGAAGAGACAGCCCAGGCCGCAAAACCACATCAATGCTAAACGGGAGTCTGTCGGGGACATAGACAGCGAAGGATGCACCAAAGCCCTGCGGCTGGTCTGCAGGCACATCCCGATAGTAGTCAACCACTACAACCTGCCCAGGGCCTAAACTAAGGAAACCGTGCGGGTCAAGGTCAAAGTCAGCATTGACCGTTGGCAGCCATCCAGCAGGCGTAGTCTGCCGCAAGTCATCGAGTAGATCACGGCCAGAGATAAGCCCATCGACTACCTGAAGGAGTGTCCAGTCCTCACCAATGATCCGCCCGTCAAGGAGGGCAAGATGCCAGGTCCCAGGATGTCTGAGGCTCGTGTCAGCGGCCGCAGCAGTGACAGTGCGGCAAACACGGCCTGCAATAGCCATGTTAGGCACACGGGGGGTGGACGGGAACAGGCGCAGCTGGGAAGGAACAACTTGGACATGCTCAGCCAGGGTCTGTCTAAAAGAGAGCGGCCTGGTTTGGTCAACTCGGACGGGGTGGCTTCCACGATCAGAAACAACACAATAGAGGCCATCCGGAGCAATAATCGGCAATGGAGGATGACCCCGCCACAATGGAGGGTCAGCAAGCATTTGCGCCAACGAAATGGCCGCATCAGGCATTCTTCCGCGTAGGACAAAGCGAACTGTCTCCCCTGGGAACATGTGGAGATCAACTCCGTCGGGCAGCGGCTCCTCAGCGTAACCGACGTAAATGTCGACAGGTGCGGAAGCCTCAAGAGAGGCAGCACGGAGCAGCACATAGCGGTCACAGTAATGTGGGATCCTGGCCGCGAAAACACGCCCATCTATCTGCAGCAAGTCAAGGCACGCAACCAAGGCGACGCCTTGCCAGTGAGGGCAGCACACAAAAACGCCATGTCCAGTGATGGGTTGAGGCGAGGCATCGACGACATGGGGAAAAGTGTCCCTATCCTCGGGCCCACGAGATTCTCGGACTGCTGTGGCTGCCTCAGCAAAGGTGGCAGGCATGCGCAGCCGAACCATGCGGGAGTCGGGCATGTAGCCAGGGGTTAGTACCGTGAAGCAGACCCAGACAACCTCATCCAAGTCAGCAGCGATTCCCTCTTCGAAAGGGGAAGGTGCATCTGCATGGGGCCAGTCAGGCGCATCCGCAGGCATGTAGGGCCAGGCGCCTCCAAGGACATTAGCAGCATCTCGTAGTGCGGCAATGACACGGCGATCCTGAGGGCCGGAACAAGCAGGCTCGGAAAGCAAACGGCATGTCCGAGGAGGCCGGCCGGCTTGACAGCCTCTAGCCTGAAAAAGCTGCCACAGACATAGGCAGGCGCCTAAGCTGAAGATGCTAAGCAGGGCATGGCACAACAGCCCCAGGCAACTAGAAAACCAGCCTATGTCCTGAAGAGGCCCGTCAACGCTAAACGTATGCAGCAGCCGGCCTGCAAGAACGGCCATCCAAATCAAAGCTGCGACCCACGTAGCGGCGAGACCACTTGGACAAAGCAAGGGCAGAGGCGTGAAACCCCCAGCGGCAGGAAAGGCGCAATCCCAACCACGGCGGGAAGGGAGGAAGCGGTTGTCAAAGACAGAGGGAAACCTGGCCCGGCCATCAGGCACACCAACACGCGCAGCAGCATCGACCCCAAGTGTGTGCGAACTTAGGACGAGCCCGGCAGTGAGTACTCCACCTGCCCGAGACACAGGAGCCTTACGGTTGCGCAAGCGACTGCGGGAGCGGTTGCGGGATCCGGGGGCAGGATCAGGGGGGTTGTCGGCATCATCCCCATCCGATTCCGAATCACTACTATCCTCATCCCCAGAACTATCGGGAGGTGAACCCTCCTGTTCATCCTCCGGTGGCTCACCCAACAAGTCGTCGCAAAATTCGAGCTGCACAACCTGCCCAGGGAGCAACTGAATAATAGCCTTCCCATCTACGCATCGGGAGCTGCCTCCTTCCGCACTCAGGTAGAAGCCAGAAGGAGCCGGGCCAAATTCGGCAAGCAGTGCGTCGAAATCAATATCGCCATTCAAGGCACACCTCCAGACGATCGGGCGAAGCAATGGGCGGAGGTCGAGGATGTAAGGCACCTGGCGGGGTAAAGGCCATGCAGGTGGGCACGGCAACCGCGGTAGGGCTTCGGTCACAATGACAACCTCCTTGCAAGACTGGCCCAGCACACAAAGGTCCGCGATGCGCGGAAACGGTCTGAACACAGATGTGCGATCGACGTCGCCACGCAGGAAGGCCGTAGCAAAATGTCGAAAATCCGCTCCTGAGCCAAAGAGGTGTAAGGGGACATCCACCAAGACTGCATGGTGAATGGTGACCTCCCACGCATCCGTAAGAAAGCAGAACGCATGCTGCAGAGGGCCCGAAGGCGCGACGAGAGGCTGAACCCAACCATCCAGCCTCCTCAGCATATCAGGGAGCAAAGGAGCGTCCGGTCTCGCAGCATTGGGCGACAGGACGAAGACAGTGTCCCCTTGCGGAGCGCGAGGCGGCAGTTGGCATCTTGGATGGAACCCCTGTGCATGAGGCGGAGTCCAACATCAGGACGCAATCCAATCTGAGTAAGGAGGGATCCCGGCATGAGATCGGGATCAACCCGGACACTGAAAAGACGACCGTCTAACTCCCTGGAGTCAACCACCACAACGCAGCAACCTGTGGCCCACTTAGGCACCGCAATGAGTGTTGCGAAGTGTTCGTCCGGCTGAGGGGACGCAACAATGAGGTGTGAGTATGTGTCCTGAAGACTGTCCTGGCGGACAGCATCAAGCGCTTCACACGCACGCTGAGGAGTGCAGGGGAGCAGCAACGGCAAGGAAAATGTCGCAGGGGCGACCCCTGGCGTAAGGACAAGGGCATCCGACCGGAACTTGAACCTCAACCACACCAACTGCCTCCGTAGGGGGAGAGAACCCAGGTGCGGGGGCGGAGCCTGCCCCAGAGGCGCGCGCTTCATCGACAGCAGCAGTGAGATGTGAGGCTGGGACAGGCCGCCCAGGATCGACCTCAAAGCCAAGGGAGAGCACCTGTCCATCAGCGACCGGGAGGCCTAATGCCTCAAGGCGGGGATGCTCCGCGTATGAGCGGTAGCCTTGCGGCGGCCATAATAAGCCGAGCCAACGCACGGCGTCTTGCGTGATGAAGTAACCGGGGCCGCTAAAGCAGAACCCTATACCCCGACCAGCCTGACGCCCATCAAGAAATATGAAGAACCCCGGAAGTCCGCGGCAGCGATCCGCTCGAAGAGCAGCCCCTGGTGAACAACTTCCGAGAGGCTGCTGCCAAGGGCAGGTCTGCTAAAGCACACTGTGTCGAGTGTGCAGTTCATACGCTCCGCAATGAGCGCTTGCAGCTCAAGGTTCCAGGGACCCTCGTAGCGGATAATCCTTGTGGACTGCGAACACAGGACAAGCCAGTAGGAGGTCGGGGCTTCAAGGTGCAAGTTTTGGGGCTCTCGTTCCCACAGCTCGGGGCGGCAAACCAAGTCTCCCAGAGGAGGCTCCCGAGGGGCCATCATGTCACGCGGGATAAAAACAAACACATCCCCAGACGTGGCCTGCACAGAGCCACCGGCCTGCAGGGGGAAGAGCTCGTTGGGGGCGTACACATGCCAAAGCCCGTCAAAGTGCACAGCGACCTCCCGCTCCAAATCCCTATAAGACAGAAGATCGAAAAAGATCTTGGCATACGTTGGGCCGTGCAGCAGCGACATATCCAGCACAACGACGCATTTGGAGGCGACTGGTATCCAGGTGGGCACGAGGACGAGGCTGGCATAGCCGACACCCAATTGCGGGGAGGTTGGAAGAACCTCAGCGGGGGCAAGCTGTTGCAGGCGAGCAGACCGAGAAGCAACCTGAGCAAGGAGCTGGTCAACCGTACCCGGAGGGTCTCCTTCCAAAATGGCATGCTCCGTGCGAAAGCCTTCAGCAAAGACAAGGCAGTGCACCACAGGTGAGGGAGCAGACGCAACTGGCCCATCAGAAGGGGAAGCATCACCAGCCCCAGCAACGGCCACAGAGGGATCTTCAGGGCCAGGAGTGGCAGCGGCAGGTGACAGTGCGTCGACTGCGCCTGTGACTTCCAAACTGGCAGGACCAGGCAGCGGTGCGCCTCCAGTAGGCGCCGCCCACAAACACACAGGCAGGTTCAGGTAAAGAGGCACCCGTACACAAACCCGTGCAAGCAGAGGCAAGGCACAAGAAGATCCACGAGGACGGCGAGGGCGTGACGGCCTCCAGTCAAGTGGCGGGCGGGCGCAGCATCCCACAGAGACCGCAACAGCCAAGGCCGGCACCGGAGCCCGCCAGGACAGACATCGCAACAACCGACCCAGCGGCATATCGCGCCCAGGCAGCGCGAAACGGAGAAGGTAGCTTAGCGAGAGCGGGCACATTCCGCTCAGCATGACGCCCACAGACCAAAGTTGCCGGGACAGCCAAAGCAGAATACGAACACCGAACACCAACCGTGTCGTGATAAGGGCAAGGTTCGGGATTCAGAGCTGCACCTCTTAGGCACCGGGCCAGCAGTAGCATGCGAGTGCAACAGGCGGGAAAGCCCAACTGGCACGTCCACCCACTCGCGGCGAAAGGACACGAAAAGCGGAGTGGACGAGCTGCAACCACTAAGGGGGGAAGGCCCTAAACCACAAAGGGGTGGAGGACCTAAGAGGGCTACCTGGCAGCAAGCAGGCGCCTCAGGTGAGGCCACGGTTGCAGACCCCGAGGGCGGCAGCCCCGACGAACAGATGACTGCAGAAATCCCGGTGGGTGCCCCTGCGCCACCGATGCACCTCTTAGGCACCGGGAAACGAAAATAAATGCCTAAACCAAAAAGGGAGGGAAGGCCTAAACCACTAGGGAAAGGCAGGACCCAGGGATGGCGAAGGCAGCGGGAAAGCCCGACAGGCACGTCCGCATGAGAGAGGGTGGTGCGAGGCTGCCGTAGAAAAGGAAGTTGAAAAAAGGCGCCAAGCAATGACAGAGAAGGCGGGGAGCGTTCGGGCAGAGGTCCACGAGGGACACCAGAGCACCGCCAGGCCGCCAAAACAGGAAGTCCAGACGGCGCAACCCAATCCGGACGGCGTGCAGAGAGCGCCTCAGCGACAACACCCAAGAGGAAGGGAGCCTAAAGGCCCCAGGCACAAAGAAAGCGCAGAATCCAAAACCCGGCGCTGCGAAGGTATCTCCGCGGAGGAGGAGGAGTGGCCCCGAAGTCAAAGAAGGGCCACCCAATGAGGACTGAATCGAAGTCCAGCGATCGAGGAGGGAAGTCCAGAAAGGCCACCGAAGGACCTGTACAGGACAGGGAAAACCCAAACAACGGTGAGACCGGCCGGATCCGACGTACAACTTGGTAGAGGCAGCGAGTGACGGACATTGACCAACAGGAGGAGGGCAAACAAGTGACTCAGCCCACAGAGTCACCAGAAGCCGCATACCCGTTAGCATGTCCGCCAAACTTTGCCAATGCCAAGAAACCGTGGACCCGACCCTAGCCCGAAACTCACTCAAACTCACGTGGGCCCGGCCGCAGTAGGATCTTCGGAGAAGAGGTCGTTGGCGGGCAGATCGTCTGCATCGTCGTCGTCTATAGTGGCATTGGCAAGGAGATCCACACGTCGTCCTGCAGGGTGCTCCGTCTGCTCGGCAGCAGCATGTGTAGCAGCAGCGAGATGCGGCCCCAAGCCGAGGGGTCAAGGCATTCCCGCGCATAAGCTCGGCTCGGCGAGACTGAAGCTTGTCCGCCAAGTTCGACTGAGGCACAAGGGCTGCAGGCTTCGGTCTTTGGTTCTTGATAGCTGTACGGCGTCCCTGAGGAGGCCCTTCGTCCCTCCGGCTCCCCAGAGCCTGCGTGTGCCCCTGCACTCGCCTCGGGCTGTCCAGGCGGAGGTTCTGCGATACCCGCAGGCGCCAATGCAGGTCCACGATCGCCCCCAGAGACCGAAAGGTTTTGCATGGCACCCGAAACCGAAGGAGTCAAGGGATCCGCAGTGCCCATCGGAGAAGGATAGCTTTCCGGCGCCGGGGGGCCCAAGCCAGGCGGCATAACTGGAGCCTCCCGCAGGACCGGCCGCAGCAGGGCCTCCGATGGCAGAGGAGATCTCGGTGCCACCGGCCTCGGGCGGGCAGGTGTCGAGGGTGGCAAAGCCGCTGCCAGGGCACGCCGCAGCGTGAAACCTCGCGTGTCTTCCGCAGCAGGGGCCGCGATCAGCTCCTCCCATTCTGTATCCATAGCCTGAGGTGCAGAAGCGGGCATCAAAGCCGGCGATCCCCCCATGATCAGGGCTTTGACCCGCGCCGCAGCCTCCTCGCCAGAGCTGGCTGTAAGGGCGAGCTCCTTGTCGATGCGATCCAGGTCGCCCAGGTGAAGCTGCTTCTGATCGGCGAACTCCTTCTTCCGGCGGGCCATCCATTGGCCCCAGAGCGCCACCTTCTGAGCCCGCTCCTCCTCCAACTTTCTGATCTTGACGTCTGCTTTTCGAGTAGCAGTCAAAGCACGCTGGACTGCCTGCATCAGCGTGAGTCCCTGCGCGGGGGCCGCATTGTCCGACCCCTCTCTCCACGGCGCACGGGACGATGAACTCGGTGCCGGCTCCAGCTTGTCCTGGTCGTAGCGAGCATTCTGTTTGGCCTGCTTGGGCGAGACAGAATAGGCTCCATCCCAAACATGCCAGGAGGGGCGAGACCCACGACCGTAGTCCTCGTTGTAGTCGCGGTTCTGCCATTTCTTGGCACTTCCCCGTCCCATATGACCGACAGACTCGAAGTAAGCCGGTCGCGTATGGTGGCTGGTTAGCCTTGCCAAGTCAGAAGAGCGAGGGCGCTGGTCGATGGCACGGGCGATATGCACACGGAGCCTAGCACAACTACGACGTTTGCGTAGCCTTCTGTGCCAAGCGGGGCTCCTCGTCGTGACACTCGTGTGTCACTGGGGTCACAGGCTATGCGCCCACTGGAGGGCAGCTCGATCCCAAACCCTAATAGGGATCCTATTATACTTTAAAGCATATTTCTAAATTGGGGCGGTTTTGCAGCCTCTGGGTCCGCTGTGAAGCCTCAACGGCCCAAAGCGCTCAGAAGTCTTTGCGGTCTCACCGTTCAAGCTTCTTGAGCCAGGTCTCATCGATCCGATTGACGGTCTCATTGACTACACCAAGAACCTTAGGGTTACTTAGAAATAACTTTTAACTTTTGGTTATTAGTTAAATCCTTCAGAAACAGCTAAAATTCTAATTTTTGCTAGGGTTCTAAATTCAGTATAGGAACTGGTCTCCCTAAGCCCTAAACCCTCACTGACCATACCAGGAACTGGCAGAAGCGTGTCTTGGTCTTCGGCATGGAAACCTCTCGGCCTCGCCGCAATCAACTGCTCTTCTCAGCTTTCCTCTACTTTGCCTGGCTCTCGCGGCTTTGTCTATAAGGGTTCCTTAAGGGATCTATAATTGTTCCTTTGAGGGTTTAGGGTTTGGGTAACATTTTACATGTTTCTGGGTACTTAAGCGCAGTAAGGAATATAAAATGTATATCTTTATGGTCCTATCCCAACCATGAACTAGGTGGGAGTTCCTGGAGGACGCATCTTGGTTTACTGACCTGCAGGGTGAGTTTGTCGAAGTAGCTCGTTCTCACAACGTGTTCACTTAAATGTGGCTGGCAACTCCAGCCATCTTGAGGTTGACGATAGAACCGACAGAGACTCCGTCAAACGGAGGCTCAGGATTCTAATGCAGATAATTTTGCATCATGAGCCTCTCTCCTCCTTAAGTTGGGAAGGCCAGAGGCCTAAGTAAAGAAGCGCGTGAGCGCAATTCCAAGCCGGAAAGACGCCTTCAGCACCACATGCTCTGCTGCAGCCTGAGCAGATTCACGCAAGGCCGGGTCCGGTGGTCGAAAGTCGCCACTTACAGCAGTCCCTTTGCTTGCCCTTGTAGTGCCCCCGAAGTAACCCGTTTAAGACCCCAAGACATGGCTGCAGTTGAACCTCCGCGCCGCTTTCTCAGACCTTCCGTGTGACCAGGTAGCGTAGTCCTTCTGAAGATTAGGGTTCAGGGTTTCAGGTTCGGGTTATTTTGTTTAAGAGGTCCCTTTGTTATGCTAGAGGATCGAGGGATCGAGTTGAGGTTTCAGTTTTGGTGGCCGGTGTTTGGGTTTGGGTTTATCACGATGAGCATTCGGGCTGCGTAGAGCCTGAGCTGTCAGAGGCTTTGAGCCTTGAGCGCAGGGTCTTAAGAGCTAGGGTAAGCTCCTGGCGCCATGTCCGTGATGGCAATGGCAACTTGGCCGAATTTAAGCTTGGTTTTGGGTTCAGAAATTACTGTAGTCCACTCAATAACGAAGCCTCAATAATTACAAACATTGTTTTGGGCTCCTAGTTATAAGTATAATTAGTATATAAAGGAGCCCAGAACCCTATTCTAATTACTAGGCTCTTGCATTAAACCCGATCATTCAACCCATTGGCTTGTCTTTGTTGCAGAAGTGGTCGCAGTCGGCAAGAGTTTTTGAAAAGTTGCTTGACTGTCATTGCGGTACGGTACATGTAAGATAAGGGCTAATTTATAAGTAGTCCCATGCCATCCAACCCCACCTCCCCGAAAACCCTCACAAATCCTTCAGCCCTAAATTCACCCCCCCTGCAACCGTAAGCTCGAATCCGAAGCCTCTTTGCCCCAAACCCCTCAACCACTAAACCCTAAGCCCGAAACCCCCCCAAGGCGAGACTCCCGAACCCTGAAACGCCGCAGCCTGAACCCCTGAACCCTGAACCTTGCCAGTTTGGGGTTTAGGGTTCCCTAAACCCTAACGCCGCCACCCTGAAAACCCTGCATCATACGTCCTAAGCTTGAAAGCCCTACATCATAAACCCTCCCTGCCTGAGGGAGCTCCCGCTTCGGGTCCCTTCTCAGCGGGCAGCGGGACTCAGCGAACATGTCCGGCGGTTCTGAGTTTAGGGCCTTCCTGGGCCCTCGTAGGATTTGCTGTTTTGACCAGGTTGGTTTATTCTATGGGTTGTGGTATCTTTAGTATAAGATATGTCGTTTCATGTTGAGTACAATACAATGTATTCCGAAGGGCTTAGGAGCTGTCAGAGATATTGCTTTTCTTAGTTCTCCAATACCCAACCTTTAAACTTATTGGGTTTATATACTTTAGTAGTAATCTGAAAGTTAAACCTTTTTTTTCCTGGATTATTTGGGAAGTAAGTTTTTGCTCGTGTTACAGTCCGAAAAGGCTGGGGTTCCAGGGTTCGGGGTGAAACCCTAAACCCCTACACCCCTAAATCCTAAACGGTTCGGGATT
The DNA here is from genome assembly GCA_905221615.1 of Symbiodinium sp. CCMP2592. NCBI lineage: Eukaryota > Dinophyceae > Suessiales > Symbiodiniaceae > Symbiodinium > Symbiodinium sp. CCMP2592. Next base: position 1,148,885 of record CAJNDT010000868.1, read on the forward strand.
GTTGGTTTTGGCTGGTGCTCCCGCGTCGCAACGCTTGGGCTTCCATCGGACACACTTGGAAACATCAGGTCAACATGCCGGCAGAACGGATCAGAGGGTTCAGGGGCGTTCGGACGCTTGCACGAAGAATCTTTAGCGAAATCCGTATGAAGATAACTCGAAAAGCCACACCTGATTGCCCTGCAACCTGCTGGCTGGTTTCCCGGCGCGCCGGCTCCTGAAATCCGGAGTTGGCTCCCGAAACCTGACCCAGGTCAGAGCAAGCTCCAACCGCAAAGCCCTAAACACCCAGCTGCACACCTGAAGACGAAAAACCCTAAAGCCTCCAGCGTAGACCTTCGAATCCCAGATTCTATTCATCCGAAATCATCCGAATATGGAGGCCTGAATAGTTGCCTTGTTAGCCCTCCCTAGCATCTCAAGGTGTTTGAACATGGGTTCTGCTATAGCTGCTACAGTATATGGTGGGGTCGGAGTAATTCAGAAACCATTAGTAACCCTAAACCCTAAACCCTAACCCTAAACCCTAACATCAGCCGCCCCCCCCCCCTTTTCTTACGATGGAGGCGCCCCGCTGCAGAGCTACCAGGGCCCTGGCGGCTACCCGGCCTCCCTGGAAGGTTGGGTCAGGGCGCAGGGGTAAGGGTTTCGGGGTTTAGGGTGCAAACCACGACCCTGGTTTCCGAGATCCTAAACCCCGAAAGCGCGAAGATCTCAAGGCCCTGATCTTTAAGGATTGTCGAAGGGCGTAACTGCGAAGTCTGCGGACTATTGTCGGAGAGTGGCAGAAGCGAAAAAAACGTTTTGGGCTTTCCGAGCGTCTGGTCGGGATGTGTCCTGAAGATCATTTTCAGGCTGTCGTGTTAAATGCATGTTTAAGGGAACGGGCAGGAACAGAAGAAGGAGCAGGATTGAGAATAGGGATGATGGTTGCAATGCTAGTCGTCATAATATTAGTGCCAAACCCTAAAACCCTAAACCTAGCAGACGGAAAACGGCGTTCAAAAAAAGAAACCTAAACCTCGATCGGGAATTCAAGATTCAGAACAGCTCACTCTTGGACAGGCAGCCAGATGGGACCAGGCCTGACCATCAGGGGGGCTTGGGGTGCTTGGGCCCGGCAGCTTAGCAATCTGAGCGCATTACACCCTCCAACGCCCTCCAGCACCCGATGGCATCTGGATCCCGAACTATTCCCAAGGCTGTCTAACCGGATGAGTCGTGAGGTGGAATAGGGCAACCTAGGGTTTATGGTTATGCACACCCTAAACCCTAAACTCTAAACCCTAAACCCTAAACCCTAAACCCTAAACCCTAAACCCTAACTCTAAACCCTAAACCCTAAACCCTAAACCCTAAACTCTAAACCCTGAACCCTAAACTCTAAACCTTAAAGCCTAAGCCCTAAACCCTAAACTCTAAACCCTAAACCCTAAACTCTAAACTTTAAACCCTAAACCCTAAACCCTAAACTCTAAACCTTATACACCCTAAGCCCTAAACCCTAAACTCTAAACCTTAAACCCTAAACCCTAGCACAGGAAGGCCCAGACCCGCTGAGCCCAAAGCCTTGCGCCCTCAGCTCGCACCCTGCGCAGCCCAAGGAAGCCCTACACCTGAGGGCTCTTCCCAGAGAACCCAATACCCCTTAATTAAGGAATATACCTTAAATCATAACATTAAGGCCTCTATAATTTAAGGTATATTCCTTAATTAAGGTGTATTGGGATCTCTGGGTTCAGGATGTGCTTTCTAGGCGGTCGTTCTCAGATTCTGGGGTGTTTGGTGGTGTCGTTTGGAAAATTTGGGTTTAGGGTTTAGGGTTCAGGGTTCAGGGTTTAGGGTTTAGGGTTGTTGTTGTTGCTTCCCCTCAAGGTGCTTATGTTCGTAGCGCGTGATGACAGTCAGACTATAGAAGTGCCACCATCCGGAAAGCATACATACACACATGCACATACATTGTATGTGTGTAAACACCTACATGCACATGTATGTTTGTATGTATGTAAGTATGTATGCATGTATGCATGATTGCATGCTTGCATGTACGGTCTAGGTACGTGCATATGCAATATGTGTATATACACTGATACACATGTAAACCTACATACATGCATACATACATACATACATACATGCCTACATACCTACTTACATACGTACATGCATGCATACATGCATACATACATATGTATGTAAGTGTGTACTTGAAGGTCCATGACTCGCACGCACAAGTAGGACAACCCACGGGCCCGGAAACCCCTACCGCGAACAACCCCCCCCGTGTCGAAAATACTTCAATGTTTCAGCCCTGAGACTTAGACTAAGGTTTACTCTTAGGGCTCCCTAATATGACTTCTTTATATAAGTCCTTAAAAAGGTAGGCTACTTGGGGTTAAGGTAAGCCTTAAGCCCTAAACTCCCCAGTGCTCCCGAGTCCCCATGGTCTCAGGTCCTCTCCTTGGTCCAAGGCCCCCGGGATACTCCTGCGCAAATCCGAAGAGCCCGTTGAACTGGGTTTAGGGTTTAGGGTTGAGGGGTTTAGGGTTTAGGGGTTCAGGGTTTAGGGTTTAGGGGTTTAGGGTTTAGGGGTTTAGGGTTTAGGGTTTAGGGTGTTTAGGTTCCTTTAATCAAAGGGGAAAAGGAGGGACCCTTAATGGGGACCCCTACCCTATAATGGGCTATATAATGGGTGTATAATAGCTATAGAATGCTCACCTCCTTTGCTTGGAGCGGGGGGTTTAGGCAGTTTGCGTCTTTCTAAAATAGGTTGCTGTATAGGGTTTTGCGACTTCATTGGGTGTCGTACGGTAGTTTTCAGGCTTTGACGGGCTCCTTCAGGAACATGCCGCAAACTAGAAAAGGACCCGTAGATTAGCACCATAAAAACTGGTTCGGCTTACTTGAATTCAGATATTTTGGTTCTCCGGTGCATGAAATTTTCGGATTCGTCGGAGGTTGGGGGTTCAGGGCAGGCCGGACAGAGGGTTCGGGAGGGTGTGCCTTAAGCTATCATACCCTAAACCCTAAACCCCTGAACCCCCTAAACCCCTAAACCCCTAAACCCTAAACCCCTAAACCCCTAAACCCTAAAACTCTAAACCCTAAACTACCCGGCATCTTGTAGGTTAATTTACTATGAACCTGAAGTTTGTGCGGATTTCAGAAAAAAAGGTCGGTTTTGGGGGAGTTCAAGGTAGGGCAAGAGGAGCGCCGATGTGGGAAAGTGAGAGACTTGGGAGGTCCCAATGTAGACGCCTAAGGGCTGCTTGGTTTAGGGGTTTAGGGTTCAGGGAAGCTATAAATCGAGTCATAAGTCCCCCAATATGGGTTAGAACTGTAGTTGCACTACTTACAACCCCACTTAACACCACCCATGAACCACAGGTAGAATCCTTGATATGCGGACCCGTCCAGCGCCCATTTGGGGCTCTAGGGTGAAGCTCTGAGATTTAGGTTCTGGGGTTCTTGGACGAAGCTTCCGAGGAGGGTCGATGCGCATTTTTCAATGTGGGTGGTTGTCAAAATTAGGGTCCCTTTTGGGGTCCCTAATATAAGATGGCACCTGTTATTTACGGTACCCAAAAAGGGACCCTAATTTTGACAGCCACCCATGTGTGTTTGAAAAACGGCGGTTAGCGGCTCCTGTTTATGAGCCTTAATGGGAGGCTTCTTACTGTTCAGGGATTCTTGTTTGGGGGCTTTACCACAAGGATCCTGCTATTTGAGGTTCCATGAAAAGGTCGCAAGGGCCTAGTCTAGCGTGTTGGTGGGTTTGGGGTTTGAGTTCTTGCACCACAGTGGTCGACTGGAGTTTAGGCCGTGGTGGCTGCAGGGAATTAAGTCCTGCTGCCAGTACAAGTCAAGAACCAAGGCTGTGATTCCTGCCCTGCTTGGTTATAGTCCCTATTAATTCAGACGTTGGGTTTTCAGGTAGATTGATGAAATCTCCAAGGTGGCTTCAAGTTACTCCAGGAGGGCAGGTTCAGCTCTTTTCTTGTCCCTGACGTCTTTCGGGTTTGCGGTGTAGGAACAAAGCCCACTCTCCTCAACAGCATAGAAGCTAAATGCAGGACTCAAGATGGATCAAGTACTTGTACATAAAGCTCTGGATGATTGCCAATATTATTCCTTAAAGGATCCCCCGTTTGAGTATAGCAAGTGTACCACAAAACCCTGTTAGAACTAATTTTCGAGCCCCGATATTACTTAATAGACTGTCTTGGGTTCCATGCTATTAGTTTTGAGAGAGGGCACAATTAAAGAAGCAAAGGCAGTGGATTAGTCTTCAATCCATGGTACACCGGGTGCTGGCCATGATGTCTTCTGCCAGAGAAGGGCCACGACCTGCTAGACAAGCTTGCTTCAGGCTACGAAGCCTTTGTCGAGCTTTGGGATGATGCAGTTGACTTCTTCCACAGACGCCGCGCGCTTGAAACTGCGGTGCTTGCGCGGCGTGGCCGCACCTGTTAGACTGGTTGGTTTAGAGAATTGTCGTGTTGCAAAGGCTCCGCCAACACGATCCGGTTGAATGCATCTCTCAGTCCACATAATTTAGACCATGAACAAGGTAAGTTTGCCCGGCCTCCAAAAGCGGAATGCACCAACAAAACACCAACGAGTTTCACCCTGCCGTCGGAGCGCGTTGAAGTGATGCTCGTGCTCAGATGCCACGACAGTTATCTACGTGCCTGGCAAATCATCTGCTCCGATCCCAATGAGGCCCAGAGACAACGACAACAGTTTGCGCATGTGTTACATATGATTGGTAGAATCTTCTGCTCTGGCCAACCTGACCATGAAAGTTGACATCCTGTATCCTGAGGATCCGTCACCCAGTTCCCACATCTCCAGCATCGTATGCACAGATTACTCGACAGACACAGATGAGATGCCCGACGTGGTCATTACAACTACGAACTACCCCATCGAGGAAGTTCAGGAAAGCCAACTGGAGCAGCAACATGGAGATCCATGCATTTGCCAACATGTGCATTGTGTGGACGGTGAAGCCTCTTCGCGAAGTAGAGAGGAAGAGGCAGCGCATCCACGTGCTCAAGGAACAAATCAGATCGCAGAGCTGCACTCGCAGTTGGCCCAAAGCTCGGCTTCCGGAGCAGAGGAGATGGTGGCTGCGACGGCGCGCCCTAGCTTCCTGAAGATCGCGTTCAGGCCTCATGGAGCCGCTGTTTATTTCTACGGCCGTGAAGGATCCCGAGAGGTCTCTTGAAGTCTTATGAAAGAACATCAGGATACTTTGTAAGCAGAGCAATAACCGAGCGATCCAACCAATGTCCAATTGGTGAGCGCTGTGCGAACGCACCAGCTCGAAAGAAAAACTTTGAACCGTGCAGGCTATCTTTCTGTGCTGTGAATGCTTAAGATTAGCAGGGGCGGTGTGGTCAGGTGAGCAATTTGGGAAGAATCTGTAGGAGCAGGTTTCTAGCCAGCAACAGAGCCGCTATATGCCGCTATACAACCACGGGACTCCGAGTACTTCCGTGAAGCCTCAGACACAAAAGACCTGAAATTGAATACGCTGAGCCCTAAACTGTAAACCGAACATGCCCGAAGCCGCAAACCCTAAACCCTAAGCCCCTGAACCCAGAATCCCTAAAACCCTAAACCCCTAAAACCTATGAACCCTAAATCCCCAAAGCCGTAGACCCGAAACCCTACTTCCGTAAACTCGCTGCTTACCTTGACCCTGGAGCAGGATGCCTTTGATGGCGCCACCCTTCCCGCAGACGCCGGCAGCCTCAGAACCGCTTAGGTTTGGGTGTTTTTAGGTTCCTGAGAAGTACTTGTTTGCCCCTTTTAGTCTGGGGTCCCCTCATTACAACCGAATAGTAGAAAAAAGGGTACCCTTATTATAAACGGGCTGCTCAGGAACCTGGTTCTAAAAGGGTTGCTGTAGTATGAGGGCCACTGTACGGGTTACTACTAGATTTGGGAGATCCGAGTTTTTTTCTGGTGTTTTCGAGAAGAGCATGCGAGTGAAAGAGCTCATATCAGGCAAAGCCCAAACCCTGAAGTCTGGAGGCCCACAGCTCCAACCCTCAACTGCAAGCCAGTCTTGGAGACCGGGATACCGAGAATGCACGTTCTTGCAGTGTTGGATGCTTGGAATCTTTAAGCCCGCAACCGCAACCCTGAATTTTTTGCCTTTGAAGCCCTGAGCCCCTCAAGCCTGGCCATGACTAATCAGAACCTATGTTTCTTGTAGGGTCCCCATGAAATCCATATTAAGGTTCATGATACAGACAGAACCTATTGAAAGAACAGAATTATAGCAGTTGAAGGTAAACCGTGAAGAAGCCGAGGCCACAGCCTCTGCTGGACTCTGACCCTGCCGTTGCAACCTCAGTGCCGATGGTCGCCTTTGCCTAAACGTGAGACGTCTGAATGATAAGGTTTAGGGTTGTACGCTTCACGGCTGAATTATTGCGGTTTAGGATTTACATAGGGTTCTACATGATTAAAAATAGGTAGTATCCCCTTGTCCCTGTGTAAGACACTTCTAGACAGATACTACAATTGTTGACCTAGCCCTATTCGGGCTCAAGGTATTCAGGATCCAGCCCTTAAGTCAGGCGATTGGTGGCTTTTCCAAGAGCGCGCTTAGGTTTCAAGGCTTCTGGGTTTCCGGCTTTGGGGGTAGCAGGTAGCGGGTCTTTTTGGGAAAGCTTTGCCCTAAGCCCAAAACCTTAAGCACTACCAATTGGGGCTGTGCAGGAGTTTGGGCTGGGAGAATATGGAAGCCGCGTGCCCCCACCGAGGACGGACCTGTGTCCGTGGCATTTGGCCTGAAACAGGACCGATTTCTTATCCCCCCTTACAGCCCTTGGGATATAGTTATAAGTTGTAGTGTAGTATAGCACAGAACCATTTTCTAATTAGTGAGGCCCCGACACGAAGGGGAGTGGCTCGGCTGAAGGTTTTTGAATTGCATTGAACGTCGCAAAGTCGGAAGGAAGGTAGGTGGTTGCCTCGAGTGCCTTTCGCAGTTTCAGTTTGTGGAACGGGGCTCAAAGTGATCCTTGCAAGGATTCAGACAGTTTGTTGCGAAGCGCACCCTAAGCCTTTCAAAAAAGGTTCGAGGTCAGCAGTTTTTGAGAGGGATTAAGCTGATCAGTCAAGAGCATGCAATACAGCGCGAAGCTTCGCTTGTGCGTTCAACTACTTAAAGATTTGCAGGTCATCGTGAATCTTCCAATTTTGAGTTTGCCGGGAACGCTATTCGATTGTGGTTTGCGCATGGCCCAGACCCCCGCCAGCCCCCAAAGCAAAACCAAAAGCTGAGGGGCCGCCGCCAATCGCAAACCAAAGCCCTAAAGCTCATAATGCCGAAGCCTGAAGATTGCCCAAAAGTAGTATTGAAGGATTTCAGCGCTGCCAGGTTTAAGGTATAGAGTTTCTAGGGCCTCTACAGTGTAAACTAGAACACCACGCCCTTCGTTTCTAGAATCGGGTCTGTGGGTTCTTATAACAGAAATGATAGTAATTTGGGGTTTAGGGGTCTAGGGCTTAGAGTTGACATGGGGCTTGGGGTTTTGGGTTTAGGATAATGTCAACACCTGATTAAAACACCCTGGGCTATAACCCCCAAATAGTAGGAGTGATATAAAGAACCCGAATAAAGGCCCAAGGTTTTTTAATCAGGTTCCTAAATTATTATAGTACCCTTATAGATCCCTTATACTAACCCTTATAAACCCCTTTAAAGGAACCCTAAGAAAGGCCCCAGGTTTCTCAATCAGGTTCCTACATTAGGGTTTAGGGAATATTGCCCTATAGTCTCCTAATGTAGCAATGTAGGGTTTAGGGTTTAGGGTTTAGGGTCCCTAAACCCTAAACCCAAAATTTCAAGTATTAAGGCCCCTGAAGATATCCGAAGATCATTCAGCAGGAAGTGGTGGAGACACGCGCCAAGTATCCCGCGCCCGCGACGCTACAGCCGCTCGTCTCGGGATTTCTGCGGGCCCCGCAGGATTCAGAGCTTTTGTGGGTTGGGTTGCATTCCTAAAGGGTTTGGTGGCTTTTGGGTGTTTAGGGTGTCGAGGGGTTTGGTGCTTTTTGGGTTTAGGGTGTTTGTTATTGTACATTTTGTCGCTTGAGTGTGCACAGGGTGTGTAGGGTGGAGGGTTTGTTCAAGCTTTTGGTTTGAAGGCTTTGAAGCTTTCATGGTTTAGTTGTTGTTGGTGTTAGGGTTGCGGTGCTCGGGCCTGTACGGCTGTAGGATGAACCACTGCAGTATGCTACGCTGGTGGAGACATGGTAAAGGCGATTGATCCGGCTTCGTTACTATGTCGGAATCGAAACCCCAAGGAAGAACCAGAGGTCACGGGTATCGCCTATCCCTTCCGTCTCCAAACCCAATCCACAACCCCCAAACAGTGTGAACACGGAAACATCGGAACAATTGATCCCATAACCCAGAACCCAAGACTCCATGCTCTGAGCCCCAACCTTGGACACACCCGAAAAATGGCTCTAACGTCACGCCAAAAGCAGCAAAGCCATGTCTCGGAGAGTTGATCGTCACCGGGCTGTCTTAAACCTGGGTAGTTCTATAGATCTATAGCGGCTCCTCATTGGGTTCAGCTTCGCTAAGCTGGGTACTTTAGAGGGAGCCCCAAGAGACAGCAAAGCCCTCTAAATCCTGCCCCACACCTCAAACCTCAAAGCCTGAATCGCTCCAAACCCCAAAAAAACTTCAATAACTCCCAAAAACCCCAAACCTCACATCCAAAACCCCGAAGCTGAAAAAGCTGGCAATATTCCCAACAGAACCCTATGTTATATGTAACCCTCATCGATCTCCGAAGCTAGGTACATCCAGCGGCGCGCCGCGGTCCTTCGGGAGGAGGAGATGTGTCTCGCCCGGACGTGCCCTGAAGATAGGACCCTCCCGATATTATTATCAGAATTAATAGTAATACTAGTACAATAATAATTATATAGTACTAGTATAATAATAGTATAATAGTAGAATAAGAGTAGCATAATAGCAATAATAGCAATAATAGTAAGAGTAGTATTATAGTAACAATAGTAATAACTTAACAGCAGAAACAGTGGGGGCCATTGTTATGGGGGTTGCGAGGGTAAGGTGTCTTATACATACGTTAAGGACAGTCTTGCAAGACTTATAAGACGGGGGTGTTGAGGCGCTTAAACAGGTCCCATCATCAGAATCATCAGAAAATCAGATCACGAACCAATCTCCTACTACAAGAGCTGGGGCTGCGCGGTGCAGTTGCGCTTTAGTGTGTCAGGTTCAAGGTTCAGGGTTTGAGGTTTAGGGTGTAGGGTTTAGGGATAGGGTTTAGGGTTTAGTGTCTAGAGCCTCTACTAAGGCTTACATGCGGAATTGCGACACCCACCCCATGAAAGCATGTGTGGCATACCACGATGTGCCTATAAACCTGAAGCCAAGAGCAAACAGTCACCACAGGAACACGACTCACAGACAAACTTTTCGCATCATATGCCACCCACAACCCTAACCCTAATCCGTATACCCTAAACGCTAAAGCCCTAAACCCTAAAGCCCTAAGCTCCGTCTCCATCTCTGCACTTGGCCTAGAAAGCGCCAATGCCAGCCCTCGGCCGAGTCCGACGTCTGTGGCCCCTCGGCCGGGAAGAGGGACGAGTCCAGCTTGAGCATCCTCGGAAGCTGTGCACTTCAGAGGTTTCGGGCTTGTAGGGTTTATAGGGTTTTTAAGGTTCGGGGTTTAAGGGATTATAGGGTTTTTAGGTTTCAGGCGCTTATAGGGTTTAGGGTTCAGGGTTCAGGGTTCAGAGTATAAGGTTCAGGGTCGGGGTGTTGGTCCTTGGATTAGGACTTTGGCTCTCAGCCCCCCTTCTGCCATGCGAGGTTGGGTCATGGCCACCAATGATGCGAACGGTTCCTATGGAGGCGGGGTTGCCCGGTGTTTCGTGGATTGTCGTTTGGAATTGCTGGTTTAGCCGTACAAAACTCCTGATGGGCTGAGCTTGCCCTTGCTTACAACCCTGTTGAGAAGTTTCGACACCCCACATGGGTAGATCTCGAAATTAGGGTCCCCTTTTAGGGGTCCCATTTATACGGGTGCCGTACTATACTTGGGGACCCTAATTTCAGGAACTACCCACATACAAGCAGCCCCTGATCAAGGGAAGCCCGATCTTGTTCAACAACTGTAGGACCCCGAATGAAGAACCCCGCAGTAAAGAACCCTGGAATACAAAGTCCTGTGCTATCAAGCAGAAGCCTAAGACAAGCCCCTAAACCTTGTTTAGCCCATAATTGATTTGAGAGTTTCCGAAAATGGTGGGGCAAAATAGTAGGATCCTTATTATAAGGACCCCAAGATAAGGTACCCCTTATTTGCGTAAACTCCCGTTTCATTCTAACACCTAAACCCTAAACCCAAATAGCTGAACCCTAAACCCTAAACCCGATCCTAACAAGCCTCTGACACGCCTTGTGGCACACTTTCCCGGGATGCTCCAAGGTCGCCATCCGGACAACGAAGTCTCTGCCGACAGGAGCGGAGCTCTCTCTAAACCCCAAAACCCCAAAATCCGAAAGCTAAAACCTAAATAGCAAGTCTTAATGTGCTTTTTTATAAGGGTTTGGGGGGGATTTATGGGTTCAGGTTTTGGGGCCTCGTGGTTCAAGGGTTTAGGTGTGAGGCTTGCGACTTGCGTTCAGAGTCATCTTTTAACTTGTCAGAGTTGCGCAGCTCTCCGTCGGACAGTTCTCAAGGTCGCAACATGAAAGCCTACTTGGAGGTTCATGGGTAGTTATACATGGAGTTAGACGTCCCCTAATATGGGTTATATCTATTCTATAGTTACCCTACTTATAACCCAGATATAACTACCCATGAACCTCCAAGTAGACCCTGAGTCCGAAACTAAACCCTAAACCCGAGCTCGGTTCAGGGCCCTCCGAGTCTGTAAGTCAGAGACTGGTCAGAGGATGCTTTCGTATGGCTCCCAGGACTGAGTTTGAGGTTAAGAAGTTACGGTTTAGGGGTCAATGGTTTAGGGTTTAGGGTACAGAAATTTAGGGTTTAGGGTTTAGGGTTAGGATTTAGTTGTTGGGTTTCGGACCCTCACCTTGGAGCTTGATGCCGAAGCCGAAGCTTAAGCCCCACGCCCTGAAGCCAGAACCCGAGATCCCCAAGCGTGACACTTCAGCCCCCAACGGCTCAGCCCGGAACTCTCAAGCCCCGAGCCCAAACTCCCATAATATGGACCCCGGGCAGCACTCTTCTGGGATGCCTTGTTAACCTAGATTGGATTTTGGGACATTTTTTTTTTGATTTTCATTGTTTGGATTTACAAGGGACCCTTTATATAAGTATTTTTCAGGGTGTTTAAAGGCCAATCCAGTAACTTCAAAGGAACCCCGTTTAACCCTGAGCCGCAGAAGGCTTCCCCCTCGCCCAACACAGGATGAATTTGCATTTCGACGACTTCAGGCAGGACCGCAGAGTACAGGTGTAATATACAGGCCTTCACAACAGTTAAACATCGACTAGAGTTTGAGCAGTACTATACACTACTGAACTGTAGGTGCAGCGTGCCAGAAGGAGATACTACTGCTAGTTATTCCGACCTACATCACGGCTTTTTCTGGGTGGGTAGGCTTTAGAGGATGTTTGATGCTTCGATAGGACTCGGAGTTCGCGCTTGACGTTCCGTCATTTTCGCTGACGGGTATCGGCATGTCAAGTGTTCTGTGGTAGCGACTGGTGTGTATATAAAGCCGTATATGTCGGCATAGTCATCATTGCCATCAGTCCTGCTATCGTTGCCAATCTCGTTCGTTCTTGCTAGTACTATCTCCCTTGCTTTCATTTCTGCTGACATCCTGTTGCGTTCTGTCTTGTTCGGGCTTAAACCATGAACCCAAACCGGGCCCCCAGTAGAAACCTTTTAGAGGTGTCCTTATCAAGTTGAAGCATGGAGAGCAACGTGCCTGTACCACGAAGGGGTAGCTGGGGAACCTAGCAACACAGCCGCACCTTAAACCCCCGAAGCCTAAACTCCAACCCCCAAGCACCGCTCGTTTGAACCAGTCTGAGCCCCCAAACTGGGGGCCGAGGTTCGAAAACTCTGCGGCTTGCTCGTTTAGGGCTCAGGGTTTTGAGGCCTCTGGATCGATTTCGTCACAACCCCTTGCCTTAAACTCAACCCAATCCGCCTCGTCCTCTTCCCACGGGGTCCCCTGAGCCCTCAAATCCCAATGCCTTCAAACCCAAGCATTTCAACCCTAACGCCGCTCCAATATGACATACACACTTAAATGGGAGTTTCCGAAAATTGGGGACCCTAATATAGCACCCTAAATAGTAGGATCCTTATTATAAGGACCCCCAAATAAGGTACCCCTAATTTTCGGAAACTCCCAAATAGAACCTTGTGGGGCCCTGAGCCCGACGCCCGAAACCCTAAACCCCAACTGCCGCAGAGGACAGCCAAGAAAGAGAAACCCTGGACCCTAAACTCTGAACCCAAAGCCCAAGATCTTAAAACCTCAAGCCCCAAAGCCTTAAACCCAAAAGAAGACCTCCAGGGGACCCTATAGTACCCTAAAAATGTGCTCAAAGCCCAAGACCCTGTCGAGCAATGAGGGTGCGTAGGTAGTGAACCTGAGCCGGCCTCATCGAGGCTCTCCTGTACCAGGCAGTGTAGAAAGAGGCCCTCCATAATTACCCATACTAGTTTTGGGGGTTTCTTCTTTACAGGTAGAGTAGAATATGACCCAAAACCCTAGGCCCCTAAATTAAACCTTAAACCCTACAAGACTAGTAGAAGCCCTCCCCCAGCCCAAAACCCTATTCTACTTGTTAAGGCCCCTATATTAAACCCTAAACCCCAAGAGACTATCAAAAGCCCTCCCCGAGGTTGGTCTACCAGGCGATCTCTGGCACTGCGCTGCTCCATTGGGCCTCGATGGAGGACGACGGCCTGGCAGATCATAAGGGCCATGTTATGTAGGTAGTTGTCAAAATTATGGCCCCGTTTTGGGCACCCTAAATATTAGGTGCCGTACTATAATAGGGACCCAAAAAGGGACCATAATTTTGACAACCACCCATGTAGGCTTTGGTTAAGGCCGTGCAGAGTTTCGGGGTTTCGAGCGACCGGCGGGTCCATTCGACTTTGGTCTTAAGGGTTCGAGTCTTTATGTTCCTGGGCAAGCCTTCGTGACATCACGATCAAGCCTCATTAAAAGCCCTTCAAAGCTTTGCAAAGACCTCGGTCGGTAAAATCTCAAAGCAACACCCAGCAAATCATCCCCTTCCCCTAAACCTTAAAGCCCCAAAGCCCCCCAAACCCTAAAGCCCCTACACCCCCAAACCCTAACCTTAAACCCTGCACCCCCAAACCCTACACCCTTAAACCCTAAACCCCTAGACCCCTAAACCCTTAGCAAAGGACTTCAAGGTTGGAATCTTCGGTGCCCGGCGCGCCCCGCGGCCCATCGCCTGGTGGGACCTGCGGAAAGCCTACGCCGCCGGGCGGGGACGAAATCTTTTGCTTCTCCTAGTAGTAGTAGTAGTAGTAGTAGTAGTAGTAGTAGTAGTAGTAGTAGTAGTAGTAGTAGTAGCAGTAGCAGTAGTAGTAGTAGTAGTAGAAGTAGTAGTAGAAGAAGAAGAAGTAGTAGCAATAAGAAGCACAAAGCTTATCACAATAATGGTCGTGAGAGAACCAACACTATAAGGATGACAAGAGGTGATAATGCATATGCAGCAACTTTCAGACGAAGGATAGCACGATAGCAAGCAGAAAACTGTTATTTGTGTTCGCTAGGTTATGAGGTCGGCGTAGGGGTGGTTGCGGTTCAGGGTTTTGAGTTACCGAGGTTTAAGATCAAGCAGGGCGAGCAGCTAGCAATCTCATTTCTTTGAAGTACTCGTATGATGTATAGATTCACGGAGCACTACACATGCCTATGCTAGCTGCTAGTTCCGCTTCATTGACAAAGGACCGTTTAGAAGATGTTATGAACTACTATAAACTCCCTACTCTAGAGACGGTTAGGGCCAAGGCCCTCCAAGTGAGACTTCGAGACTCAGATAAGGCAATAGTATACAGTGTTAGGTAGTATTATCTGTTGCCAGACTGTAGTATACGCTGGTGTAAAGCTAAGGAAGTAACAACTGATCTTCCAAGTCACAACGTTCCAAAACCCTAACATCCTCAACCCTCAAAACCTACAGCCCCACAGCGCAGGAGCCGAACAGGAAGAACCCCAGACCCCAACCCTAACGCCGTTCTTTCCAAGCCCCTTATAAAGCTTTATAACCGTGGTGCAGCCCCTTATAAACTCCAAAGTCGCCCTTATGGATCCCTTGTAGCAGCCCTGAGAGGCTGATTGGGAACCCCAAAACCCTGAAGCACGCATGAATCCCTTCTCCACCCCTTATTATAAAGCTTCTTATATACACCCCCTAAACCCTAAACCCCAAACCCTAGAGGCAAAACCTCCAAAACAATTAAATCGCTTAGGACATCGTGGTGCAACCCGGAGATCGTAACTTCGACATGGCGGCGGCGCAGTTCACAGCTCCCCGGCCCAGCTTTCTCTTTTTTGTGGCGAGTTTAGGGTTGAGAGTTTAGGATTGAGGGTTCTGGGGATAGGGGTTTACTGTAGGGTTTAGGATTGAGGCTTTAAGGGGGTTTGCCTAAGTCATCCTCCGCTGTCTCCACAGCATCTGCCCGGCACCCGCGCGATGTTTTCACGCACACATCCCAGAGACTCCAATATCCCTTAATTAAGGACTATTCCTTAAATCATATTAGGGATCCTACTTTAATTTAAGGTATATTCCTTAATTAAGGGGTATTGGAGTCTCTGGGATGTTGGATTGGGTGTTCCCGACTGGCCGTTCTGAGCCGCCAGCCTTCAACTTACACTTCTATTGCGCCTCAAAGCTCGAAAAGCACCGGGAACTCCTAACGTCCGTTAGGGCTCAGCCAGCAAACCTACCCTGAACCCTAAACCCCAAACCCTAAACAGTAAACCTTAAACTAGTAGTAGTAGTAGTAGTAGTAGTAGTAGTAGTAGTAGTAGTAGTAGTAGACCATCCGAGCCCTCAGACCCGAAACCGCTAAGCCCGTAAACCTGAGATTCTGATGCACGGCGGCAACCTCGGCTTCGCAGTGGAAGGCGAAGAGGAGCCGTTCCTCAGCAAGCCGTCTCTTTTTTTTAGCTTGAATAATCAAGCAAAGAGTATACCGTTTGTGAGTAGTAATTTTGGGACGCGCTTGTATATTCACGATTGTCCGAACAGGAACAGGAGCATGACTAGTATACCGTTAAGGGCAAGGTTTTTTTTATTATAGCTGTAGCATGATATACCTCAACCCTACTCTAATTATTAAGGCCCCGGTATGTGGTGATCTTTGTTTGCGACCCTGGACACTGCAGGGTCAAGAGGTTGTCGGGTTTGTGATTTGCGCGGGTGGGGCCATGACAGTTTGATGTGTTTAAGAGTATAGGGCTGAATTTTTCAAGATGTAGGCCATAGACTTCCAACTGTTAGATCCGTGGCAGAAGGACCGCTAAATCCGAGATACCTCAATGAAGCAGGGTACTCAAACATCTCTCCAAGCCACCGTTTGTGCTGATTCCAAATTCTTCGTTTGTGTAACAGCGTGGCTTCCGCTTACCAGGTTCTCGGGTGTTAGCGTTGGTGCCGCTGCTTTTGAACCATTCTCCATGTATGGACTTTCTGTATACTGAAAAATCATGTCCTGTTTCGCAGCATGTAGACTGAGAGGAGGGATGCTCAAACTTCAACGAATGAGTGCTGAGCCCGACGCCCCGAAATGCTCAAGCGTTAGGCCTTGGGTATTGCCCCCACTCAGTAACAGCTGTTCATTATACAGATATATTAGGACCTTAATAGTAGCCCTATAGACTGTTACTGTATGCGGGCAGTACCCAAATTAGGCCTAAGCCACCCCGTCATCCTCGACTCCCAACAACTGGTCCCATACCCCTACGGCCCAAAGTCCTCAGCTCCAAAGCCAAGCCCGAAGCCTGCGAGACCCAGCGATAGAGCCTTATAGTATCATGGGCTTTTCTCTACATAGCCAATAGTGGTTCTATAAGGCTTATAGAGCCACTAGTGGTTATGTAGAGAAAAAAAAGGCCCATGAACTCTCAACTCGATCAGTCTAGGCGTCGTGTATACCCTGAGTACTACAGTCCTTATAGAATCCTAGTACAATCATACATCCGAAAACCCGAGTCTGTTTATTGAGCTATATATACATATATGTGTATACATATATATATATATATATTGAAGATATTTGTTATTCTAAACTACATAAAGGGTATGAAGCCTCATAGGCCCTACAACGATTCAGAACCAAAAGCCCCAGAAAACCATGGCGCAATCCTATCAGCATCTATGTAATGTCCTGTAACCCAGAAGCCCTCCACAAATCCTCACTGTCCTCCTTCTTTCAATGGCTTTCCGAGTTTTTAGGGTTGAGCTTTTAGGCTCTTCTGTTTGAAGGATGTGCCCGTTTGGTACAATGCCGTCACGGCCTGAGATGGTTGTTTTGCAAGCTTTTTGTCTTCGGCTCCTTCCTCTTCTAGGGGTGCTCGCCTGATGGAAGGGTTTAGGGTTTAGGGGTTTAGGGGTTTAGGGTTTAGGGTTTAGGGTTTAGGGTTTAGGGTTTGGGGTTTAGGGTTTAGGGTTTAGGGTTTAGGGTTTAGGGTTTAGGGTTTGGGTTTAGGGGTTTAGGGTTTAGGGTTTAGGGTTTAGGGTTTAGGGTTTAGGGTTTGGGTTTTAGGGTTTAGGGTTTAGGGGGTTTAGGGTTTAGGGTTTAGGGGGTTTAGGGGTTTAGGGTTTAGGGTTTAGGGTTTAGGGTTTAGGGTTTAGGGTTTGGGGTTTAGGGTTTAGGGTTTAGGGTTTAGGGTTTAGGGTTTAGGGTTTGGGGTTTAGGGTTTAGGGTTTAGGGTTTAGGGTTTGGGGTTTAGGGCTTTTAGATTCTGTGCTCTTGGGTCGAGGGTTCAGACACGTCGCTCTACTACGGGGGCCTGGGCACTCGAGTCAGCTTAGTTGTAATACAAAGCGTTATCTAAAACCTTAAACCCTAAACCCCAACCCTAAACCCCAACCCTAGACCTTGAATCCTAAACCCCGGAGCCCTAAACCGATAAGCCCTTAAACCTTCTATCCCATCGTTGCGGCCGGTCTCAGCCCCAGAGCTTCAGTTTCGGAAGCCAAACCCCCAACCCTAAACCCTAAATGCCACAGACAGTCGAGGATGTCGTGAAACCTGAGGGCCCTAGTAGTGTAAGCTCGGAACAGAGCAAGCTTCAGACTTTGCAGCTGCGGAGAAAGGGGCTACTGCACTTAAAACAAACCCTAAACTGGCATAGATAGAGGCCCTTTGAAAAAAATATCCAAACTGTCCCTACACCTTCAACCCTAAACCCTCCCTTGAACCCTATATAAAACCCAAAACCTGGCGAACCTCGCCTGCGGACTCGTGAAACAGGTGTCAGAAATGACAACTTTAAACCTGAAATCTCAAACCCCGAAAGCCCAAAGCAAAGCCGCGCGGCGAGATCCAAGTGGTTTAACTACCCTAGACCCTAGCCCTTGACCCAAAACCTTAAACCCTAAACCTTAAACTTAACAACCTCTAAACCTTAACCCCCCAAACCCAAAACCCTAAACCCTAAACCTAAAACCTAATTCCCAAGTCCAGCAAGGTGAGATCCGTCATCCGGGACTGTGCCGGCCTCCCAGTTACTATCGGGGCTTGGAAGAGCAAGGGCGCGAAGCTTACAGGGTTGGGCTTTAGGGTTGGGCTTTAGAGTTTAGGGTTTAGGGCTTAGGGTTTCAGGCTTGCAGGCTCGAAAGGGCAGCTTTTCAACAGCAGGAATGTATCGACAGTACATTAACATGGAAGGTTTCTGCTTGTTTGATTTGGGGTTATCTTCTTAGCTAGCTTAGAGGTTTAGTATTAGGGCTTTGGCGCTTGGGGCGAGAACTCCAGGCACACCTTGTTCCGAGCCTCTCCCGCATGGAGAACCTTGACACCTAGAGCATGAACCCACCCCGGGACAGGGAAAGCTCACCTAAACCCTGAACCCAGAGACTCCAATATCCCTTTAATTAAGGAATATACCTTAAATTATAGTAGGACCCCTAATATGACTTCAGGTATATTCCTTAATTAAGGGATATTGGAGTCTCTGGGTAGCGCAAGCCCAAGTCCGGCCCTCAGCCTTCATCCCAAGACCTTCAGCCAATAGAGCTCTAAAGTCTGTGTCACAGGTACGCAGCTCTGATTAGTCTAAAGCTATAATCTCCTCGACCCAAAGGTGCAATCAGCATGAAAAGGCTTATACATCCCTTAATGTTCTAAACGCATTCAACAACTTGTCAGAAACACCTGAGCCCTGTAAAAGCCCCACCTCCCCCCTCCAAGAGAAAGTCATCAAACTTAGGCCACCACAAGAGGCTTCCACCTTGAACCCTGATCCTTAAACCCTAAATCACCTATGCATCCCTCTAAGCCCTAAACCCAAATTCCCTTCTGCATCCCTTTAAGGGTCCCCTTTTCTGGATCCTTTTGGGAGTTTCCGAAACTTAGGGGTATCTTATTTTGGGGTCCTCATAATGCGGATCCTACTATTTGGGGTACTATATAAGGGTCCCCTAAACCCTAAACCCTAAACCCTAAACCCTAAACCCTAAACCCTCTCTTTCATATGTATATTTAAACCCTGTAAGGGATTTTGGCCTTTTCGGGCCCAACCCTGTAGCCGATTTTGGCCTTTTCGAGCAACCCTGTCGGGGATTTTGGCCTTTTCCGACCAACCCTGTCGGGGATTTTGGCCTTTTCTGACCAATCCTGTAGCCGATTTTGGCCTTTTCCGACCAACCCTGTAGCCGATTTTGGCCTTTTCGACCAACCCTGTAGGGGATTTTGGCCTTTTCTGACCAACCCTGTAGGGGATTTTGGCCTTTTCCGACCAACCCTGTCGAGGATTTTGGCCTTTTCGACCAACCCTGTAGGCGATTTTGGCCTTTTCGACCAACCCTGTAGGGGATTTTGGCCTTTTCCGACCAACCCTGTAGGGGATTTTGGCCTTTTCCGACCAACCCTGTCGAGGATTTTGGCCTTTTCGACCAACCCTGTAGGCGATTTTGGCCTTTTCGACCAACCCTGTAGGGGATTTTGGCCTTTTCGACCAACCCTGTAGGGGATTTTGGCCTTTTCCGACCAACCCTGTCGAGGATTTTGGCCTTTTCGACCAACCCTGTAGGCGATTTTGGCCTTTTCGACCAACCCTGTAGGGGATTTTGGCCTTTTCGACCAACCCTGTAGGGGATTTTGGCCTTTTCCGACCAACCCTGTCGAGGATTTTGGCCTTTTCGACCAACCCTGTAGGCGATTTTGGCCTTTTCGACCAACCCTGTAGGGGATTTTGGCCTTTTCGACCAACCCTGTCGGGGATTTTCGACCAACCCTGTAGGCGATTTTGGCCTTTTCTTTGCTTTACTTAACACCGGAACGAACAACGGTGATGAGGAGTACAAGCTGTGAAAAAAAAATACTCTGTATTTTCTTAATGTTAGGGGATTCTTTGGGCGGGTGGGTTTTTGTCTAAGAATGTAAGCTTGACTAGAAACTGCTCGACCCAGAGCTGCTGAACCCAAACCCTAAACCCTAAAACCCTAAACCCTAAACCCTAAACCCTAAAACCCTAAACCCTAAAACCCTAAACCCTAAACCCTAAACCCTAAAACCCTAAACCCTAAACCCTAAACCCTAAACCCTAAAACCCTAAACCCTAAACCCTAAACCCTTTTCGGCCACTCCCTTTTTAAAGAAGCCTGAGCCCGACTCCCTGGGAACCCAAGGCCTGGCACCAGGCCACGCGATCCGAGACGCCGGAGAGCCGGAGGCCTTCCGCTTGAGATTGGGGGGGGGGGTTCCTTTAAGGGTTCCTTTAAGGGTTCCTTTAAGGGTTCCTTTAAGGGTTCCTTTAAGGGTTCCTTTAAGGGGGGGGGTGGGGTTTCCTTTAAGGGTTCCTTTAAGGGGGGGGGGTTGGGGGGTTCCTTTAAGGGGGTTTTTGGGGGTTCCCTTAAGGTTTCCTTTCAGGGGTTTAGGGGTTTTCTTAAGGTTTCCTTTCAGGGGTTTAGGGGTTTTCTTAAGGGTTCCTTTCAGGGGTTTAGGGGTTCTCTTAAGGGTTCCTTTAAGGGGTTTGGTGGTTCCCTTAAGGGTTTCTTTAAGGGGGTTCGTGGTTTGAGAGGGTTTAGGGTTTGGGGTTTAGGATTTGAGGGTTGGGATTTTGAAATTGACCCAGTGTTACATGTTCAGCCCGTTTAAATCCTGAGCTCCCGAATCGCCGAGGCCTCGTCAGCCCTATGCCATTTGTTCAGCCCTGAACCCTTAAACCTTTTCAGCCTCAAGCCGTTTCAAATTTCCAGCAAGTGCCCAAGGAACCCGGCACTTCAAACAGCCTAAACCGATTGAATCAAAACCCTAAACCCAGGAACCTAAACCTCAAGCCCATGCGTAGACCCTGGAGGCCCTCATAAACCCATAAACCCACAAACCCCGAACCCCTAACCCTGCATAAGTCCTAAATCCAAAATCCTCCCAGAAGCCTCATGGATCCCTTTCAAGGAGCCCTTAACCCCTAAATCCGAAATCCTAGACCCGCAAACCCTAAACCCCCCTTACATCCTACATCCAAAGCCCTCTTCGAACCCTTGTGGATCCCTTCAACGGAACCCTAAACCCTTACACCGTAAACCCCTTAAATCCAAAATCCTCACTTGGAGGTTCATGGGTAGTCATAAATGGAGCTATACGTCCCCTCATATTGGGCTGTAGCTGTAGTTACCCACTTATAACCCCCATCATAACTACCCATGAACCTCCAAGTCAACCCCTGCCTTATAGTAATCCTTATTGTACCCTTATAGTAACCCTTATAGTATCCCTTGAAGGTACCCTTTTAAGGAACCTCCATGTACAGTTCTCTAAACCCCTAGACCCTAAATCCCTAAACCCCTAAACCCCTAGACCCCTAAACCCCGAACCCTAAACCCCTAACCTCTAAACCCTGAACCCTAGAAGGAGTCGAAGTGCCCAAGCAACCCTCTTGGAACCCTTATGGATCCCTTTAAAGGAACCCTAAACCCCTAAACCCCAAAACCCCTTCCCTCCCTCCGAAGGAAGCGCTGGGCCGCCGCAAAGGGCGTGGCCTCGGCGCTGTTGGACGGCCGGCCTTTGGGCTCTCGCCGGGGGCCTTGAGTCCGGTTTAGAGCTTAGGGTTTAGGGGTTTAGGGTTTATGGGTTTATGGGATTATGGGTTTAGAGTTTAGGGCTTCGGGGTTTAGGGTTTATGGGATTATGGCTTTGTGGGTTTAGGTTTTAGAGTTTAGGGGGTGTGGTGACGTCATTTGTGCTCGCTGGTGCGTGCACACCCACGCCGCTCGCACCTGTGCGTAGCAGACAGCCCACCCCAAGATCGCCCTGTGTTCAAGCATTTTAGGGTTTAGTTCTAAAGTCTCTTGGCATCCGAGCGGGGGTTTTGGCATAACGGACAGGAGGCCGATACTTTCAATGGAGCCCGAGCAGGATTGAAAGCAGCACCGCATGTGGGCTTTCTGGGAGTTTGTGCCTTTCTGTGTTGGGGTTTCTGTGAGGCTGTGCTGGCGGGTTCTCAGGTGGGCTTCAATAAGGCTGTCCTGGCCGCTGCCGGAAGAAGCCGTGGCTTTTTGGGACTGCGCTGGGGGGGGTGATGAGACAAGCAGCTCTGCACGTGGGTTTTCCGTGGCGGGTTCTCGTGTCGGCTGTCCTGGCGGGTGCCGGAAAAAGCAGTGGGCTTTCTGTGAGGCTGTGCCCCAGGGAGTTGTGGTGAGACAAACCGCAGTGCATGTGAGCTTTCGGTGGGTTTGCCACTTTCTGGATTGGGCTTTCCGTGAGGCTGTGAGGCTCTCCTGGCGGGCGCTGGAAGAAACAGTGGGCTTTCTGTGAGGCTGTGCAGGTGCGAGATATGATGAGACAAGCAGCAATGCAAGTGGGATTTCTGTGAGTCTGTCCCTTTCTGGATGGAACTTTCTGTGAAGCTCTGCTGGCTGGAGTCAGAGATCGGCCGACAGCCCAATGCAAGTGGCATATTTTATAAGCAGAATTTGGTAACAGAAAATCAGCTGTGGTGAAGGGAACAGCCGACAAATCGTGAAGGGTTGGGGGGTCCCTGCCTCCAAAACATCGGGAATCGTGCTTTTGGGAACCTCTACCTTTCGTGAATGGTTCGGGGGTGCAGCCCCTGTCACTGGAGGCGTCCAAGAAAGGGAAACCCCGAGATCGGCCGACAGCCCAAACTTGGTAACAGAATTGATTTGTTAGATTCCTGGAAAGGAACAGCCGCCAAATCGTGAAGGGTTGGAGGTCCCATCCCTGTCTTTTTGGGGAGCCGCTGCAAATCGTCAAGGGTTGGGGGTCCAATCATTGTCGTTTTGGGAGGCCACTCCAAGTCGTGAAGGGTTGGGGGAGGTCCCATCCTTATCCGAAGGAGAGCCGCTCCAAATCGTAAAGGGTTGCGGGGGCCGCATCCCTTTCTTAATCGTGAGTTTGGGGGGCTCCTTGTTGTTGGTGGCCGCTCCAAATCCTGAGGGTGGGGGGGTGCATTGCAGCCCTACACGAAAGGACGTGACAGCAAAAAACCCAGGGTTTAGGGTTTATCCTGTGACCACTCCGTCGGAGGTGCCCGACGGGCTGGCATGCATGGTGCCAGTCGCCTAGCTTTACCATGGCTCCGCGCACGGGTTTTTTACCGCTCGCGAAGCTCGGGCCGCTTCGGCTCCGCGGTGGCGGTTGTCGAGCCCTCAGCGAATAGGGTTTGCCGTACAGTGGCGCATGAGCGGAAAGATCTTGCGACAGTGTAATTTCGAGTGCGTCGAAATATGACGATTGGCCGTTGGATCCTAAAACAATTTGCCTCGAGCAGTGTTTATCTAAGCGAGCGAAAATCCAGATTCGCTACGAACACCCCATATCACAAGCAGACATAATGTGACACATCCGCCCAGGCCGCAAGCCCAGGCCTACTGGGGGTTACCTCCACCCTGCAGCCCGTTCCTGCTGTTTTTGTTGGGCCTCCTGCCCCCCTGCCCTTTTTGTCGCCTGCCCCCTTCCCTGCCCCCTCCCCTCCCCCCTGCCCCGTCCTTGCCCCCCTCCCTCGTACTTCTGCTGCATCCGCTCTGCTGTTTCATATGCGGCGTGGCGTTAAAAAATTAGTGTACGTGTCTGCTGAAGTCGTAGGAAGGGTGTGCCAACACGAGATGTTTCATTGTTGGCTTCGGACCAATGAGCTTCGTTGGGCAACTGGGCTTTGCTTGAAAGTAATATTGCACGTCATAAGCTGCGTTGTTTAATGTTTTGTTTGTTGGGGTTTGGGGGTTGTGACAACCTGAAGCGTTGCACTTCGAAATCCAAACCCTATACCCCCAAAAACCTTAAACGCTAAACCCCTCAGTCCCTAGGCCCACGTCCCTCGACCGTTATATGAATCCTAGCTTTACTGAATCTTAAAGATTTTGACTCTCCAAGAGCTCATCTTCACAAGCGTTATTCACCAAACTCAAAATATGCGTGTTTCAATGGCCTCGCATAGCGTGAAAGCTCAAAGGCCCCACAAGCCCGCCAAGAGAAGGGGCTTGAGTCATCTTCTCTGAACAAGGTGAACAGTGAAGGTATATAGCGTCCGAATGCTTCGTCTAGCCGTCTAGGCGTTTATGCCGCTATGCCTCCTAACAAACCTTGATAGAGCTTTGATAGAACCTTCATTAAGACCCCATGAAATGTCCCCAAAGCCAGCGCAACAGCAGCCGCAGCCTCGGTTCGAGGCGCGATGGCCATTCTCTTCCACTGCTACGACACTGACATGGCCACTCAGTACGGTTTGAGGGCTAAGGGTTGAGGGCTCAAGTTTTTGGGTATACTCTGCAATACTCTAAGGGTTGAGGGTGGCTTGTAATTGCCATATAGGCCTTCCAGAAGCTTCTGCGAGCTTCAGGAAATTAGAAACCCCTCTACAGAACCCAAGAATAATAGCTGCATAGCAGGGTCCTCAGTAATTACAAGAAACCTTAAATAATGCACCCCTACAAGCTGCATCCGCTACCGGTAAGTTCAATTCAGTCCCAAAAGCCCGCACTGAAATTAAGCCATAAATACTTTGACCCCTGACCCTAAGCCCCAAATCCTCAAAACCTAAAAACTTCCGAGGACTGCGTTCTCCGCTTGGGTGAGGTCCGGGACTTACGTACGGGATTGTGCTGGGACTTCCGGGTTAAAGATTTTGGGGTGTACGCCGGGCATTGTTCTTTGCTTTCGGTCTTCGGCAGGATTCGGATTCAGGTTCGTTTTTGATTCAATTCATGTATTCAAGGTTTTAAGCACCAAGATCTCAAACCTCCAAACCCGCAGCCATCAACTAAACAACAGCTCTAAACACAAAACCCCAAGCGCTTTTTCCGATTAAGTCTTGTGGAAGTCGCTGCAGGGTCAAAGGCTTCTAGCTCTTGATTCGCGGCTTATGGTGTATGCTGCAAAGTTCAGGGGTTGCGTTGGGGCTTGAAAAATTGGCAGTACTCTTCCTCAGGGTTCCTTAATAATTCACATATATAACTAGTTATCCTATAGATACTGCTGCTTAGGTTTCCATAGAAAGCCCTCAGTCTCAATATTCTGGCTCTCCAGAGCAACAAGCACAAGCAAACAACAACCAGTTCCCAGGCCATGCGAAACCCTAAACCGTAAACCCTGAAGCCCCAAACCCTAAACCCTAAGCGCTAAAGCCCTAAACCCTAAACCCAAAGGGCCAAAGCCTTAAAGCCCTAAACCTTATAGATTCTAGTAAAGATCCTCTTAAAGGAACCCTATAGATCCCGTTAAAGGAGCCCGAAAGCCCTAAAGCCCTCAGCTCCAAAGCCCAGGCCATGCTATTGCTGCTGGAGTTGTATGCCGGCCTCCTCCACGTGGGCGGGATTGCCGAGGGCTCCTTGGGTTTGTGGCATCGTTTTCTTGGGGTGCCTAGGGGTTAAGGGTTTTTGGGATTAGGGGTTTAGGGCCTAGGGTTTAGGGTTTAGGCGGTTTAGGGTTTAGGGGTTTGAGGTTGTTTGTTTGTGTTCAGTTTATCCGGCTCGGGTATGTTCAGTTTGTCGATTGTGGCGTCGGACTTGGGGTCAGGCAGGGAGTTCTTCCCTTCTTCCGGGTTAGGGCCAGGGTTTGCGCAGGGCTGCGCCCACAAGAGCTGGAACAAGAGAAAGGGCAAGACTTTGGGTGATGGGTTTGCTCGGGTGAAATGGATTTGGTTTGCGACTTGTGGCAGAAACAGCTTCAGAGTGCATGGATCGGGCTACGAGACATCCTTGCATGTGTAGAAAGGGGACTGTTCAAGCCTAGCTCTCCTGCTCCTGCAGTTCTTACCAGCAGAGCTGACACCATCGGAATGTGAGCGCCGGAGTGCGGACCGTAAGATCTATTTAGTCCGCCTCCTCGGAGGGCCTCAGGAGGTGCAGCGTTGGAGCGCTGCGCTTCGCGCGTAGCAGCCGCCTCGCACGCTTCTGAGAGTGCATCTGGAACACAGCGATCTGAACCAAATCGACGATGCGCAGCTCCTGGACGCCAGTAGCGGCACGGTGGAAGCTTAATAGGCTTCGCAGCGCGTGGCCGCTCGCCGCATTCTTGAAAAAGCACGGAGACTTTCTACGAGAGGTGCACCTCAGTCACAACGAGCTTTGTCCGGGGGTCGGAACGCAACTTCAAGCATTGATAAAGCTGTCGACCGGACAACTGTACATCACTTGAGCTGACTGAGACGTCTGATGCCTTCCCCAACGCTTTTCGAATTCTCACGTTGACACTTTGGCCTTCACCGATTTGTCAATCAGGGACTCCAGTTCTTACAAAAGTTGTCGCTCATACACGGTTACATCGCTTGAGCTTGCTGATTACTGTAAGCGTTCTTCTAGCCAACACCCCCTCGACCTGCCTCCCTGGGTTCAGTGGGTGCTTTAGCATGAACCCCCCGTTTGGGGTCAACAGTGAGACTGACAGTGTCAAAGTGACCCTAGATGAACTCAGCAAGTCAACACTCGGGGTCCTTAAAAGCCTGTGCGAGCTCAAATGATGTAGACTTGTAAGGGCGACAGCTTATCGCCACGTGCATTTTTGACAGTTTCTATATATCCACGCAGCAGACAACTGCTTTTCTCGAAGGTCATCTGCAGAGACTAAAAATGTAAGAAAGAAGAAGGATCTAGGGTTACGCGGTATGTTATAGTAGCATCTTAGTACAACCCACTGTAGTATCAGCAGTATAAGGCAGTATGTGGAAGCACCGCAGAACAGAGTATAGTTTGATATAGCATGGTGCAGTACTCGAACTTAGGGTTGGCATGGCTTGGATGGGGTTGCGACCGGTCTACGTCTAAGGAGCGACGATGGACCTGGCCGTGCAGTCGGCAAACTCCCGGTTCCCACAAGACCTTCAGTTTGAGAAAGCACTGCTTTTTAGGAGGCCGGCACATGGTGTAATGTAGGGGGCCTTAATAATCAGAATAGGGTTCTTTGTACAGGGTTCTGCACGGTTCCTGTAAAAGGGTCTATAAGGGCGCTTGATGACTCGAACTGGCTTGGGCGTTTCTTCTACCATTTGGAATAAGGAACCACCAAAACAGTCTTGGTAACTATTTGGTCCCCTATATTAAGACCGGTGGATAGTAAAAGGAAAATTTGTGGTTCGGCGTATGGGGGGGTTTAGGGTGTCGGGTTTGGGGAAGGGGAGTACCAGGGGTTTTGATTGGGTGAGGATACACCACCGAGTAGGGCACAGTGTCTGGGTCTTCGGAGCTTTGACGGCAAGTTGGGGTTTATGTTTGGGTTCCGACACTAATGTTGGGCCCAGAGTGGTTGAATCATTAGTGTTCAGGGTTTAAGTTTAGGGCCGGGTTGTGATCAAGGATTTAAGGTTCAGGGTTTGTGAGAGCTTGCGGGTTTCTTGTGCAGCGTGTCCAAGCCTTGTGACTCGCCGTGCAGGCGCTGCGATCAAAGCACCTGAGCTGCAAGCAGTTTCGCAAGCGACGCTGTCCTGTCCCCAAGCCCTAACAACCATATTGATTTCGGATTGAGCAGCTCCGAGAACTCTATTTTAGGACTTAGGAACACGTTTCTAGTTGAGAGAATCCTTCGCCCGAGCCGCCCGAAAAAGCTGGTGGCTTGCGCAAGTTCGAGGTTCCGCTGTCGAGGCGACTCCGGCGAAAGCTCCCATGCGCGAGTCGAAACTCATCCCTGAACTGCAAAGCTCCAAATCTTTGCCCTAGAACGCCTGAACCATGAAGCACAGGGTAGCAGTCGGTAGAAGGAGCTCAAAAACCGTACATCCCCTAACCACTGTAGCCCCTAAGCCCCAAAGCCAAAACCCTCAGACCCTAAACCCTGCACCCTAAGCCCTAAACCCCAGGCAACGATGGCAAGATTGGCAAGGCCCTGGAGGGTGTCGCCTGGGTCGGAGTTCTTAAGGTCTTGGGGCTTAAGGTTTCGGTTCATGGTTTTGAAGTTGGAGCATGTGGGATTTAGGGTTTCGGGTTGCGGGTTCATGGTTTTGTTTGGGGCGTAGGGTTGGGGGTTTAGGGTGGAGCATTTGGTGTTTAAGGGCTTTCGGTGCAGATTATGTTACGGACCCAGGACTTCTGAGGCCTTGTCCTACAAGTCTAAAAGTTGAACCTATGAAATTCAAAGACGAGCTCGTCCATCCAAACCTGTCATACCTCGTATAAGTACATGAGCCCAATAAAAAGCGACTACCCTAAACCACACAACCAAGGTCCTAAACCCTAAAAGCCCCATAACCCTCCATAAACCTTCAGCCCTTTCTAGGACGAGTTCGTGAACTTCGGCCACGCTGCACTTTTGGACGCTCTCCAGCTCTGAGCACCTGAGCAGCGGTTTAGGGTTTTATTAGGGTTGTTTAGGGTTGTCTAGGGTCGTTTGGTGTAGGGTTTAGGGTGTAGGGCTTGGGGGTTAGGTCTTTTGATAAGGACCCTGGAAGTAAGATGACACCATCATTTTATGTAAGCAGCCGTTTGCGTTTTCAGGTTTCGGGGGTTCTGGCTTCAGGGTTTGAGGTTCAAGGTCAAAAACAGTACAGACAAAAGGGCCCGAAGTCATGTGGGTGATGGTGTGGCCATCGTCACAAAATTAACGAGCGGACTACACCTGCGAATACGACAGTTACTGCCCAAACTGTTTGTAAACTACCTAAACCCTACTTTGAGGTTCATGGGTTGTTATAAAAGGGGTTGTCCTAATATAGATTATAACTATGGTTACCTTACTTATCAGCCCACATAGAACTCCCCATGAACCTCCAAGTACACTCCTGAACCGTATAACGATCTTGAGACCCAAGCCCTGATCCCACCACGAGGCCGCTTCCGCCGAACGGCGCGGGTTGGACTGAGCCGGCTGCAACTGCCAGAGTACCCAGAGACCCCGAAACCCGTCCAATATACCAATATACCTTAGGCCATAATCTGAAGGGTCGCCACATACTGTAAGAGCGGTGTAGTCCTTCAGGGTTTTGGAGTCTCTCTGAGTAGGATTGTAGGGTTTTCTGATCCCTTAGTGGCGACTGTCCTGTCCGAGGGAAGTCTTGAGAACATCAACATCGAGGCCTTAATGATTAGGATAGGCTTCCTTTCAAGAGATCCTGAAAAAGGGTTCGGTAAGATTTGTTGTGAGGGTATAGTATAGGGCAAGGGCCTAAACAACTGGAATATGCTTGTGGGGCTTATTCGGGTGTAACTACAATACCGATGATTTCAAAGGAAGAATTGTTGTATTTATGTTCGGGGTCATAGAGAGTCTTTCTGTGGGCCTGGGATTCTTGTCCCTGGGGCCTCTGTTTGCTGATATTCCTCCATAAAATATGTCCGATGCTGGAAACTTCATGAAGTTTCTTTTTGTCTTAGTTTTAATGTCACCATCTTTTCCCATGAGAGTTTCAGACAAAGGAGGGGTCCTATCATAGAATACTCGATAATAGGATCCTTGTTATACGGACGATTAAGGACCCCAAAACCATCAATCGTCAACCCCGGAACCGCCACATGGCCACATGGCACCCTCGGAGGACGATAATTCGGCGCTTGCATGCTTCTGCCATTTTGAGACCCGGAAATCCGATATAAGGAATCTACCTTAACTTCTCAAGTAAGGATACGCCTGCAATAGCAAAGTAGGATGCATGAACTGTTGAGTGCATGGTCGACGCATGTTTGCGCAGATGCTGGGTCGAAAGAAATGCCTACGCTCTCAAGTGGGTTTCGGGTCTAGGATGTAGGGAACAAAATTAAATGGGCCGGGCCTACTCGTAACTGGGACCCCTCGTAGCTGATCTCGATTATACGGGCTTCATGCTTATTTGTCAATTCAAACTCGACGGCTCAACCCAGTCGTAGCATACCTGCACCCTAAATATTTTTCAGCCTAGGCGGCATACTCATGGGTACCACTTTGGGTAGATCTGATAGTTTTTGATACAACAAACAAAAAAGCAAGGGAATTATTGGTAATAGATATTGGTACAGAAGATAATATCGTAATTTAAATAAAATCGTGTATATATATATATAAATAAAATTTTAGCCCAATATTTCTATCATCAAAAATCATAAATATATAATTTCCTTGAAAGTCAGTAGAAATCTATCTTAAAATTTAGTTATTAAGTTCATAGTAAGAAGATATTGAATTATAAATTCTTTCGATTTATTACCATATATTATCATATTTATATAGATATTATTATTATATATATAGATAAATATTTTCATTTTTTTCATATATAAAATATTTATCAACAAATTATAAAAATATATCATCAAGCCCTCCAATAAGATTTATGATCTTATCTAATATTATGATAATATCTCTTTTCTCTGATATAACTAGAAATTATTATCGAAAACCGATTGCC